>VFFE01008886.1:200578-215768 GCA_008921705.1 Burhinus oedicnemus
GTGGCTGACACACCGGAAGGCGGTGCTGCCATTCAGCGAGACCTGGACAGGCTGGAGAGTTGGGCAGAGAGAAACCTCATGAAGTTCAACAAGGGCAAGTGTAGGGTCCTGCACCTGGGGAGGAATAACCCCATGCACCAGTACAGGTTAGGGGGCTGACCTGCTGGAAAGCAGCTCTGTGGAAAGGGACCTGGGAGTCCTGGTGGACAACAGGATGACCATGAGCCAGCAATGTGCCCTTGTGGCCAAGAAGGCCAATGGCATCCTGGGCTGCATCAAGAGGTGTGTGGCCAGCAGGTCGCGGGAGGTTATCCTCCCCCTCTACTCTGCCCTGGTGAGGCCGCACCTGGAGTCCTGTGTCCAGTTCTGGGCTCCCTGGTTCAAGAAGGACAGGGAACTGCTGGAGAGGATACAGCAGAGGGCTACGAAGATGATTAGGGGACTGGAACATCTTTCTTATGAGGAAAGGCTGAGGGACTTGGGTCTTTTTAGTCTGGAGAAGATAAGGCTGAGGGGGGGGTCTCATCAATGCCTATAAATACTTAAAGAGAGGGTGCCAGGAGGCTGGGGCCAGTCTTTTTTCAGTGGTGGTAACGGGCACAAACTTGACCGTAGCAAGTTCCATCTAGACATGAGGAGGAACTTCTTTACTTTGAGGGTGGCAGAGCACTGGAAGAGGCTGCCCAGAGAGGTGGTGGAGTCTCCGACTCTGGAGACATTCCAAACCCACCTGGACGCTGTCCTGTGCAACCTGATCTAGGTGACCCTGCTCTGGTAGGGGGATTGGACTAGATGATCTCCCGAGGTCCCTTCCAACCCCTGTGATTCTGTAATTGGGCCAAAGAACATGGTACTGAGTGGATATATCATATCCCCAATCATGCACTAGCTTCTGGGAAAAATGAACAATATAATGGACTATTAAAAACTACCCTGAAAGCAATGGATTTGGACATTATTGTCATCTTGTGAACTCGATACGGGTTGTATATATTTCGTTATTTTCTTTTTAATATTGTTATATTTTATTTTTATTATTTTGTTATTACTATTTCATCAAAGTAGTTTAGTTTCTTTTTCCGTCCATATGTAGCGCTCTCTCTCTCTCATTCTTCTCTCCCTTGGGAGAGAAGTTAAAGAGAGCATCTGTCATTTGTTTTAGTGGCCAGTCCAGCCCAAACCATGACATCTATATGAAATCTATGACACCAGATATGGTGTCCAAATACTTGATCTCAGAACCTTATTATTATTATTTGGCATTTACTTTGATTTGTATGAGGGTAATGACAGTCTCTCTATTACTGCATTTCCCACTCATTCATCCTCCAGTCCCCTTCAACATGTGACAAACCTGGCCAGAAAAGAGTGGCTGTCACTGTCGACCCAATGCCATATTTTTCATGTTTATGGCTGATCATTGAAATTTTTAGGTTAACTCATTAATAAAGCTTTCTTTAAAATCGGATATAATTTGCCAATTGAGTTAACCTACTCTAAATAGAATAGGTCTCTTCTCAGGATAAGTTGGTGAACGTATATCCTATAAGCCCTGCAAAGACAGTGCTGTATTGAAAAACATATTCTTCATTAGTAAAAATAAGGAGAGCTCTTAGGGGCAGAAAAAAAAAAAAATCACAGTTCCAAACAAGCAGAAATACTCTAAATCATGTATGTGTTAAAAATTTTCTGCTTTTCCAATTTTTCTCAGTATTCCATTCCCTTTTCTTTTATCCTTAATTTTGTATTTTTCTTCCCAGCCCTATCAAGGTGAAAAAGCTTTCATATCTCTTCATATCACAAGGCCTGTGTCCCGTCTCATGAAAACACATCTTCCGTTTTGTTATTTCTTTTTCTTTTTCCCCTCCCCCTCTGTCTCCATCTGGTCTTGCACAAGATATGTTCCTATTTGCATTATTTTTTAGTTAGACCATGGATAATTTGGGGAAATCTGTGCCACCTTAACTTTATAAAACACTGTGCAAGTTATAACATCATAAAAACAGGTGATGAACAGGCAGTAGACTATTTAAATTGCTAACTCTGAATCTCATAGATTGTTTTGAGGAAATTCAAGGGCAGCTGAACCAATTATAGAAATATGATCTCACAAAGACAGTCCCTTTCAACAGTACACATTTCTGCTAGATTTATTTCAGTAGAACAGGTCCATATAAACACATCTTAGAAATCAGGAACATCCTTAAAATGCAATTGCATAGTTGGATGGGTGTACTGGTTTTGTCTGAGAAGATGGAATCAATTTTCTTCATAGCAGCTCATATGGTACTATGTTTTAGATTTGTGACCAAAGCAATGTTGATAATGCACTGTTTTAGCTATTGCTAAACAGTGTTTGCATAGTGTCAAGGCCATCTCTCTTTCTCCCTCTGCCCTTGTGAATAGATTGGGGGTGCACAAGAGGTTGGGAAGGGACACAAACAGGCAGATGACCTGAATTAACCAAAGAGATAGCTCATGCCATATAATGTCATGCTCAGGGAGAGGAAGGGGGTTTAGGTAGGTTAGCCATCTTTTGCTTGGGAACTGGCTAGGCATCAGTCTACCTGTGGGAGGTGGTGAGTGATTGCCTTTGCATCACTTGTTTTGTTTTCTTTCTCTTCTTCCACTTCTTCTTCTCTTATTAAACTATTTTATCTTGACCCGCAGGTTTTATTGCTTTTGCTGTTCCTTTCCTCTTTCCCCATCCCACTGGGGGTGGGGGGGAAGTGAGCGAGTGGCTCTGTGGTGCTTAGCTGCCTTCCAAGGTAAACCCACAATAACTGGACAACAAAACCAAGTTTACTTTTGCTCATTAAAATATATGAAACTACTGAATTTTGAAAGATTTCGGTCTTCTTTACTTTAGATATTCAAAAGTCTATCCTGAACTACTAGGGAAAAACCATGCTATGGTCAAAAAGCCTCAAAAAAAAAAATCGAGACTCCTGAAAATACTCCAATCGGACATGGAAGTGAATGCTGAAAAGCGACTAGTCTCCACAAAGGTGAGGTGGAAAAGAACATAAATGTTTTTCTTTAGGGATTCTGGCAGCGATCATTGTCGGAGCAGCTGGAATAGCTCGTGCCAGTACAGGCAGCAGAGTAGCTCGTGCCAGTACGGGTGGTGGAGTAGCTTGTGAGATTTGAGTAGCAGCAGTGTGTCTTACACCTACTCCTGCACCAAGATTTAATGTAAAACCACCCCTGCAATACATTCAGGAGAATCAACAATAAATTTGCAATGTTGGGAAAGTAACAATCATTTCTGAAATCCCCTGGCTCTGGTGGTGTCAATTTGGCGTGAGCATAAAAGGGCAAGGTAAACTTTCCCAAGGTAAGATTGAAAGTGTAATTCGTAATATAATCCATTACGTGACACCTGAGGTATGCAGGTAAAGTAGTTATCCAGTCAATCGCAGTATGGATAAGAATTAAACACAACAGCAGAATAGCATGTTTCACCCACCACATACAAACACAAAGAACAAATATATATATATTTGTATATTGTGCATATTTATATATATTTGTATATTGTGTATATTTATACAACAAATACGGCAGGTTAAGCAGCACTGTATCAACTAACTTTAAACAAAACCCTATAAAGACACAATATAACATTTCGCTCAAGAACTACATCATGAGCTGTCTGTTTTAATTTCCAACCCCTTAAGACTCTCATAGAAAAAATCTGATACTCTCTCAGCTGAGCAAGCTGGAATTCAAAATATTCAGGCAATCTGTCAGAGCTCCGGTTGAGCCCCGTGTTGGGTGTCAATAAATCTGTCGTGGTTTGGGCTGGACTGGCCACTAAAACAACTGAAAGATGCTCTCTTTAACCTCTCTCCCTTCAGAGAAGGAAGAACATCTCCCTTCAGAGGAGAGGAGGGAGAATGAGAGAGAGAGAACTTATGGGTTGAAAAAGAAACTAAACTACTTCAACAAAGTATTAATAAAAAAAAGTTAATAACATTAATAAGAAAATAATGAAATATATACAATATATACAAAACCAGTATCGAGCTCCCAGGATGATGATCACATCACCAGCAGGCACTGGGAAAGTCCCAGACTGGAGTCAGTGACAAATGGAAACTGGATTCCAGATCTGGATTCAGGAATGCACGGATCAGGATCAAAGGCAGATGAACAGAGTCCTCCTCAGATGTCAGCTATTGAAGGAGGAGCGCTGACCCTTTGATCCCTCAGCTTTTATAATGAGCATGAGGCAGATGGGATGGAATACCCTGTTGGTCGGGTTTGGGTCACCTGTCCTGTCTGCTCCTCCCCGCAGGTGCGACCCCTTTACACTCTTCCACTTCTGACCCTCCAACGTGGCACACAACATTTAGCTGACCTTGGTTGTTATAGCAATAAGTCTAAGCAAGAGCGTCTCTGCATCCCATTCCTTGGCATGAATTATAAATAATCAGGTTTTATCACTCTAGGACCAGACTACAGTCTTAAAAATATGCTGTTAATTTGAGAGAGTTCAGTTAGTTAGAAGAGGCTTAGCTAAAAAGTAAAATTACTGAAAAGAAAAAAGGTTCTGTTTTACCTCAAACCAAGACAATCCTACCCTGATTTGATTGGTAATAAATTAAATTAATTTCCCCAAGTGGAGTCTGTTTGGCTTGTGACAGTTATTGGTGAGTAATCTCACTGTCCTTATCTTGACCCACGAGCCTTTCATTGTATTTTCTCTGCCCTGTCCTGTTGAGGAGGGGGGGTGATAGAGCGACTTGGTGGGCACCTGGCATCCAGCCAGGGTCAACCCACCACAGTATACCAATTATTATTGTAAATTTTCATTTATTGGAACACAACTAAACCTGCCTGACTTCAAGACTTTTAATTATCTGACTATTTACTTGTCATTTTCCCTTCCGTATGGAAGACTTGAATCACTTCTGTTCAATCAACTTAGCAAGAGTGCATGATAATTAAAATATTCACAGTTCAGTAGAAGTAACTGTTAGGTTAGGTAATAAAAGCTCATCTGCATACCCACGAAGGAGTTCAGACAGACAATGGCAGGTGGGGGAGCCCAAATAATACCCTGCCCTGGTTGCTCCCAGGCCCATCTCAGGAGCCATCAGCCAGTCAAAGGCCCATCTCCACAAGCTCAGAGGAGCACAGGGGCACAGTGGCAGACAGGAACCCAAATTAATGACTCAGAGGAAGGGACACTCTGTCTGGGCCCCTCCCAGGGCTGTCCCATGAGAGCCATCAGCCCCATTGTCCAAGTGTGACACCCATTGCACCTGGACATCAGTAGCAGTGCTCCAGATCCTTTGGACTGAGGGGGGTTGCTGCCTAGGGGTGTGGGACTCATTATGGGATGCAGGGGAAAAGCAGTTTGGGATTGCACAGGACTTGTTATGGGATGTTTAGGGGAGGAACCAAAGGCAGGGAAAGGGATGAATTTAGGGGATTTGGGGAGAAACAAGAGGGGAAAAAAAGAGGGATAAGGGGATAAAAAGGGCTGGTTGACTGTGAGTAGTTGGCTGGTTGGTATGCTTATCAGGCCATGCCCTGTACCTGATCAGTGCAGTCTGTACTATCTTAATAAATCCTTTCTAACTCTTCCTGGGTGAGGGATTGTCTGTTCTGTGCGCATGCATGTAAGGGGTGTCTGAACATCAGCAACTGGCGTCAGACCACAGATTGGAGGACCTGTGTGTCTGTGGTGCCAGCATCTGGAGTAAGTGAGGATCTGGGGCCAGCAACTGAACTGGGACCTGCGTGTCTGGGTGCCAGTGACTGCAAGCATGTGAGTGCTAGTGAAGATCAAGCCAGACTAGCTGGCAAGCAGGTGAAGAGGCCTGGGAGCCAGGGGGTGTGTGTGTCTCTCTCTAAGGGTAAGACCATGGGAGTCATGGCCAGCTGCTGGAGAGACCGTAGGCTCTGTGTGTCTCTAAGGGTGAGACCATGGAGGAATTGGCTATTTGGGGACCAGGGGAATCCTGGTCAGCTCTGGGTCTGCAGGTGTGTGTGCATGACAATCTGTACCAGCAACTGTAGTGGGGCTGAAGCCTCAGGGGCTCATATGTCCAGGTGCCAGTGACGCGCGGATCAAACTCTACAACTCTGATAGAGTTATAAAGCAGGTATGTTTATTCAGCGCTGGGCGTGTGGGGGATCACTCCTCCAAAGTACATGCACACCAACAGCACATTTTACCAGAAATTTATACAATAAAGATATACATATTCATAGGTTTCAACACACATATGCATTAGGATAGGTGGGGTTATTACAAACAGTTCTGGCATGGGCGTGACTATTATAATTCTTTCCGGCTACTCATTATCATAATTCTCCTCCTCTTGCCGCATGCGCACTTCCATCCGGTGGTCGTGGGCTGGGGTCTTTTGGAGGAAGGCTCGTAGTCTTCTTCACCGTACACTTTTCACCTTTGGCCTAGAAAGCTGAGTTGACTGGGCTCCAAACCGCAAGACCGGTTTTAACCAGATGGTCGCTTCTTGCATACAATAATGATGCTGTTAGCAGCTCCTGTTATCTATACGATTGACTTGCAGCAAGGTCAGGTTGTTCACTGCCTTTGTCTGACATACCAGTCCTTGACAAATGCCAGTCCTTGACAGATACCAGTCTTTGGTAAGTGAGTTCCAAAAGAATGTTTGAAACAAACAGGATTGTTAAGCGATTTAGAAATTACAAAGCGGACAGTTAGTTCCCTATATCACCAGCAGGTGGGGAGACTGGGATCCAGGGGCAGCCACTGTACAGACTGAATATTTGAGCCCAGCTGCTGGAGGGATCCACCTTATACATATGTATATATTCTCACTAGTGGACCTTCATCCTGCTCAGCCAGAGAAGGGAGCGGGATGAGGCCGTTGCTGCTGTCTGTGTCCGTGTGAGTGCTGTGTGTCTGTCTGTGATCTGTGTGGCTGGCCATGCATACATGTATCTATGTGGTGTCTATGTGTGATTTTGTGTGTGTGTGCCTGCTGGGAATACATCTTCAGCCTCACTACTGGATGGACCTGAGGGCACAGAGCTGTCGCAGCCTCGCCTCAGGCTGTCGGATCCAGTACTATATTTTTTCCCAAACAGTAATCTTGTAGCTTTATTTGGTGCTTACCAAGTAAGCATACAATACCATGTACTATGAAAAAATATCAAGATTTTATTATTGAAAAATAAGCAGTTGAGATACAGAGGAGTGTCAGTAGTATGTATAGTAGGTGTCTGATATTAGACAACAAGTTGAAGATTTGAAAAATAGCTTCATTTTATTTATTCAGTAAAACCAGGCAGGTTCATATTATACTACAATGGCAATATCTGTCAGGGAAATTAAAACAAAAAATTGTCCCTTAGGAATTTCTGCATGCTCCATCTAAAGTTGTGTATATAATGTGGATGCCAGGAAATTCTGACATGTTGCTGGAGCAAACACTTCTGAAATCTCGTGTTGTTCTGTTTTAGCAACTTCACTGTGTGGTGGTTGGAAGTGAAAATGCCAAGCGGTACTTTGAGGCAGCAAGCATCAAAGGAACATCAAGGAGAGCGCTTTTTAGGATCTACAACCTTTTCAAACTTAGGACTTGTAGGTCCTGTCTTACCAAAGACATCCTTGAGGTGTGAAGTTTTTCCTTTTTACTTTTGGATATTAGTTTTAAATTTTTCCTTTCCTAATGAAATATTTTTGTCATAATGTTGAATGGAGGCACTTTGTAGAACAGAATGTTGAAATTTAAACAGTACATATGTAGTGTCTTAAATGAACTAGGCATGCTAATTTCTCTGATATATGCCAGAAAAATTTCCTTAAATCAAACAAAAAAATTGAAAATATGTTTGGATTATAATTTGCAAAAGTCTGCTAATGCATGTTTCTTCCAAATAAACATACTATAACTGATTTTTGTGATCCTTTCACATATTTTCAACTTTGTGCACAAATGTCTTTTATTTATCAATAGCTATAATTGTCCTTTATACCTCAATTCTTTTCATAAAATATTTTTTATGATCATAGTCACCTCTGTATAATATGTGTTTAGATGGGAAAAACTATTTCATAAAATATATTTTATAATGCTGCATTTATTTAAAAATGTTGCAGGGTAGAAGTGTATAACTAAGGCTTTATTTTAGAAGTCATAGCTTAGTAACTCTAAAAAGACGACTGTTGGCCCAGATCCAGAGTATGGTGCAAATTGGTTTTAAGCATCTGCCTTTTTCTCCCCAGTATGTTTGTTACAGCTGATCTGCATCTTGGAATTTTTTGCAGCCTTATTCTAGGTTTCTTTCCATTCTTCCTGCCCTTTATTTTGTTATTTTGCTTATACTAGGAGGAAGCTGGGGGAAAGCTGGGATATGAGTCAAATGCTATAGCAGTATAAATGTAGCATAGCAAAGAGTAATGTGAGCGCGTAATATCTACTTTAGGGACATTCAGCTCAAAACTACTCTGCTGAGGTCTAAATTAAAACATGGCATGTACTGTAACCATTGTAGCAGTCATTTTGCTGTGGCAAAAAAAGTCTGAAAGTATTAAAACAGCATTTGAATCAAAAGAGCAGTAAGTTTATTGACAAAATGTGTTAGTCTACACTTCGGTGATTCTACTTTTGATGCTTATACCTCTATAGAAAGAAAAACTAAATTTTTGATGGGCTTGCCTTTGTTAACTTGAAGTCATAGAACACACAGGTATAGTTTTTATTATATAACATTCTTGACTGATTTAAAGGGTGAGTAGAAGCACATTTAAACCACTGCATACAAACACAAAGAACAAATAAACTATAGAACACATTCGGCAGGTTAAGCAGTGTTGCATCAATTAACTTTAAACAAAGCTCTCTAAAGGCATGATATAACATTTTGCTTAAGAATGACATGATGTGAGCTGCCTGTTTTAATTTCCAACCCCTTAAGACTCTCGTAGAAAAAATCTGATACTCTCTCAACTGGGCAAGCCAGAATGCGAACAGTTCAGGCAATCTATCAGAGCCCTGGTCGATCCCTAGTCATGCCCCACGCTGGGTGCCAGTAAATCTGTTGTGGTTTGGGCCAGATTGGCCACTGAAAAAAACAACAGATGCTCTCTTTTACTTCGCTTCAGAGAAGGGAGAGCATCTCCCTTCAGGGAGAGGAGGATGAGAGAGAGAGAGACTTATGAGTTTAAAAAGAAACTAAACTAATGAAAATATTAATAAAATAATAAAAAGAAAATAATGAAATATATACAGTATATACAAAACCAGTATCAAGCACCCAGGATGACGATCATGTCGCTGACAGGCACTGGGAAAGTCCCAGACTGGACTCAGTGATGGATGGGAACTGGATTCTGGATCTGGATTCAGGAATGCACGGATTGGGATCAAAGCCAGGTGAACAGACAGAGTCCTCCTCGGATGCCGGCCATTGAAGAAAGAGGGCTGACCCTTTGATGCCTCAGTATAAAACTGAGCATGAAGCACATGGGATGGAATACTCTGTTGGTCAGTTTTGGGTCACCTGTCCTGTCCGTTCCTCCCTACAGGTGTGAACCCTCTACGCTTTTCCGCTTCCAACTCTCCAACTTGGTACGTAACAAAGATAGTTGACCTTGGTTGTTATAGCAATAAATATAAGCTGGAGCCTCTCTGCATCCCATTCCTTGGCATCAGCTATAAACATGGGTCTTATCACTCTGAGAACGAACAGTTTCTGCACAACATGCTGGTAATTTCAGAGAGTTCATTTAGTTAGAAGAGACTTAGCTGCAAAGTAAAATTACTGAACAGAAAATTAGTTCTGTTTTACCTCAAACCAGGACAGTCGGTATTGGGACCAGTGCTGTTTAACATCTTTGTTGGTGACACGGACAGTGGGATTGAGTTTGCCAATGACATCAAGCTGTGTGATGCGGTCGACACGCTGGAGGGAAGGGATGCCATCTAGAGGGACCTGGACAGGCTTGAGAGGTGGGCCCATGCCAACCTCATCAAGTTCAACAAGGCCAAGTGCAAGGTCCTGCATGTGGGTCAGGGCAATCCCATGCACAAATACAGGCTGGGCAGAGAATGGATTGAGAGCAGCCCTGAGGAGAGGGACTTGGGGGTGTTGGTAGATGAGAAGCTCAACATGATTCAGCAATGCACGCTCACAGCCCAGAAGGCCAACTGTATCCTGGGCTGCATCAAAAGAAGCGTGGCCAGCAGGTCGAGGGAGGTGATTCTGCCCCTCTACTCGTCTCTCGTGAGACCCCACCTGGAATACTGCGTCCATCTCTGGGGCCCCCAACATAAGAAGGACATGGACCTGTTGGAGCAAGTCCAGAGGAGGGCCACGAAGATGATCAGAGGGTTAGAGCACATCTCCTATGAAGACAGGCTGAGAGAGTTGGGGTTGTTCAGCCTGGAGAAGAGAAGGCTCCGGGGAGACCTCATACCAGCCTTCCAGTATCCGAAGGGGGCCTACAGGAAAGATGGGGAGGGACTCTTTATCAGGGAGTGTAGTGATAGGACAAGGGGTAACAGTTTTAAATCGAAAGAGGGTAGATTTAGATTGGATATTAGAAAGAAATTCTTTACTGTGAGGGTGGTGAGGCACTGGAACAGGTTGCCCAGGGAATTTGTGGATGCCCCATCCCTGGAAGTGTTGGATGGGGCTTTGAGCAACCAGGTCTAGTGGAAGGTGTCCCTGCTCATGGCAGAGGGGTTGGAACTAGATGATCCCTTCCAACTCTAACCATTCTATGATAATATGATTCTGTTTTTTCAGTTTTTGAGGGGAGTGGGAATATAAAAAGTAGAATATGGCATAAGGGTTTGTTTATTATTTGCTTGCAAGTGAGTTTCAAGAGGAGAGTGGTACTGTGTTTAATGATTTTGTATGATTTAGGTGATAGCAAAGCAGCTATAGATTTGAGTAGGCCTTTCTTGTTTGTTTTAGAAATGAAACAATTAAACTGTGCTATGGAAAGTATCCTGCGTATCTGACAGCAGTGGTTTCATGCATACTTGAGGAGAAAAGCCAGTTAACACTGTTCCAGCTATGAGCAGGGGAAATCAGAGAGAGGAATTGCTGACTGGAAATCTGTATTTGGCAAGATACCTACCAAAGTGATATTTTGAGTAGTCAGATGGTAAGAGAGATGAAGAAACTCAGACATAGCATAATTATGGCTGAGGAATAATTATGCAAGTGTGTATAACTTGAGATTCAGGCTTTTCAAGGAAATTAATTATCCTCTAAACCTGGTGACTTCAGGAATTGCCACAGAGTTGAGACAGTTTTAAAAAAAAAAATCATCCCTAATTTCCCGTTTCACTGTTTCTCTGCTCATCCCACTCCCAGCCTCTGCTCATTTGCTTTCCTGTACATTTTCATCTTGCTGTGCTTAAAAAAGATGAACATTGTACTCTTTTTGCCTTGCTTGAAGGGGCTAAAGAGAGAAAGAGGGAGGTTATAAGCTTAAGGTGGCCAGGCATCTGAGTCATGTGAGGATGCTCATACATCAATTTGCATTAATTTCCCCAGATCATAGAGACACCTCTCTATGCCTATTGCAGGAAGGAAAGATACAAAAGTTGTGTACCACCTGTCATGGTGGTACCATGTGGTCTACCACCACAGCTCACTCCACCCACAGCAGGACAGGGGAGAGAATCAGAAGAGTAAAAGTGAGAAAACTCGTGGGTTGCAATAAAAACAGTTTAATAAGTAAAGCAAAAGCCACGCACGCAAGCGAAGCAAAACAAGGAATTCATTCACTACTTCCCATCGGCAGGCAGGTCTTCAGACATCTCCAGGAAAGCAGGGCTCCATCACACGTAATGGTTACTTGGGAAGACAAACACCATCACTCCAAACATCTCTCTCACTTCCTTCTTCTTTCCCCAGCTTTATATGCTGAGCATGACGTCGTATGGTATTGGAATATCCCTTTGGTCAGTTGGGGTCAGCTGTCCTGGCTGTGTCCCCTCCCAGCTTCTTGGGTGCCCCCCACCTTCTTGTTGGCAGGTCAGTATGAGAAGCTGAAAAGTCCTTGACTGCTTAGCAACAACTAAAATATTAGTGTTATCAACATTGTTGTCATCCTAAATCCAAAATCCAGCACTATATCTGTTAGTAAGAAAATTAACTCTATCCTAGCTGAAACCAGGACAGTATCCACCTCTTATTCCATACCATTTACGTCATGCTCAGGTCCCACACTATCCAATACATCCTGATTAACCACCACCCCCTTCCCACACTTTGATATATATGCAGATATCATTCCCCTAGTCTATGGATCATCCCTGTAAAATATCTGTAAAATGTCCACAAATATTCACAAAATGTCCACTGAGTTCATTTAGTCCATGACTTTGGGCTCCATCTGTTATAGTGGTCACTCAGGACAGGAGAGGTGGTGTGTCGCGTGGAGTTACTAGGCACCAAAGCCAGCTCAGGTCCGGTCACTGCTGCACTTGCTTTGCTTCTTGTAAGGCTTGTCCTCCATTGGTTCAGGTGGTTCCTGCTATAGTAATTCCCATAACATGCAACTCAAATCCTGGGTTTAATTTTACTCCCAATTTCTCTACCTCCTCCTTGCCCAGTGGTGCAGGGGGACAGGGAATGGGGGCTGTGGTCAGTTCATCAAACATCACACTCTTCCCCTGCTCCAGCGTGGGGTCCCACCCACAGAAGACAGTTCTCCACGAACAACTTCAGAGTGAGTCCTTCCCACAGGCTGCAGTTCTTCATGAACTGCTCCAGCATGGATCCCTTCCATGTGGTGCAGTCCTTCAGGCATCCACCTGCTCAGGTGTGGGATGCTCCACAGGCTGCAGGTGCTCCACCTTTAACCTCCATGGGCTGCAGGGGGACAGCCTGTCTCACCACGGTCTTCACCACAGGCTGCAGGGGAAACTCTGCTCCAGTGCCTAAAGCACCTACTCCCCCTCCTTCTTCACTGACCTTGGTGTCTGCAGAGTTGTTTCAACTTGAGTTCACACTGGAGTTCCAGCCTGTCCAGTACTGCAGCACAGAAAAAGCAGTGATGCCCTGGCCATCTGCCAGCCCAGGTGCTGTTATCAGCCCATTGCTGTTATCAAAATGTTCCCAGGCACAGCAGAGTAAGACGATAAGCAGTGATAGCAAAAAGCAGCCACTAACGAGCACTAGACTGATATACAGAAAGGCAAGCCAGCCCCAGGACACCACCAAAGATAGACAAAAATTGGTTTTAGTATGTGTATACTATTTTAAAACCTTCTGTAACTGTTACCAATTCGTAATGGGAAAAACTCATCTACACAACATAGGTGAGCAGGCACTTCTTTATTGCAGCGCTGGGGACACGGGGGATAACTCCTCCAAAGACGTGTCCACCTTTGCATTAAAACTCTCCAATTTTATATACACTGATTATTACATATTCAAATAATTAATGCATATTCATTGTTATACTCTTTAATGATTGGTCACACATTCCTCGCTTCCTATGTAAATTAGTGCACAGACTCTGTCTTCTAACACTTTAGCACTAGCACTAACATTTTATTGTCTACTATAACAAAAAACTAATGATTTTGCAACATGTATATTTATTAATATACTTAGGTAAGAACAAGTGTTGCTGATCTTTTTGAAAGAATGTTTAAATGATATAAGATCTTACTATACTGTTTTCAAATCATTATTGGAAAACTGGAAAGACACTACTGATTGGTCCCTAAGCATACCTCAGGACTGGCAACAAATACTGATTTAACAGAAAGAAAGTGGAAAATCAAAAAGAAAGAGTAATTTTTTTTTTTTGTCAAAAGAATTCTAAATATTTTGCCAAATAGCAAGTCTGGCTTTGCTGTATGGCTCTGCCACATAGCTAATGAAAAATGTTAACTAATTTAGCACAGGGAGGGGAAAAAAAAGTCAAAAAGCTGAAATCACACATGATTTCGCAATATTAATTATTTCTTCTGAAATTAAGATTCTATCCAGTAGATAAATAAGCAATAATACAATCTTCTCTCACTTTAAAATGTAAACATGCTTGAAAATTTCAAATACATGACTATGGATGAGTGCTAGTGACAGACGGGAACTGGATTCCAGATCTGGATTCAGGATCGGGATCAAAGGCAAACAAACAGACAAAGTTCTCCTTGGACACCAGGCATTGAAGAAAGAGGCTGACTCCTTTGATCCCTCAGCTTTTATAATGAGCATGAGGCAGATGGGATGGAATACCCTGTTGGTCAGGTTTGGGTCACCTGTCCTGTCTGCTCCTCCCCACAGGTGCAACCCCTTTACACTCTTCCACTTCCAACCCTCTACCTCGGTACATAACAAAGTTGGGTGACCTTGGTTGTTATAGCAATAAGTATAAGCAGAAGCCTCTCTGCATCCCATTCCTTGGCATAAATTAGAAACAATTAATTAGGTCTTATCACTCTGGAAGCAGACAGTGTCTGTTAATTTCAGAGAGTGCAGTTAGTTAGAAGAGACTTAACTGAAAAGTAAAATTACTAAACAGAAAATTGGTTCTGTTTTACCTCAAACCAGGACATGCCACCCCTTATTCCATACCATTTGCTCTGTGCTCATATCACTACTACTTTATTTTTTTAATCTTCAGATATATACACACACATATATAGATGACTAATTTATGATTTATCTTTATACACAAAAGATTGTTAAGTCCATTTAGTTCATAATTGCAGGATTCCATCGATCCTGGCAGTCTCCCAGGGCAGGAAAGATGGTATGAAATTCATCATGGTTCATGCCCACAGGTAGCATGCCCATCGCAAAGAGTTTGCTGGACGCTCCTTGATGAAGCTAGCTCAGGTTTCATCACCACTATGTTATCCTGAAAAACACTTATTGAACACTGTTAGTATTACATAACAATTAACATCACACAGCTCAAAACTGAGTATTCTCACCCAGGGTTAAATTCCCTTGAGGTACACATTGAACTTCTCCATTCTTCAGCATCACCCACCAAGTACATCCAGGTCCTTGAGCAAAAACAGTCCCACGAATGGGTTTGCCTTTGCCTGAAGCAGGAGAAACCCAAACAGTTTTTCCCAACAAATTCCTTTCATGCACCACAGGGACTTTATCCCCTTCTACAGTATGTAAAAGGTCTGACTGAGCAGGACCAGCTCGACTGATGGATCCCCTGGTGTTAACTAACCAGGTAGCTTGTGCTAAATGC
>VFFE01008886.1:215788-246309 GCA_008921705.1 Burhinus oedicnemus
CTGTGAAACATGCGCCGAAATCAAGCAAGCTAAACGGTTAAAACCTTTGTGGTATGGAGGTCGATGGCTGAAATATAAGTATGGGGAGGCTTGGCAAATTGACTACATCACACTCCCTAAAACCCGCCAGGGTAAGCGCTATGTGCTTACAATGGTGGAAGCAAGCACCGGATGGTTGGAAACCTATGCCGTACCTCATGCCACTGCCCGGAATACCATCCTGGGCCTTGAAAAGCAAGTCTTGTGGTGACATGGTACTCCAGAAAGAATTGAGTCAGATAACGGAGTCTGGAGACATTCAAAACCTGCCTCAACACCATGATGTGCAACCTGCTCTAGGTGAACCTACTTTGGCAGGGGGGTTGGACTAGATGATCTCCAAAGGTCCCTTCCAACCTCTGTGATTCTGTGATTCTGTGATGGGACTCATTTTAAAAACAATCTAATAAGTAATTGGGCCAAAGAACATGGCATTGAGTGGATATATCATATTGCCTATCATGCACCAGCTTCTGGGAAAATTGAGCGATACAATGGACTGTTAAAAACCACCCTGAAAGCAATGGGGGGTGGAACCTTTAAAAATTGGGACAAGCATTTAGCACAAGCTACCTGGTTAGTTAACACCAGGGGATCCATCAGTCGAGTCGGTCCTGCTCAATCAGACCTTTTACATACTGTAGAAGGGGATAAAGTCCCTGTGGTGCATGAAAGGAATTTGTTGGGAAAAACTGTTTGGGTTTCTCCTGCTTCATGCAAAGGCAAACCCATTCGTGGGACTGTTTTTGCTCAAGGACCTGGATGTACTTGGTGGGTGATGCTGAAGAATGGAGAAGTTCAATGTGTACCTCAAGGCAATTTAACTCTTGGTGAGAATACTTAATTTTGAGCTATATATTAATTGCTACATAATACTAACAGTGTTTAATAAGTGTTTTTCAGGATGACATGGTGGTGATGAAACCTGAGCTAGCTTCATCAAGTGGTGTCCAGCAAAACTGTTCGAGACAGACATGCTACCCTTGGGCAAGAACCACAACGAATTTCATATCATCTTTCCTGCCCTGAGATGAGACCCTGCAATCATGAACTAAATGGACTTAACAAACTTTTTGTATAAAGATAAATCATAGATGAGTGACCTGCATGTATCCATATATATATCTGTGTGTGTATAGATTTGGTAGATAAAATTAATAGTGATCTGAGCAAGATGCAAATGGTATGGAATAAGGGGTGGAATGTCCTGGTTTGAGATAAGACAGGACCAATTCTGTTCAGTAACTCCTGCTAGGGAGTTGCGATGGGAGACATATTTTGAATTGTTAGTGAAACTAATGCAAAAAAAAAAAATCATGATCCACATATGCAAATCCAAATATCATAATGCTTTTAAACATCCCTACTGTTTTGTCAGGGAGATACAATAATGGGGCTGCTCTGCATGGCAGGGCAAGCTGGGAGCCAAGGGGATGGCAAGGCAGGCAGGACTGTGGCCTCATGGCAGGGGCCCATTCCCACAGTGCCCAAACAAGATGAACAGAGCAGGTCCAGTGGCAGCCCACTGACTGCTGGACATGTCTGTAGGGATAAGGCAGGTCTGAGGTCAAGCCAAAAAGTCAGACTGGTGAGGCAATGTGAGAATCAGGAGAGCACAAGGGCAGGCCCAGCACACCTGCTGCATAGCACAGGAGAGGACCAAGAGCAAGGACCTGATTCTGAACACAGCTCCTGAGCCAAGGCCCCCCCCCCCCAGATGAGACTTCTGACAATCAACTGTTTTCACAGCAGCTTGATCCAAGGTTACATGGCTGTGCTGTATCAAAGCTGATCTTGAACACAGCTTCCTAGGATGGAAGGAAGAATTTACAGCACTGGTTGGTGCACTCAGCTCCCTGGCAGGTTTCTGGCAGCTATCGCTGAGGGCTTTCTCTTTTTCATTATTGGTCCCTGCACTCTGCAGCTGACCTGGGCCATGCAGGGTGATACCAACAGGAACACAGGACTAGACCCTGGGGTCTGGCCAGGCTGCAGTAGTTTTGGATTTGTTTAATGTCACAAAAGTTTGGAATTGCAACATCACCAGCACAGCACTTATCACTGGTAAATAGGTAGAAATGTGAATAGGTACAGAGGGTATTTCTATGCTATGTCCCCACTGAATTCCAAACTATATCCTCAATATGCTGAAAATCTACAGAAAAATGTCAAACATAGCAATGCACAACTGTGCTAGAGAGACCTGCTAGCTTTTGGCAGGTGCCTTTCAGATAGTACTCTGTTCCTAGAAGGAAATAGATGCACGCATTCCCCATAATTTATATTACTAGTTTACTATTACCTGGCCACTTTTTTTCCTGTAGAAGTTAAATTAATTTTCCAGTCAACAACAGAAGAGTTCTCAACCAACACCAAAAATTAAAAAGCATAGCAATATTAAAAAATTTGTGTTTCAAAACATCTTTTTCTACTTGTGCTTTTTGTTAAGGATAATACACGAAGCCTGTGACACTTATGAGAGGAGCATAGAAGCTAAGACGTGGAAGGTGTTTTCTAAGCTCAAAACAGACTGTGTGGTCAGTATACTCTCTAATGATTTAAGTGGTAAGTAGCTAGATAACTTCTAAGAGCTAGTGCTGTCCTGTATCCAGATTGTTTGATTGCATTGTGAAACATTTAAGGACATACTTAGAGAAGGTTGGAAAGAGGAGGAAAAAACATGGGAGAGATGAAGACAGGGCATTATGGTATACAATTGCTGGCTGCTTTGGAGCAGTACACAACAAGGTGTGTAAGGGCAATGGGGGAAGATCTCCCTCCAGCACAGGCTATATAGGTTCAAAATGGGGACTAGTAGGATCAGCTGAAGAGATAGTTCATATCTCAGTCAGGTAACAGAGCCATTCCTACTGTGGCACTTTGTTGAAGAGTGGCTCTATGAGAATGGGCACGGATCCACAGAACATTTGTACAAGCAATCTCCTTGTTAGCATAAGGGCCTGATTACAGTGAGCCAGGTGCTGACAAGGAATTTACAAAGGTCATGCTGGCCTCGGAATTTAGTGGTAAACAACTTTGAGAAAGTATGGACTGTGGAGACAAGGAAGAACCCTTGGCTTGAAACCGCAAGTAGGAGGACCATGTAAATGTAATCTTTAGAGCTCAGCCAATTAAGTTTTGATAAGTATGCATAATTATAATGAAACGCATAAAAGAGCTGTATTATCGTAATAAAGTTGAAGCTTGCTTTATCGCTCATATTGAGTCGGCTGCTTGTCTTCCCTCGCTCGTCGCAGCACTTCTAACAACCATTAGGAACATTAATGTGCATCATCACCACTGTGTCAGCCCGCATACTTAAACAACGTACCTTATAGGAGCTATATCAGTAGATTCCAAGTTACCTTCCTGTGTGTTTTCAAATTCTGATTATCAGGTTTCTCCAAATTATGGAGAAATTCCATCCTTGTAGAAGATGGGCATGCTTAAAAATGAGCAGATGGAAGCAGCTTAGTCTGCCCTGTCACTAAAACAATGTGAGTTCTGCATGGGACACTGTTAGAGCAGACTCTGTGCCCTTGGTCACCTCCTGTGCTCTGGTCCACTAGACTATTGGCTTTGTGAGATCTTGAGAGCAGGGTACCTTGGGTATTTGTAAATGGTTCAGTACAGATGGCCTGCTGTCAGATGACAGCTAAATGTAATAAACCAGTGGAAGATAAACATTTATTTGTTGTTTTCAAAATTTTTATATTTCTTTACTTTTGGAATTTTAATTTTTAATTTTTATATTTTTGTCCCTGAAAACGGGTTAAAAATAGAGTTATTTAAAATCTGAAATTCTCCAATTTTTTAGCCCATAACCAAGGCTAAACAGTTTGTACCTTCCAGATTTGGGGATTCTCAAAAGCTGAAGTGGTCACGCCATGAGTTAGATCATCCTCAAGACTTATAGATCAAGATATAGATCTTCCCCAGCAGAGCTCCTATGTGGAGTCTTGTGAAAGGGCAGTGCAACACCAGAGAAATTCAGAAAATTAATGGCTGCTGTATTTACAAGAGTCCACACATACCAACCTTAGCAGGGGAACACAATGCACCCCTGGGATCAACTCTGCTGCAAATGAAAACAAAGTTTCTGGAATTACAGTACTGGAGAGGACCATAAGTCCAGACTCCTACAGTCATAGACAACAATGTAAAAGAGTTCGTTAGTCCAGAAGGGTCCCCACAAACTACAAAATACTTCCCAACACTCTGTAACAAGCCTATGACCTATGGTGTGAAAGACCAAAAGTCACAAAGACCCCAGTGTGCCACAGGAAGAGGGCAGGAAAGATCCAGCTGACCACCAGTATCTTTGGCCCCTTCAAAAGCAATGCTCCAGGGAGATGAAAATTTTGTGAATTTGTCTTGGGTTGTGCATTTTTGATTTGACAATTGTTAGTTAAATAAATTTCAACTTGTGCTAGACACAAAAATTAAGCTGAAAAATAAGCCCAAATATTATATTTCATTAGGAAGAGAAAATCGAATACCCGTGAATCCCTAAAATTATTAGCCTTTAGTCTCAGCTTTGTTAACTACTATTCAGTTGCTTCCCAGAGGAGCCATGCATTAGCGAACATTAAATACAGATATAGGTATTGATATTATACTAAAGTGTCCTTCCCTGTAAGTAGCAACTGAAGACAGCCCGCTGTAGGAGAAGATCAGGTTCGAGATGAGCTAAAGAACCTGAATGTGCACAACTCCATGGGACCTGATGAGATGCATCCACGGGTCCTGAGGGAACTGGTGGATGAAGTTGCCAAGCCACTATCCATCATATTTGCAAAGCCATGGCAGTCTGGTGAAGTTCCCGCTGACTGGAAAAGGGAAAACATAATACCCATTTTCAGAAAGGGAAAAAAGGAAGACCCGGGGAACTACAGGCCGGTCAGTCTCACCTCTGTGCCTGGCAAGATCATGGAGAAGATCCTCCTGGAAGCTCTGCTAAGGCACATGGAAAACAAGGAGGTGATTGGTGGCAGCCAACATGGCTTCACTAAGGGGAAATCATGCCTGACAAAATTGATGGCCTTCTATGACAGCATTACAACAATGGTGGATAAGGGGAGAGCAACAGATGACATCCACCTGGACTTGTGCAAAGCATTTGACACTGTCCCGCACGACATCCTGGTCTCTAAATTGGAGAGACATGGATTTGACCAATGGACCACTCGGTGGATAAGGAACTGGCTGGATGGTCACACTCAAAGAGTTGCAGTCAATGGCTTGATGTCCAAGTGGAGGCCAGGGATGAGTGGTATTCCTCAGGGGTCGGTACTGGGACCAGTATTATTTAACATCTTTGTTGGCAACGTGGATGGTGGGATTGAGTGCACCCTCAGCAAGTTTGTCAATGACACCAAGCTGTGTGGTGCAGTTGATACGCTTGAGGGAAGGGATGCCATGGGCATGGATGACCTGGGCAGGCTTGAGAGGTGGGCCCATGCCAACCTCATGAAATTCAACTAGGCCGAGTACAAGGTCCTGAATGTGGGTCGGGGCAATCCCATGCACAAATACAGGCTGGGCAGAGAATGGATTGAGAGCAGCCCTGAGGAGAAGGACTTGGGGGTGTTGGTGGATGAGAAGCTCAACGTGAGCCAGCAATGTGCGCTCGCAGCCCATGAGGCCAACTGTATCCTGGGCTGCATCAAAAGAAGCATGGCCAGCAGGTTGAGGGAGGTGATTCTGCCCCTCTATTCTGCTCTCATGAGACCCCACCTGGAGTACTACATTCAGCTCTGAGGCCCCCAACATAAGAAAGACATGGACCTGTTGGAGCAGGTCCAGAGGAGGGCCACGAAGATGATCAGGGGGCTGGAGCAGCTCTCCTGTGAAGACAGGCTGAGAGAGTTGGGGTTGTTCAGCCTGGTGAAGAGAAGGCTCCGGGGAGACCTTATAGTAGCCTTCCAGTATCTGAAGGGGGCTTACAGGAAAGATGGGGAGGGACTCCTTATCAGGGAGTGTAGCAATAGGACAAGGGGTACCAGTTTTAAACTGAAAGAGGGTAGGTTTAGAATAGATATTAGGAAGAAATTCTTTACTGTGAGGTTGGTGAGGCACTGGAACAGGTTGCCCAGAGAAGCTGTGGAGGCCCCGTCCCTGGAAGTGTTCAAGGCCAGGTTGGATGGGGCTTTTAGCAACCAGGTATAGTGGAAGGTGTCCCTGCCCATGGCACGGGGATTGGATCTAGATGTCCTTTAAGGTCCTTTCCAACTCTGACCATTCTATGAGTCTATGATTTTCCTTTTCTGTTTACAACTCCCAAATTTGGGGTGAAGCCCAAATTCGAATTTTGCCCTCTCAAATTATCCTATGAGCATCTGTTTGGGTTGGTGTTTGGTTTGTTTCTGTGCTTCCTACACGATAAATTATATCCATGGTCACATGTAACCTAGCACATATTTTTATTGCATTTGCAAAAGAAAGGCAACAACAACAGTGTCCTGGTTTGAGGTAAAACAGGACCAATTTTGTTCAGTAACTTTACTTTTTAGCTAGACCTCTTCTAACTGCTGAAATTAACAGCATGTTGTGCAGAAAACTGTTCGCTCTCAGAGTGATAAGACCCATGTTTATAGCTGATGCCAAGGAACGGTATGCAGAGAGGCTCTTGCTTATCCTTATTGCTATAACAACCAAGGCCAGCCAACTTTGTTATTATTTGCCCCATTGGAGGGTTGGAAGCGGAAAAGTGTAGAGGGGTCACACCTGCGGGGAGGAGCGGACAGGACAGGTGACCCAAAACTGGCCAACAGGGTATTCCATCCCATCTGCCTCATGCTCAGTATAAAAGCTGAGGGATCAAAGGGCCAGCCCTCTTTCTTCAATGGCCGGTGTCCAAGGAGGACTCTGTCTGTTCGTCTGCCTTTGATCCCGATCCTGAATCCAGATCCGGAATCCAGTTCCCATCCATCACTGAGTCCAGTCTGGGACTTCCCCAGTGCCTGCTGGTGACGTGATTGTCATCCTGGGAGCTTGATATGGTTTTGTATATATTTCATTATTTTCTTTTTATTATTTTATTATCAATATTTCATTAAAGTAGTTTAGTTCCTTCTAAACTCTTAAGTCTCTCTTTTTCTCTCTCTCTCTCTTGCCTCCCTTCAGAAGCGGAGCTGGAGAGAGAGAGCATCTGTTGTTCCACCGGATTGGGCCAATCTGGCCCAAACCATGACAAACAGCAACAAAAGTTTGATTCCAGAGAGATGTAGAGCCAATTTGGACTTGGCAGGCAAATGTTGCTTTAAAAGTGGACTGACAGACCTCCCAAAATATAATAAATATGGCATCAGAATATGCTGACAGGAGAAATTTGGTTTGTTGCAGAATTAGAGTATATTATTTTCCTTTCATTGCAGTTTTGCTGTCTAGTATATAGACTATTTTCTTTAAAAACTCCGAATCATACTGTTCTCAGTAGGAGTTGCATATTATGGCAGTGCTGTTGGAAGTCTTACTTAGAATGGCTGAAATGTTTTTGCAGGCTGTCAAGTTCCAAGTCATCATTAATGTTTACGTTCTCAATAGCAGCTTGCATTGCTATAGTAACCCTTAAAGGAACATTCCTAACAGAAAACTAAAATAAAAAGAAGGCACATTTTTACCAAATGCTTATAACACAGGGATGGTTACTAGGCTATTTCAGTAATTTATATTTTAAACAAAGGCGCCCTAAAGAAAAAGAGGGCCTCTCATACTAGCAAATCAGTTTTATATACTGCTGCATGATGGGATGTGACAGAACTTGGACAGATGCCCCCTCTTAAAAAATATAACTTCTGTCAGCTCAAATTGAAGCAAGTATGGGAAGGGGGTTAAGGAAAGTGAGGCTTCTTGCCAGCAAACGTTTTTGTGAGGAATTCTGTGGCTATTAGTACAGAAAATAAGTCTACCGTGATCTTTGTATTTACCTCTAGGCCAAGTTATACAAAACAAAGCTGTCTTCTGAGTATTTAGTGCCGTGCACTGTAGAGAAATTATTGATATAGTAGTTTATGGTCTATAGTGTCACTTCCTCAGCATGAGCTACAGTATATGCGGTAATCATTTTCCCAAGCACAAGCAAATTGTGTTAAATCTCATACATTTTTATAGTCAGATTTATGTAGATGAAGTTGTTCCATGTTTGTTTAATATTTTACACTGCTTGCCAGAAATCCAAATTTATTTCATAAAGCAGTAGTCTAGTAACTTGCATTTACTAGGAAAATCCTGAATCCATTTTACAAACCATTTGTTTCCTAATAACAACAGTGTGTTCTTATCTACCAGGCTGCTGGAATGCTACAGCTGGGGAGAGGTGTTCAAATTTGAGTATTCTCAGATTTGTCAAATCATAATAATTTTATGACATTGCAAATGTCTTTTAACAATGTTTTACATCAGTTATGACAAAGGGAAGCACAGAATCTAATTTGACTTGTAAAAATATCAAACTCTGAAAAGCAGCAAGAGGAAGCTTTTTATGAAAAAACCTTTAGCAAACAGGAAGTCTAGAGGAATTAGCAAAGTCCAAGAAGTAAGAGTCATGTCTTGATGCTGATTTTACAAGTACCTTACAAAGTTTATTTAGTTTGAACTCACAAAATGGCTTTGCCTCAACTTTCCTACCAGTCTGAGTAAAACAAAGGCAAACTGACATGGTCAAAGTCACAAAGTGAGTGTCAAAGCTCCAAGACCTCAGGTTTCTAAGATGAAAACATCTCAAATGAAACAGGAATCATCTTAGGCTGTTAAAGCTCAATGCCCTGAAGACAAATCATAAAAGGCCTGTTCTTTTCAGACTTTCAACCTACAAAATGGAGAGAATGAGGTGACCTAGTGAAATGAGGCTGTGGAGCCTGCATATTTGACAGCGATCGTATTGAACTATTTCTGTTTCTTCTCTTCTATACCCAGTATTGTCAATCGTGGATCTTCAGGGCCCAGATGGGCTCCTGTAAAATTAATATCAATTAAAAGAACAACAAGGATTGCTGGTTTTCCCTCATAGGCAAAGCATGACAAAGCTGAGCCTCATTTTTCTGGTATAGGTCAGGAACATGTAATAGGAGTTTGCATAATGATCCTCTATGTCCTTTTCTGTAAACTAAAACCAAAAATATTAACTCAGGGTGAAATATAAAAATTTCTAGGTGGCAGTAAGGATGGGTCAACTTGACCAAA
The DNA here is from genome assembly GCA_008921705.1 of Burhinus oedicnemus. Classification (NCBI taxonomy): domain Eukaryota; kingdom Metazoa; phylum Chordata; class Aves; order Charadriiformes; family Burhinidae; genus Burhinus; species Burhinus oedicnemus. Next base: position 225,011 of record VFFE01008886.1, read on the forward strand.
ATATTATTAACAAAATTTTGTAAATTTTAGAATAAATGAAATGACACGTACAAGGGAAGAGATGGGTCAGTGCAGATGGTCTCCAAATATGCACTCATCATTAACGTGAGATGTGTCTGCACTTTGAATGTGAAGTTACTCTGTAGCATAGACTACACCTCTGAACCCTACTCTATCTAAAGTTCAGGCAATAAAAGCAATTTACCTATGAAAGGCTCTGTGAATAAAAAATACAAATGTTATTTTCTATGTTCAGATGGAATTGGAGCTCCATAGAAAATAACCAAAATTTATTCCACTATGTTATAGTATGTATTTCTAACTTAGAAGTACAAGGTACGTGGGATAAGAGAAAGAAGATGAGCAGATAAAAAAACTGTTTAAATCAAAACTCCCTACAGGACTACATTGCATATTTTCATCCAAAAATGTTTTTGGAAATTACTTATACTTCCTTTTAGGTCTTGTTACATAAATATGCCAGGCTGGCCCTTCGGAGTGATATACTGTTCTAGGATGCACTAACTGAATCAGGATGACTTAATCTACATAGTAAATGCCATTTGAGGAAGATTTCTGAAAGTACATGAACACAGAAAGGCTGTAACCAAAGCAGCTTCTCTACAGACAGCAGAAGAACAAACCGTGTGTGTTTCTTCTCCTAGATGACTGATCCCAACAGTGTTGTTTCCTGGCTCTGACTATTTCTGAGCTAAACACAAAGCTAATGTCACAATCTCAAGTAGATGTACCTGACACCTTTCAGGCATTAGTTTATACTTTTTTGGCTCCTTATTTGCATACTCATTTACTTGGCCAAATTCAAAGGTGAGGCTTAATTCTTAGAATTGCACATAAAGTTATATTATCTTAGATTCCCTTTTGCTCAATCTACTTTATAACTACAGAGCCAATCTTTGAAAATGCAATAGAAACCATATTAGCAAGGATGTCTACACCTGATTATGTTACATCGAATAAGATTCTGTGGGTTTTAATACATTCTTCTGGATTTGCTTAGATCTAAATCATCTAAAATGTGTAATTTATACAAGGTTAAGGACAAGATTTCATGTTGATACATATAGGCAGAGAATTGTACAGCATGCCAAAGACAGGTTTCGATTGACTGAAAGGAGCAAGACTAGGTTTATAAAGCTATTTATAAGCCTAAAACATCAAGGCATTTTTAGCAGAATTTGCAAACACAGCTAAGCAGGTCAGCTGTCAAACTCCAGTTAACAATCTGTACAGGTTAGGACTGATGGGCCAGACCCCAGGAGAGGCTCATATATTTGGATGCTAAATATTATGAAGCCTAAAAGTCAGGTGCCAGTTGTGGACTCAAAAAACAGAGCCAGAACGTATAACGTTGTAGTGGGTTGACCTTGGCTGGCCGCCAGGTGCCCACCAAGCTGCTCTATCACTCCCCTCCTCAGCAGGATGGGGGGGGAGAAAAGAAGATGGAAAAAACCTCATGGGTCAAGATAAAAACAGTTTAATAAAGTAAAAGCAAAGGCATGTGCAGAAGCAAAGATAAAACAAAAGATTTATTCTCTGCTTCCCATCAGCAGGCAATGTCCAGCCACTTCCCAGGAAGCAGGGCTTCAGTACGCATACCAGTTGCTCCAGAAGACAAACATCGTAACAATGAATGCGCCCCTTCCTCCTCCTTTCTCTAAGCTTTTATTGCTGAACAGACGTCATATGGTATGGAATATCCCTTTGGTCAGTTTGAGTCAGCTATCCTGTCTATGTCTCCTCCCAAGATCTTGCCTACTCCCAGCCTACTGGCCTTTGGGGGTGGGGTGGGGGGAATGTTGGAGAGACAGCCTTGATATGCCTAGAGTTATACTAAAATGAACTATAGATTGTAATTTAAGATTTTTAAAATAGCAAGGATGCTTTTTGCTTCAGATATTCAGTGGACTTTATTGTTAACTAAATTTATAAAAAGAAGTGGTCAGCAAGTCCAAGTCACATGAGAAATTTGGCCGAGAAGTCCAAAGGCTGAAGTACAAATTCTTCCTTCATGTTTCCTTTGACATATTTCGCTTTCTCTCAGTTGACAGCAGTGAAGCTTCACTGAAAATGTACTTTCTAGGTCAGTTTTCCATTAATTTTCATTCCCATATATTCCAAAGTGAGAATTCTCTAGGGACAACCTGAGCATCTGAACAACTACTTCATTCCTGTTGGCCTTTTTTTTAACACTAAGACACAAGTTTACAAGTCCTCTTATTGTACAAGTCACTTATTGTGTGTCTACAGCCTTCGACACCATTTCCCACAGCATTCTCCTGGAGAAACCGGCTGCTTATGGCTTGGATGGGTATAATCTTTGCTGGGTCAAAAACTGGCTGGAAGTCCGGGCCCAAAGAGTGGTGGTGAATGGAGTTAAATCCAGCTGGCGGCAGGTCTCGAGTGGTGTTCCCCAGGGCTCAGTGCTGGGGCCAGTTCTGTTTAATATCTTTATCAACAACCTGGATGAGGGGATTGAGTGCACCCTCAGGAAGTTCACAGACGACACCAAGTTGGGTGGGAGTGTTGATCTGCTTGAGGGTAGGAAGGCGCTACAGAGGGATCTGGACAGGCTGGATCGATGGGCCGAGGCCAATGGTATGAGGTTTAACAAGGCCAAGTGCCAGGTCCTGCACTTGGGTCACAACAACCCCATGCAGCGCTACAGGCTTGGGGAAGAGTGGCTGGAAAGCTGCCTGGCAGAAAAGGACCTGGGGGTGTTGGTTGGCAGATGGCTTAATATGAGCCAGCAGCGTGCCCAGGTGACCAAGAAGGCCAACAGCATCCTGGCTTGTATCAGGAATAGTATGGCGAGCAGGACTAGGGAAGTGATTGTCCTCCTGTACTTGGCACTGGTGAGGCCTCACCTGGAATACTGTGTTCAGTTTTGGGCCCCTCACTACAAGACAGATATTTAGGTTCTGGAGTGAGTCCAGAGAAGGGAAATGAGGCTGGTGAGTGGTCTGGAGAACAAGCCTTATGAGGAGTGGCTGAGGGGACTGAGGTTGTTTAGCCTGGAGAAAAGGAGGCTCAGGGGAGACCTTATCGCTCTCTACAACTACCTGAAAGGAGGTTGTGGAGAGGTGGGTGTCAGTCTCTTCTCCCAAGTAACAAGTGATAGGACAAGAGGAAATGGCCTCAAGTTGCACCAGGGGAGGTTTAGATTGGATATTAGTCTTCACTGAAAGGGTTATCAAACATTGGAACAGGCTGCCCAGGGATGTGGTGCTTAGGGACATGGTTTAGTGGTGGTTTTGGCAGTGTTAGGTTGATGGTTGGACTCGATGATCTTAAAGGTCCCTTCCAACCTAGACAATTCTATGATTCTACAGCAGTGCAGAGAAGCTTCCAGGAGCAGATAGTTTACCTTATGGCAAATTCCAAGGCAGTATTTAAAGTTCAAAGGAAATTCCAGAATTCAAAGTGTGAGGTTTAACAAAAAAAAGTCCCAGGTCTGTCAGTGAAAAATTTAATTACGGACAAGATAACACACACATAGTAAAGCCCACAAAGGCAGAAACACTGCTGTGGAAGCACATTCCAATAAAATCTTAAAAGATTATTTTTATAATAAACCATGCATTCTTGAGCAAGCCATCACAGGATTAGCTACCACATTGCTTTGCTGCAAGCAGATTTTTCACAAACTTATCAATACTGCTTTCAAGGCACTCATGTTTCTAAAGTTAAAGTTGATGTCTTCCAAAGGTCTCTGCACTTTGGTGTTTTTATTTCACGCTGCTACCCCAGTTTTCACCCAGACTGGAATCCCAGTGATCCTAATGATGTATTGTGTTTTAGGCAGTTAATGTCTGGAAAACTGATAGAAAAACTCACTGAGGTGAAGGTTTCCAGCTGCAACCTCAATATAATTTTAGACCTGCTGAAAAATGGCTTGTGTTTGGGAAGTGTTGCAACTGATACTGTTCTGTATAATAAATGGTTAACTTAAAGCAAAAAAATCTTGGGTAGGGCACTGAACCTATGCCAGCAATAGTAAGATCAGACACAACAAATACGAGAAAAAAAAGTCATCATCCTGGAAAACATAGCACTCTCTGCTACAATCTTTTAATAGTCAGGCTTAAAGTCATAACAGCCATTGTCCATTTAATTTTGTTTTTACTGTAGCAAAATAAACATCCTTTTACTTTTCATAAAGTGTGAAGCATGCTCTTTAAGTCCTGCAGTGCAGTATAGATGAAATAACTGAATTCCTGTGGGGCTTTCTGCCTGGATTCCTCCCATGTTCAGAAGGCAATCCTATTACATATGTTTAATGTAACAGTTCTGAATTTTAGCATTTAGCTCAACAATGTGGGACATCAGGGGAGCTGTTCTAAGCTGAATTACAAAATAGATAGTACAGTCCTTCAAGGCCTGAGACATTTTATTCTCTAAGAAAACTGTAATTTTTTCCAGTTAGTTATTAATCATTTATCAGTAAAAAAAATTTTCTGCCAGATTATTAGTGATGTCCCAAGTGCTGGTAGATAGTGAAGGACCTCTTGGCATTTCTGTAATAGATGTAATTTCATTGCACCTCAAAAGGGCTCTTAAACTGCTCTGTATTGGCAAATGAAAAGCATTTTCATCTCTTCCAAATTTAACAACAAATAGTATAAATCATATTTGTAACTCATAGTTTCAGTTGGGATAGAGTTAACTGGGGTTAAACCACAACAGTAACCATTAGTGCAACTAGTCAAGGTATTTAAAGTGAAATGTGCCTAGGTTTTGTGTTAGGCAAAGCACAAATGTTAATCCTGCTTATACCAGCATCAGGCTAGGCTGCTTTATAGAAGTTGCTTTGCTACTGCACCATGTTTAAACTAGGCACAATCTCATCCTTCATGTTAGGCAGTCTTTGTAACTCACTTCCACAAAGCATGCTGAGCAAAGTATTATTCTTTAAAATATATACTGCCCCAGCACCAAGAAGCTCCAGTCCTGCTGATAGGTCTCCAAGCGCAAGGTGTTCAAAACAATGTACAGTGCGGTGCAAGCTGTACAAAACCAACATTGTTAAACATGAATACAAGTGTCCCAAAGAATTCAGATCTAATCCTGCAAATACCGACATGTGTGTAGTCAGCAACCTGTTAACTGTAGCAAATGCCTCTTTACTTATGTAGCATGCATTTCCTTCCGTGAACACTAGGCTAGCATATAAAAACACGTCCCTCATGAGTCCTTTTTGGTTAAAATTAGCACTTCTGAAATGAAAGACAGATACAGGCAAGTGAGACACAACTACTAGCTTTTAGTCACCTCAGGCACAGGACTCCTACCACTTTTGCTATTCCAGGCCTGAGTGGTCAGTCATAATAAGAGAGTACCACACCATATCAAGGAAAGTATCGTATTATTTGGTAGCTTCGTATGTGGATGATGACCAGTTTTGAGCCCTGAACTCTCCGACAATAAAATCATTTTGTATGAAATATTTCCCTCTTCCAAAACACTTAGAAATATCAAACAAATGTATTAAAACTGCAGGGAAAATATTGTTCTTTTTTCTCTTTTTCAATTGGGTATTGCTGTAGAGGGCATTATCACAGTTTTGAAAAGAAATATTTTGCACTGTTTTGAGAAAATATTAGGCTAAGTTTACAGCCTTGAAAAAAAAATAAGCAGCTCTTCTACAAGGACAAAAATGTGATTTTTTTATCAGAGGCTCTTTCGTACAAGTTGGAAAACAGTTGTACTGCACTGGGAAACAAAACATGATAGATGTTTGAATAAAGATGAGTGGGAAGTACAAAGGTCATGTCTGGATGTGACCCAGAAACTGAATTGCACTGACCCAATATTTTGGTTCAGCTAGCCACAGATTTAGAGGAGAAAGGGTGGTATTTTGGTTTTGGTGCTTTGGGTTTTTTTTTTAAAAAAAGACAAGCTGTTGGTTTAGACTTGGACTTTTTAACACCATCACCGCACCCACATTTATACAAACACACGAGAGGACCCATTTACCCATTTTTCAGGCCCATTGCTGCCTAAGAAGCATAAATACCTGTGCCCTGCAAACTGTGGGCGCCACACATTTCCGTGCCCCCGCAGGGTCCCCTCGTCTCCCACCCTACTCCCCTCCCGGCGTGTCCTCCGGGGGGCTCCGATCCCTTCCTGGGAGGGGGCTGTCCCGGGCCCCAGCTCCCTCCCACCCGCAGCAGAGGCCGGAGCGGCGGCTCTCAAGGGGTTAAGCTTGTGAGCACTGACATATTGAGGGGGAGTAGCCGAGACCAAGCAGCAAAAACATCATAGCACATTCCTGGGTAGTCCTCAGCTGCCAGCATCTGATTAAAACCATATCTTTCGCTGTGAGTGGCTAACTAATCTGAAGGCGAGAGTACAACTGAATATTTAACCGGGCCCCCGGTCTCGGCCAGGCTACCGGCTGCATTCATTGGATCATGCACGGAGTAGCACGGATCTAGCCTGTAAGTAGCTTTGCGAGCCGGGGCTCGGCTCCTGCAAAGCATACCGAGGCTGTCACGGGGGGAAAAGGGAGAGCTTTTTTCCCCCCAAGGACGTGACAGTAGGTGCTTGTGGCAGGGGCTGCTCACACCACTGGTCCCCTGGAGCGGCCGGGCCGCGGGTGTTGAGCGCTAACAAAGAGGTGGCGCTGGGGGGGAAACTTCAACTGCGGCTGGATCTCAGCCTGTCTCGCCTACTCGCATCTTACTGCAACCCCGGACAAAAGGTGCCGGTGGGGCTACGCTTTTCTACCGAAAGCCGGCGAGATTGCGGCGTTGGCAGCGCGGAGGGGTGGGAGGAGGGTGCCGGGAGCGCTTGGGTTCGGCCGCACCGCGGCGTGCGGGGACGGTGGGGGGGGAGCTCGGCGCTGCCCGAGCCGGGCTGCGGGGAGCATGTACTGACTGAGACGGGGTAGAAGCTGCCTGTATCCTGCTCTGGGCCCTAGTAGGGCCGGCGCCCTGAGGTAGCCTGAGCGCAAAGCAAGTTAAATAGTAGGATCAAGAATGTGTAGAGAGGAGGGGATTAAGACATGAAAAAATATGTATATAAGCACAAAAATTCACATAAATAACTGAGATAAAAGAATCTCTCTAGTAGCAGAGAGGAGGAAAGGGTTAGGATGTTGTGAAGCAGGGATGGGGGTTTGTTTTGGATAGAGCCTCCTTGCTGGGCACCCCTCTATCTGCTGGTGAATCTCAGGATGCTACTTGTGTCTGTAGTAAATAAGTATAGTTAAAGATGTCCAGGAGTAACAGGAATGAGTCTTCTATCTTGTCAGAAAAACTAACTTCTCATTTGGTGAGACTTCAGGTCTAATGATCATCATATGATAACAATTATGTTGGGGTAGTACCTGTGCTCTGAGCAGTAAGATAAATGCAGGTGTTGCTAATATAGCTAGATTTCTCAGTAGCGAAGCTTCTACCCCTTGGATAAGTGGAGGCTGGTTAATTGAGCATGTAAATCCACTGGTAAGGTAGGATTAACTTGAGGGGGAAGGGGAAGGAATTGTTTCTATCTTAATGAAGCTAGTTTGCCTTAAAAGGCTATATTTTTGTCTCAGAAATCTTCTGTAACTTCCATGAACAAGACTGTCCAAAATAGACCAAATCTTGAGAATGTGTAGGCTTAGATTTGCCCATTTGATGCTAAGGGATGGGCATAGGTATGCTTAGGGATGGGAACTCCTGTGTAGATAGGCAAAATAGAGATGCAGATTCTTAGAGAAAAGTAATTATGAAGCTATATATTCTAGCTGTCCCTGAAGACTTATCAGGCACTAATAAATTGGAAATGTGTCCTGGTGTCTGACTGTTGGCAGTTATAATGCTAGTAGGTCTTCAGATCAGTTTCCATTAGGTAATTATAGGACCTTTCAGGAGGTGGGTGAGGCAGTAGGTGGCTAACCAGAGGGGTGACTCTTTTCAGGAAATCTTTTCAGCTGAGAAGGGGATTGTCTAAGGGAGTAATCCACCATATATGTTTAAAGAATCACTGCAGTCACATCCAACAGAACTGCTCTTGAGGGATAATTGAGCTTCCAAAATTTCCTGAATGGTCCAAGGACACAGTCAAGTTTAAAGCAGAAATTTCTATTAATAGTAACTCACTAGAGTTTGTATTTGGAGGAGGACCAAGTGGTAGAAATAGTAAGGAGTATGTGAGTGCTAATTGAATGTCAGGTAAACCATCAAAACAGAGGCTGCTCCAAGTCATAAAGCTTGCTAGTTTAGGAAAGTTCAGGGTAAAGTGGAGTGAATGCCAGGTGCTTCAAGTCTTAAATAGATAGTTCTGGTGAAGGGAATCTAACAGGGTCTTTTCTGCTTGTTACTGCAGACAGGAGACTGGGATAATCATGAGCACTACTCTGATAGTCCTGTGACTTATGATACTTCTCATCTATTGTGCTTTTACTTCAAACAAAGCCATTGCCTGAGCACCAGCAGTTGTGCTCAGCACTATCAGTTGGAAGGATGGGTCAAATGCCAAAAATCTGGCATCAGCTTCCTCTTGTGAAGGTAGAGATGGCTATACATTCTGATGTGTGCCTTCTGTTGTGTTTCTAAGTATCTCTATACATCTGCAGTACACAACACACTTTCTCATTGAGAACAGTATTATTTGTCAAAGTGCCTGAATAATCTTATTATTGGACACTACAGACCAGTAGCAGCTATGGATATACTTCCTGCTTAAGGCCTTTACTTCATGAGCAGATATGGAAAGACACACTCTATACAGGTGAATATGATAGATGCAAAGGGTGGCAAAAAGAGCTCTTATATTTATTTGCTTTTGCACAGAGACAAAAATCTACTTAGTGACAAGGAAGGGGGAGTCAAGGGCTGTGTCATGGTTTGGGCCAGATTGGCCCAATCAGGTGGAATGACAGATGCTCTCCCTCTCTTGCTCTGCTTGGGAGGCAAGAAAGAGAGAGAAAAAGAGACTTAAGAGTTTAGAAGGAACTAAACTACTTTAATGAAATACTGATAATAAAAAGAAAAATAATGAAATACATACAAAACTGAATCAAGCTCCCAGGATGACAATCATGTCGCCAGCAAGCACTGGGGAAGTCCCAGACTGGACTCAGTGATGGATGGGAACTGGATTCAGGATCGGGATCAAAGGCAGACGAACAGACAGAGTCCTCCTTGGACACCGGCCATTGAAGAAAGAGGGCTGGCCCTTTGATCCCTCAGCTTTTATACTGAGCATGAGGCAGATGGGATGGAATACCCTGTTGGCCAGTTTTGGGTCACCTGTCCTGTCCGCTCCTCCCCGCAGGTGTGACCCCTCTACACTTTTCCGCTTCCAACCCTCCAATGGGGCAAATAATAACAAAGTTGGCTGGCCTTGGTTGTTATAGCAATAAGTATAAACAAGAGCCTCTCTGCATCCCATTCCTTGGCATCAGCTATAAACATGGGTCTTATCACTCTGAGAGCGAACAGTTTTCTGCAAAACATGCTGTTAATTTCAGCAGTTAGAAGAGGTCTAGCTAAAAAGTAAAGTTACTGAACAAAATTGGTCCTGTTTTACCTCAAACCAGGACAGGCTGGTGTCTGGACAGGATGTTTAGGACAAAAATGACAGCTTGACATATGAAGTAAATAAAAGCACGTAATATGCTGTAGTCACCGAGTATTGTTGCCAAACCTACAGGTTTTTTTTTCCCCTATTAATGCCCTCTTCTCCTGGTGACCTTTACACTGCTAGGGTGTTTGTGTGACCTGCTGGGTTCACCCAGTTCTTTGGAATGCTTGTGGACTTTATTCAGCAAGGCTAGCAATATGCGAGTACTTCAGAAGCAAGAAGTTGCTTGGACAATGAAGCAATAAATTTCATATCCAGAGAAAGCCAGCTTCCTCTGGAAACAGTACTGATAGTACAAATCCTGCTTGCTGTCTAGGTTCTGTCAAAAGAAATGATGAAGAAATAGCACAAAGGTACCTTGTAATCTGCAAGAATTTTGGAGGGAAAACCCTAGTTCTTGCATGTAGACTAAGGGATTATTAGTAGAATCAAGACACACACACCCATCCCTGGGAAATTTTGGAGTAGGAATCTGAAGAGGTCATAATGAGCTTCTGCTGTGAGACACAACCAAGAATAAGCCACTACTCCCCTGCCTTGGCATAGACTCCACAGAAATACAATGTGGGGTTATGTTAGAAGGATCAAATCATAGAATGGCTTAGGTTGGAAGGGACCTTAAAGATCATCTAGTTCCAACCCCCCTGCCATGGGCAAGGACACTTCCTGCTAGACCAGATTGCTCAAAGCCTCATCCAACCTGGCCTTGAACACCTCCAGGGATGGGGCCTCCACAGCTTCCCTGGGTATCCTGTTCCAGTGCCTCACCACTCTGAGTGAAAAATTTCTTCCTGAGATCTAATCTAAATCTACCCTCTTCCAGTTTGAAGCCATTACCCCTCATCCTATCACTACACGCCCTTGTAACAAATCCCTCTCCAGATTTCTTGTAGGCCCCCTTCAGATACTGGAAGGCTGCTATAAGGTCTCCCTGGAGCCTTCTCTTCTCCAGGCTGAACAACCCCAACTCTCTCAGCCTGTCCTCATAGCAGAGGTGCTCTAGTTCTCTGATCATCTTTGTGGCCCTCCTCTGGACCTGCTCCAACAGGCCCATGTCCCCCTTCTGCTGGGGGCCCCAGAGCTGGACACAGTGTTACAGGTGGGGTCTCACGAGAGCAGAGGGGCAGAATCGCCTCCCTCGACCTGCTGGCCCCTCTTCTCTTGGTGCAGCCCAGGATACAGTTGGCCTTCTGGGCTGCAAGCGCACATTGCTGGCTCACATTGAGCTTCTCATCCACCAACACCCCCAAGTCCCTCTCCTCAGGGCTGCTCTCGATCCGTTCTCTGCCCAGCCTGTATTTGTGCATGGGATTGCCCTGACCCGTGTGCAGGACCTTGCACTTGGCCTTATTGAACTTCATGAGGCTTGCACAGGCCCACCTCTCAAGCCTGTCCAGGTCCCTCTGGACGGCATCCCTTCCCTCCAGCGTGTCAATCGCTCCACACAGCTTGGTGTCATTGGCAAAGTTGCTGAGGTTGCACTCAGTCCCTACATCCATGTTGCTAACAAAGATGTTAAATAATACTGGTCCCAGTACCAACCTCTGAGGAACACCACTTGTCACTGCACTCCACTTGGACATCGAGCTGTTGACCCCAACTCTTTGAGTGTGGCCATCCAGCTAATTCCTTCTCCACCGAGTGGTCCATCCATCAAATCCACGTCTCTCCAATTTAGAGACCAGGTTATCATGTGGGACAGTGTCAAATGCTTTGCACAAGTCCAGGTAGATGACATCTGTTGCTCTCCCCTTATCCACCAATGTTGTAACCTCGTTGTAGAAGGCCAACTGTAACTGACGAAACAAACTGACCTGGTTTTGAGGCTGTAGCTGGGTTCAAGGGTCTCAGGGTTATAAAGAAGCTGGATGAAGCATAGTGGTAGGCCCAGTCAATAAACAAGAGGTACCAGTTTCAACAGGATTAGCTTGTTTATATAAGCTGGGTAGCTGAGTGCTGAACAGAGCTGCTTCTTCTAACTCATGTAAGCCCTGGTTGATAGGGACATAGCAGTTTCCCCTCTGCTGAAAGGATGTGCCATGCAAATACTATGAAGTGCTTGAGGATGAAGTGTTTCAGCTGAAATGCCCTGCAGTCCTTTATTCCCAACTATCTGTGAGGTTTTTAAAAGCTTCTAATAAAGCTTCATAGCTGGTGCATGTCACCTTAAAGTTTAAAGCTCAGTTGGCTTTGGAGCTGAATTTTCTGCTGCGCTGTCAGTTCATGTTGCATCTTTAAGCAATAAGTGAAACGCTTGATGAGGATTATCTCTTGAAGAGAACAAGTAGGTATGAGACAGGATAATAGACCTTTACCTTGGCATTCAGGAGGCTTCATGACAATGTCAGCTAGGAACTGGCTCCTCTAGCAGAGTATACTGAACTCTTAATGCTGATGTGTTACACAACTGCAGGTCTCCTCCTAGGAGAACTCTAATACACCTGCCCTATGGCTAAAACACTTGGGTATGAGACTTCCTAGGGAGGGACAGGACAAGTTGGGAACACTAAGGATGTAGTGTTAATATTGCAACCTGCATTTCTACCTTGCAGACTATCTTCTGTGCTCCCTCAAAACAGGGTTATTTGTGCTTTAAAGGAGGGCACACAGGTCACTATATGAGTAAGAAATGGCCTCAAGGTGTGCCAGGGGAGGTTTAGATTGGATATTAGGAAAAATTTCTTCACTGAAAGGGTCATCAAGCATTGGAATAGGCTGTCCAGGGAAGTGGTTGAATCACCATCCCTGGAGGTATTTAAAAGATGGGTAGACATGGTGCTTAGGGACGTGGTTTAGTAGTGGTTTTGGCAGTGTTATGTTGATGGTTGGACTCGATGATCTTAGTCTCTTCCAACCTAGACAACTCTATGATTCTAAGAAGTAGTTTTCTAGTAGCTTGAATAACAGATCTAGCTGCATACAGCTGCTAGCCTGGCTGATGGAAGGTAAACTCTAGAGCAGGATGGAAGGCTGACACTTGTCCTTGCATGCTTCTGATGGACGGGGGCATCCACATAATCTGATATCAAGACTATCAGAGATGGAAAGCTAGAGGGAGCCTGATCAGGATTACTTCAGAGTCTGTTTTTTAGGAGCAATAATGTAAACTTCTAATGTACATCACAAACGTGTAACTACAGTTACCTATGGGGAAACTTACTGCAGAAGAGTAATCTATGAAACTTGACTTAGCTGTTCAGTAGGACAGCTACTGAAGAAGCTGCAGTGGAGCTCTGAAAATCATGGTTAGATCCTTTTTTACCTCTGGTATAGATATTTCTGTACCTCCTGTTTAGATTTGCCTCTTTAGTTATTCATAGCCTTTCTTGCTGCATATATAAGGGAGAGCTGGGGTAATGACTGATCTTGAAGGCAAGAGTAACCCTTGTGTTAAGCAGTATGCTTGATACTATTTAACTGAGGATTGAAACTGCTGTAGAAGAACCTGTCTTCATAAGGTGCAAACAGCATCATCAGCCTTCTAATAACACATCAGGAATATAACTTGTATCTGTTAAGAGGCAGTAAGGAGTGACTCTTGTGACCAATGACTGCTAGAACAGCTTATGTAACCAGAGGCTAGCAAGTAGCTGGGGGCTAGGTAGAGGGGTTTTCAAATACTGCCAAACCAAATGTTTAAGGACAGGTTTCTGACTGCTCATGGTATCATCAGGCTGGATAAGCACCTTCTGGATTAGCAAACTGCAGTACCTTGATACTGTGGTAATGACTACGTGGTTTTAAGTTGAGTGAACTCAAAGAATAATACAGCAAAAGCCTTTCTCATGCAGATACACTTGCGAACAGTTAGAGAACACTTACAGTTCAGCGTAGGCTATGCAGAACGTATGCAATCTTTCCGAGTACAGCTTGCACACACCCAAACTGCAAAGAGGGATAACTCTGCCAGCACTGGACAGTTAACAGCGTGCAGCTGAAATAACCTATGATAACAGCTTCAATGTGTCAAGCTCCTGCTCTGAGGAAGGGCGGATGAAAAGCATGGCTATTGGCAAGAGTCCTTTGCTGTACTAACTAGTAAGAAGATCAGAAACAGTCCTTCTAGGCAGGAGGGAGTTAGGAGTACAGTTGGAAGTGAAGTGTTTGAGCTGTTGTCTAGTTCAAACTCTAGTTTGCATCTGAGTAAACACTAGCTGCCTTGATTAACAACTACTTTGCTTCCAGGTTGCTTAGTATATCCAGTGAGTCTCAACAAGTAGTATTGACAGAAGACTGAGTGATAGGCACTGCAGGCACATGGCCTGAGATTCCTCATCCTGTGAGTAGGCAGGTGATACTTTCCTGAGCAATAGCTACAACAGACAACTGAACTCTGGCTCAGGAGCCACTGACTTCACCACTGGAGACTGGAGTGAGCAGTATAGAGGAGTGGCCCATTAGCAAGTTGCAAAGCATGCTGTCTTTCTGGAAGACTGATATGAAGAAACTTCTAGTGGATAATCTAACTATATAATCTAAGCATAAACCTGTGTTACCACATGAATAGCTCTCTAACAAGAAAGAGCATACTAGAGTATCTATTAATCTCTCTGTAAAAGAAGAATCTAGAGTTAAGGTACTGGTATTGCTGGTGCTACGAGTGAATGGGTTTCTTAATCTGAGAAATGAACTAATAGGTTGGTGTGCTAAATGCTGAACACAGAGGTTGGAAAGACTGCTACCAAGACTTGCTGCAAGATGCTGCATTATTCCTGGAACAACTCATAAGTTGAGATAGACTAGCTAGGTGTCTGGACACTACCTTTGGACACTAAAGTGCCTGGTTGAAGAATAACTCGTCTATCAAACGGACTATGGCAGTGCTCGTTCCCATCAGCTTGAGATGAAGTCTTCAGGGAACCAGATAGCACATGAAGAGCATTTCACTTTCTTCCTTAAAAGTAAGCAGAGGGCAATAGTTGCTAATTTATCTCATACTATTATTTATATCATACCAGCTTGTTTAAACTAGTCATGACTTCTCCTGAGACCTGTTCTAATAGTCCTGCAATAGCTGTATTGATTCCCATGACAAGTGTGTGTGGGGAATCTAAAATAGAGCTACTGTGGTAGCTGGGTTGAGAAGTAACTAATTATATCATCAGTAATGATGTGCTCAAAAGCATAGTACAATGGTAAAAAGTACTGGTCCAATTGCACCACTCGAACTGAGAGATCTGTTCAGTTCCAGCTGTTAACTTACTGATTCAAGTGTGCAGAAAGCACTTTTAGAAACTTAGTTTAAATTTCTATGTTCTTGCTAAAAACCAAACAACTTGGAGATGGATGCACTGATGATAACTGTTCTGTTCAACTGATGAAATAACAGTTGGCAGATAGACTGAAATGGTAAGATGTCTGGGTAGTGGTTCACAGGCATGATCCTGTACCAGCAATGGTACATGTGAACAGCTGTAGCTGACATGACTGACTAGAGTAATAAGATCTCCATGTACTTCACAGCAGGTACTGAGGGGAAGGGAGCAGCATGAAGGAGGTATTCCCTGAGGTGTCTATTACCACACTTCTATCCTGCTAAGTAGATGAATGTCACCCTTCCCTGTTTCTCATTACTGGCTGTATATGATCAAGACAGCGGGACTATGTGCTCTATTCTCCAATATGCAAGTACAGCATGCAAGGAGCCAGCAGCTCTTGTGGGAGATGCTGATGAGGCCTGGGTGTTGCCAGAGCAACCATGACTCACCTCCTGCTTATAAAAAGCAGCCTGGGGAGTGCTAGCAACCAGGAGCACTGGTGAACAGAGTGGGCAAACAGGGCATGGTGTGGCAGCTTGCATGGCAGGGCCTGCAGAAGGGTGTGCAGGAAGGGCATAATCACCCTACCACCTCAAGAGGTGAGTTCAGTTGGTGGTCATCACCCTCTCAGAAGGAACTTAGCTATGGTATCCACCTGGTAGAAAGCCATGTCCTCTGCACTTGGCAGAAAGGATGTGGCAACCCAGACAGCTCCCATGAAAACATGCAGCTATCCAGGTCTCAGGCTGCAGGGAGTGCCAGAGCCTCTCACTGGTAATGGATGGCAGCTGTGTGAGGTGCAACCAGGTGGATGATCTGCTCAGCCTGGTGGCAGAGCTAGGAGAGGAAGTAGAAAGGTTAAGGAGCATCAGAGAGTCTGAGAGAGATAGACTGGTGGAACCATGCTCTGCCCTCCCTGAGACAAAAATGGAAACAACCACCAGAAAAAAAACCAAACCCCAAGATCAAGGGGATCCTGTATCCTCTTCCCTGCCAGGCTGAAGGCGGTAGCTTAAAGGAGAGGAGTGAATGGAGGCAAGCCCACACTTGGGGTGGCAGGTGAACCCCCTCCTTGCCCACTTTGCCTTTCCAGGTGCCTCTGTACAACAGGTACAAGGCTCTAGATGTGGAAGGCCAGTCAATGGATGATGATGTGGATGACAGTCCGTCTTCACCAGAGGTGCTGCCAAGGTCAGAAAGGCCTACCTCCCCCCCTGTATCACAACCACCCCCACAAGGAAGACCCTCCTCTTAGGGAAGTCTGCTGCCTCCCTAGGGCCTGGGATAAGGACATCGCTAGGAAACTTCCTAGCCTGGTATGGCCCTCAGACTATTACCCATTACTGCTCCTCCATGTGGGTGGCAATGAAGCCGCAATGAGTAGCCCAAGGGGGATCAAAAGAGACTTCAGGGCCTTGGGATGGTTGGTAAGGGAATCTGGAGCACAGGTTATTTTTTCCTCTCTCCTTCCAGTTGTGAGCAGTGACATTGGAAGAAACAGACAAGCCCAGTCTGTTAATACGTGGCTCTCTGATTGGTGTCACTTCTACAATTTTGGGTTTTTTGACAATGGGGTGACCTACACAGCACTAGGCTTGCTGGTGTCAGGTGAGGTTCACCTTTCTGAAAGGGGGAAGAAGGTCTTTGCTCACAAGCTAGCAGGGCTCACTGACAGAGCTTTAAACTAGGCTTGAGGGGGGCAATATCAGGCTTGCCCTTGACAAGCTGTGGGATGACATACCAAGGTTAGAGGGATGGACTGTAGCGAGGAGCCTCAGCCTGTTGCTCTGAGACGTGCTGGGTACACTGGAGCACACTTGAAGTCTTATGGAGATGAGTCAGGGGCTCCTGAGGTAATAGGAGCCAAGACGGATACACCAGTGAAATACCCCAAAGGAATTAAGGGGTGTTCCGCTAAGAAGGTGACACAACCAGCAGCCCAGCTGAAGTGCCTCTACACCACTACATGCAGCATGGGCAACAAACAGGAGGAGCTGGAAGCCACTGTGCTGCTAGAAAGCTAAGACCTAGTTGCCATTACTGAAACCTGGTGGGATGAATCCCATGACTGGAGTGTGGTTATCAATGGTCTGTTCAGGCTGTTCAGAAGGGACAGGCAGAGCCATTGCCCTCTACATCAAGAAATGGATAGAGTGTGAAGAGTTGTCTCTGAAGAATAGCCACGAGCAGGTTGAAAGCTTATGGGTAAGAATTAGAGACCGAGCCAACAAAGGGAACCTTGTGGTTGGTGTCTACTACAGGCCACCCGATCAAGGGAAGCCTATTGACAAAGCCTTCTTACTCCAGCTACAGGAGGCATTGTGCTTGCAGGCTCTCGTCCTGCTGGGGGACTTCAACCACTCCGACGTGCTGAAAAAGTAGCATGGCAAGCTGTAGGCAATCCAGGAGACTCCTGGAGTGCATGGAGGATAACTTCTTAAGCCAGGTAATAGACAGCCCTACCAGAGCAGATGCAATACTGGACCTGATGGTCACCAATGCAAATGAGCTAATTAGTGATGTCAAGATTGGAGGCAGCCTGGGCTGCAGTGATCATGCACTGGTGGAGCTTGCAGTCCTGAGGGATATGGGACAGCTGAAGAGTAAAGTCAGGACCCTGAATTTTAGGAAAGCAAACTTCCAGCTCTTCAAGGAGTTAGTCGGTAGGACCCCCTGGGAAACTGCCCTCAGGGACAAGGGAGCAGAACAGAGCTGGCAGATCTTTAAGGATGATTTCCATAGAACACAAGAGCTCTCGATCCCCAGGTGTAAGACATCAGGAAAGGAAGGCAAGAGACCAGCATGGATGAATCAAGACCTGCTGGTCAAACTAAAGGGCAAGAAGGAAATGCACAGGCAGTGGAAGCAGGGACAGGTATCCTGGGAAGAGTATAGGGACACTGCCCAGTTGTGTAGGGATGAGGTCAGGAAGGCCAAGGGGCAGCTGGAGCTGAACTTGGCAAGGGACGCAAAGAATAACAAGAAGGGCTTCTACAGGTACGTCAACCAGAAAAGGAAGGTCAAAGAAAGCGTACCCCTGCTGATGAACACGACTGGCAAACTGGAAACAACAGATGAGGAGAAGGCTGAGGTACTCAACAATTTTTTTGCCTCAGTCTTCACTGGCAACCTCTCTTCCCACACCTCTTGAGTGGATGGACCGCAAGGCAGGGTCTGGGGGAGCAAAGTCCCTCCCACTGTAAAAGAAGATCAGGTTCAAGACCACCTGAGGAACCCGAACATACAGAAGTCTATGGGACCTGAAGAGATGCATCCCAGAGTCCTGAGGGAACTGGCTGATGGAGTTGCCAAGCCACTCTCTATGATATTTGAAAAGTCATGGCAGTCAGGTGAAGTCCCTGGTGACTGGAATAAGGGAAGCATTGCACCCATTTTTAAAAAGGGTAGAAAGGAGGACCCAGGGAACTACCGACCTGTCAGCCTCACCTCTGTGCCTGGGAAGATCATGGAACAGATCCTCCTAGAAGCTATGCTAAGGCACATGGAGGACAGGGAGGTGATTCGAGACAGCCAGCATGGCTTCACCAAGGGCAAGTCCTGCCTGACCAGCCTAGTGGCCTTCTATGATGGAGTGACTACATCAGTGGACAAGGGAAGAGCTATGGATGTCATCTATCTGGACTTCTGTAAGGCCTTTGACATGGTCCCCCCCAACATCCTTTTCTCTAAATTGGAGAGATATGGATTTGATGGGTGGACTGTTTGGTGGATGAGGAATTGGTTGGATGGTCACATCCAGAGAGTAGTGGTCATAGGCTCAGTGTCCGGATGGAGATTGGTGATGAGTGGTATCCCTCAGGGGTCCGTATTGGGACCAGTACTGTTTAATACCTTATCAACACCACAGACAGTGGGATCGAGTGCACCCTCAGAAAATTTGCAGATGACAGCAAGCTGAGTGGTGCAGTTGACACTCCTGAGGGATGGGATGCCATCCAGAGGGGCTGGACAAGCTTCAGAAGTGGCCCCATGTGAACCTCGTGAGGTTCAACAAGGCCAAGTGCAAGGTCCTCCACCTGGGTCAGAGCAACCCCCCCAGTATCAATACAGGCTGGGGGATGAAGGGATTGAGAGCAGCCCTGCCAAGAAGGACTTGGGGGTACTGGTGGATGAAAAGCTTGACATGAGCCAGCAATGTGCGCTCGCAGCCCAGAAAGCCAACTGTATCCTGGGCTGCACCAAGAGAAGCATGGCCATCAGGTCGAGGCAGGTGATTCTGCCCCCTCTACTCCACTCTGGTGAGACCCCCACCTGGAGTACTGTGTCCAGCTCTGGGGCACCCAACACAAGAAGGACATGGACCTGTTGGAGCAGGTCCAGTGGAGGGTCACAAAGATGATCAGAGGACTAGAGCACCTCTGCTATGAGGACAGGCTGAGAGAGTTGGGGCTGTTCAGCCTGGTGAAGAGAAGGCTCCAGGGAGACCTTATAGCAGCCTTCCAGTACCTAAAGGGGGCCTACAGGAAAGATGGGGACAGACTTTTTAGCAGGGCCTGTTGAGATAGGACAAGGGGTAATGGTTTTAAACTAAAAGAGGGTAGATTCAGACTAGATATAAGGAAGAAATTTTTTACAGTGAGGGTGGTGAAACACTGGAAGAGGTTTCCCAGAGAGGTGGTAGATGCCCCATCCCTGGAAACATTCAAGGTCAGGTTGGACGGGACTCTGAGCAACCTGATCTAGGTGAAGATGTCCCTGCTCATTGCAGGGGAGGTTGGACTAGATGTCCTTTAAAGGTCCCTTCCAACCCAAACTATTCTATGAGTCTATTAATCATAGAGGAGACAAACTAATGGAAGTGCTTGGATCTGAGCAAGCAGCTGGATTTTTCTATCAAAATCATAGTAATCTTGTTTTATGTCACAAGAGGTTTATTTAACTTGAACTCAGAGGCTGTCAGAAGCTAGAGCAATGGGTGTTCTAGTAATGAAACACTTAAGATATCTTATTTGACTCCTCAGTATGAACGACCCTGTTTAAAAGGTAAAAGTCTGAATAGCACACTTATGTTTCTGGTTCATTAATGCATACCTAGTGCTTCTTAAGGTAATTTGGGGCACTATCATTGCAGCAGGAACTAGGCAGAAAATGTGATAGCCAGTTATGCATGTAGGGATTTGTTAGATGCAAATGTCAGTCAGTCATATAGAGGCTCACACAAATGCACTATTGTACTTCTAATGTGGGTAGAATCCTTCTAGTCAAGGTTTTCTATTATTGATAAGTGTATCTGGCTTTACAGCTTTGACTCTTGCTAGTCATTTTATGTATTGGTGTTAGCCTTTAGTCTATTTCTTCAACCTGAAATAAATCAAGTGTTGAGTTCACTCAAGTGGACAGCTTGATGGAAGAGCTGTTTTCAGAAGGCAAATAGACAAGAACTTGATGGCTAGAGATATTTCTAAAGATATATTGTGCAGGTCCTGATATAACTTTTTAACCAGAAGAACCTGACTAACTCTTCAAGAAGGGTGGGAGGGAACAACCTGCCTTGGAAGCATGTTCAGCATTTGAACTATTGCTGTGCTTCTGGTTACGGCTTCATCCTAATAGGCTATATTGCACTTGGCAGTAAAAGCTTTTCTTGTCCTCTCCTAGCCTCTCATTCTAATTTGACATTAATATTTACATGCAATAACTCTTTAAGCTGAATCATGTACTTGCAGTATCAAGGGACAAAGGAGGAGCATGGTGAGGAGGAATTAGGCATTGTAGGATTGAAAGGGTTAACAGGATTGAAGTACTGAAGGGTCCAGGTCATGTCCGAAGGGAGGAGACTGTGTGTCTGGAACAGGAGTAAAAACAAGATTAGAAGGAAATAAACGAGCGAGCGCATGACCTTTGTTTGTGAAAGAGGGAACTGCAAGGTTGTAAAAGAGAGCCAATTGTATCAGCTAAAGGGATGCATGAAGGACGTGTGAACAGGACACATAAACCAATAAAAGATCACTTAGTGGCGCATGTATAAACAATTAGAAAGTATATAAGCAGTGTAATATTTTAATAGAGGGTCTTCGATTTACCCTCTATCGGAGTCCGTGCATCAATCCGCTACAAATGGTGCCTGAACAGAGGACTTGAAGTCTGTGGGACAGAATCGTGGTGGAGAGCGACTGGTAGCGGAGCCTGGCTGAACGAATAATCAGCGGTTGGAGAGCTGAAAAGTCCGGACAAAACAATCACCCAAATCAGGTGAGCAGCCAGGAACAATGGGGGCAGCAATGTCTGCGGAAGAAAAGTCGGCGGTAACTGTGTTTAAGAAGATATTAGAAAAGCGCAGTATTAAGTATGACGAAATGTAACTGCGCATGTTGCTAGCCTGGCTTAAAAGCCGGGATGTAGCACCAGAATTGACTGAGGTATTTGAAATATGTACGTGGGAAACAGCTGGACAAGTTTTATGGGATGCGGCTACCAGGGGGGATT
>VFFE01008886.1:256799-283518 GCA_008921705.1 Burhinus oedicnemus
TCCATGGTGGTCCATTTGCTTGGACGGCATTCGATATCATCCTTAAAGGGATACCTGCGCTTTACGGCTGACACCAGTCGCCTCCAGAGACTGAGAATGTTTGTCTTTCTCCCAATCGCTTTATCAATACCTCCATCTCTGGCCAGGTTTCCCAACTGCCTAGCTTCTTTACCATCCAAGTCTATGGTATCAGCCCCGTTGTCCCAGCATCGGAGCAACCAGGAGATAAGTGTCTCACCTTCATGACGACTAAAATCCTTCCTCATATTTCGCAAATCCTTCATAGAGAAGGATTTAACAACTATCTCTACATCTGAGTCCTCCTGTGTTGATGCTACCCGAGAAGGACCCTCTCCTGAATCTGCTTTAGAAGGACTCCCTCCTTTATCTGTTTTAAAAGGTCTCTTTCCCTTGGCTGGTTGAGAAGGACCCTCTCCTGGATCGACTTTAGAAGGACCCTCTCCTGGATCTACTTCAGAGTCCTCTCCCAAGATCTCTGGCTTGAGCTGGTCCTTATCATAAGGGACAGGGGAACGAACTGATCTCTTTTTCTGCTTCCTGGTCACCGGGGCAACTTGTACCGGTTCTGATGGAGTTTGAGTAGCCGCAGTACTCATTTTCGGAGCAGCTGGAATAACTTGTGCTGGGACGGGCGGTGGTGTAGCCTTTACCGGTACCTTGCGGGGGGCAGCTGGTGCCAGTAAGGATGACAGAGGGTGGCCTTTTCCACGGGCTGCGGAATAGATGGTGTAGGCGGGGATGTGGCTTTGACCAGGACAGGCAGCAGCAGGTTAGCTCCTGCAGGTACAGGCAGGGGCGTGACCTTTACTGCTGACTGCGGAGTGACTTTTGCCGGTACAGGTGGGGGGGTGGCTGGTGCCAGTACGGACTGAGGGTTGGCTCCTGGGGTTTGAGTGGCAGCAGCGCATGTGACCCTATAGCTAATCCTGCACCGATATTTCATAAAAAAACACCCCTGCAGCACATTCAGGAAAACCAACAACAAAATCACGATCTTAAGAAAGTAACAATCCTTATCCAAACAGCCCGAAAGGTTTCCATCCCCTAACTCTGTTGGTGTCACTTTGGCATAAGCATCAGAGGGCAAAGTAAACTTTCCCCAGGTAAAACCGAAAGTGTAATTAGTAACAGAGTCTATCATGTGATGCCCGAGGTATGCAGGTAGAACCATTATCCAAGTAATCATGCCATACATCTGAATCGCAAACCACACCAAAACAGCACATTTAAACCTTTGCATAAAAACACAAAAGGTAAATAAACTATTCATTACATTCAGCAGGTTAAGCAGAGTCGCATCAATTAACTTTAAGTAAAGCTCTCTAAAGGCACGATATAACATTTCATTTAAGAACGACATGATGTGAGCTGTCTGTTCTAAACTCTGAGCAAGCTGGAATTCAAACTATTCAAGCAATCTATCAGAGGCCTGGTCGAGCCCCACGCTGGGTGCCAATAAATCTGTCGTGATTTGGGCCAGATTGGCCCAATCCGATGGAACGACAGATGTTCTCTCTCTCTTGCTCCACTCCCAAAGGGAGGCAAGAGAAAGAGAGAAAAAGAGAGACTTAAGAGTTTAGAAGGAACTAAACTACTATAATGAAATATTAATAATAAAATAATAAAAAGAAAATAATGAAATATATACAAAACCGTATCAAGCTCCCAGGATGACAATCACATCACCAGCAGGCACTGAGGAAGTCCCAGACGGGACTCAGTGATGGATGGGAACTGGATTCCGGATCTGGATTCATGACTGGGATCAAAGGCCTTGGTTGTTGCAGCAATAAGTATAAGCAAGAGCCTCTCTGCATCCCATTCCTTGACATCAACTATAAACATGGGTCTTATCACACTGAGAGCAAACAGTTTTCTGCACAACATGCTGTTAATTTCAGCAGTTAGAAGAGGTCTAGCTAAAAAGAAAAGTTACTGAACAAAATTGGTACTGTTTTACCTCAAACCAGGACACACAGACAGCATTCTCATTGCAGACATCTCTGAAGTAGTATTAAAAAGTTATCTGCAAGTGCCATGCAGCCAGGGTGGTGCCAGTTATCAGCTGAGTGGCGTTCAAAAGTAGGTGACAGAAAATCTTTGTGAGGTAAGCGTAGAAATAAATCCTCATGAATGCAACTCAGTGGATCAGATAACTGTGGAACAGAAAACTCTTCACTCTCAGAGTGATAAGACTGATGTCTACCTGGATTTGTGCAAAGCATTTGACACTGTCCCGCATGACATCCTGGTGTCTAAATTGGAGAGACATAGATTTGACCAATGGACTACTTGGTGGATAAGGAACTGGCTGGATGGCCGCGCTCAAAGAGTTGCGGTCAATGGCTCAATGTCCAAGTGGAGACCAGTGATGAGTGGGGTCCTCAGGGGTCTGTATTGGGACCAGTATTATTTAACATTTTTGTTGGCGACATGGACAGTGGGATTGAGTGCACCCTCAGCAGGTTTGCCAACGACACCAAGCTGTGTGGAGCGATTGACACGCTGGAGGGAAGGGATGCCATCCAGAGGGACCTGGACAGGCTTGAGAGGTGGGCCCATGCCAACCTCATGAAGTTCAACAAGGCCAAGTGCAAGGTCCTGCACGTGGGTCGGGGCAATCCCAAGCACAAATACAGGCTGGGCAGAGAATGGATTGAGAGCAGCCCTGAGGAGAGGGACTTGGGGGTTGTTGGTGGATGAAAAACTTAGTACGAGCTGGCAATCGCATCCTGGGCTGCATCAAAAGAAGCATGGCCAGCAGGTCGAGGGAGGTGATTCTGCCCCTCTATTCTGTTCTTGTGAGACCCCACCTGGAGTACTGTGTCCAGCTCTGGGGCCCCCAACATAAGAAGGACATGGGCCTGTTGGAGCGGGTCCAGAGGAGGGCCACGAAGATGATCAGGGGGCTGGAGCAGCTCTGCTATGAGGACAGGCTGAGACAGTTGGGGTTGTTCAGCCTGGAGAAGAGAAGGCTCCGGGGAGACCTTATAGCAGCCTTCCAGTATCTGAAGGGGGCCTACAAGAAATCTGGAGAGGGACTTTTTACAAGGGCATGTAGTGGTAGGAAAAGGGGTAATGGCTTCAAAATGGAAGAGAGTCCATTTAGATTAGATCTCAGGAAGAAATTTTTCACTCAGAGTGGTGAGGCACTGGAACAGGATACCCAGGGAAGCTGTGGAGTCCCCATCCTTGCAAGTGTTCAAGGCCGGGTTGGATGGGGCTTTTAGCAACCTGATGTAATGGAAGGTGTCCCTGGCCATGGCAGGGGGGTTGGAACTAGATGATCTTTAAGGTCCCTTCCAACCTAAACCATTCTATGATTCTATGAACTAGTATTGGAGCATTTACCAAACAAGATGTATTATACAGATTCTGTGGGACAGTGTTGCGGAATGGAAGTATTGGATGCAGTTGTGATTTAGCAGCAGTTCAAACTTTCTTAGTGATTTGAGGTCGATCAAGAGGTTAATTTTAGCAGCACTTGATCATTAACTATTTTAAAGATTTGCAAAGTGTTTTAGCTAAATAACTGAACAGCGACTTGATTACAGATTCAAAGATGATAAGATTCACACTCTTACTATAAAGTATCCCAAACCAATAAATATACATATGAGAGCAAAAACACAGATCTCAGATTAATGTATATACTTATAAGCAAAGCATATAAGTGTGTGTGCACACACACACACACGGTTTATAACCGCTGAGATCAAAGATCTCTTAATATCGCACAACTCTATTGAGTCGGCGGGTACCCCTTCTAACTCCTACATGTGCACGGACAAATGGAAGAACATCCACATCCATAAAGCTAAAGTATATTTATCATGAACATATAAGTGGAGAGGTGGATGAAAGAGAGACTAGCCTATAGTTAAAATTTCCCTTTTCGAGTTAGAGTAAATGCTCACTATGCATCGGCATTCCTGAATGGGCAATAATTGAGGCTCAAGAGGGATTGTCTTGCCCTGGTCTTCCAGTCCTCAAGGTGTTTGCCTGAGATGGCGTCCCGTCTCAGGGGAGATACTGGCCACAGCCCGCTGTGATCCAGAAGAGCTCAAAGGGTCTTTACTAGAATCGCTTCTTATAGGATCCGAGATAATTGACTTTTGTCAGGTACTTTTCCACTCTGGCCCAGCTTGGACAATGGAGTAGTCCGGTACTTTCCACCAGTTATGCAAGCCCAGGATTTGTTAGGACTTGTGGTCCTGGTTCCCCCCTCTCTGTGGCCACGATCCATATGTTGTCAGGAGTGATCGATTATAGTTATTATCTTCAAACGGTAGGAGCCATGAGAACCAGGTACACTAGGGGGTTGCCATAGTGTTCTGGTCCATTACTCCCTACCTACAAACGATAGGAGCCATGGGAACCAGGTACACTAGGGGGTTGCCATAGTGTTCTAGTCCATTGCTCTCCACCCTTTCTTTCTTTCATGTTAGACCATTATGTATCGTTCTGGTCATTGTATTATTATGTGGCCCAGGTGGGGAAGAAATCGCACCAAGTACCAAGAGGCCTAAGAGTGTGTGTGTGGGGGGAATTGCACCACCACACACAGATAAATTCTTCCTGTGAAAAATGTATTTAACTGAATCTATACTGTTTTGTGTCATCCTAATCACTGCATCAGAGAAATCTCAGTGCATTGACTAGCTCAACAAACTACACAGTAGTTTTGAGAAGACTCCAGCTCTTTCCCTTCCTTTGCTGAAGACGTCTTTGCATAAGATATATCTGTTTACTCTTTTCCTCCTTCCTGTGTATCATCTGCAGCAGTTCTTTCAGACAAAAACATTTGGCAAAGTGGATTGAATTTTAGAAGGACTAAAATTACCTTTATTTGCATTCTAAGCCCTCTCTGTATCTCACACTCTTGTCCAAACAGTGACATTATAGTGCTGAAAAATTGTCTTTTCTATAATAAGTGCAAATAAATACTAACATGCTGCCACTTGTTGAGTCCTCTAGAGAGCAGCTCTCCCTAAAAAGGGAAACGAATGGGTCAGAAATGGGAAATGTGTCATTGCCTTAACACAGATGTTTATTGCACATGTGCAGAAATGGAGGGGGCAGGAATGGAAGGGAAAGAAATTGATGAACTAATCCAAGAATAGCTTGCCCAATATCGGAGGAAGATGATAATGAGACAGATTTCTCACATTTCCTTATTTGCTATTGTGCAAAAATAACCAAGTGTGATATTGCCTTTGTACTGACCTCATAGAGAAATTCATTGAAAAAAATTTCCATTCACTCTCCATTCCACATAGTGCTTGGAAAATAGATATTGTTTGGATCTGACATCTCTGTACTGTGTTCAAAATGTCTTAGGCTTTTACTTAATTAATGTTGTTGTTTTCCAAGGAAGTGAGGTCCTGTGCGGGTAATTAGGCCATGGAATAGTTATGTGAAAGGTAAAAGCATTCTACTGAAAGTCAAATTTAGCTCCACAATGTAAATTTTACAAAGAAAACGAGTTTAGCTGAGGGTAACATTTCTTTATATATCCATGGGCCAAATTCTTTTCTGAGTCATAGTGCAACATACCATACATTTAAAATCAAAGCAAATTACAAGCTGGAATAAAAATCTCTGTGGATACTAAATCTCAGATTTGACTCGGACTGTGGTATTATATGACAAGGAGTCTACCCAAGCTTATTTCTACCTTTGTAAAGTAGGCATGACCTGATGCAGATACAGATTCAGTATTTAATGGACTGTCCAATACTCAGCACTTCCAGTAGTGCTTCTCTTTTGTTTTGTAAGGATTTTAATCCATTTTCTGTAAATTCCTTTAATTCTTCAGTAGTTGGTTTTTTTTTTTTGGAACATTAAGTGGCTGTGTGCATTGTCTGTATTTGGAATAAAACAGAAACAAACCAAAAATGGTTTGGGGACCATGGTAGAGGGGTTTATATCCAACACTATGATCCATAAAAATTGGCGTAAAGATTCTTTCTGCCTTCAGTGTCATGGGGTTTAAAGGAGATAGTTTTAATGGGCAGCTGCAAATAACTAATAAACTTTTTAATGGAACTCTACAATGTTATGAATCTGCTCTGCTTCTTCAAAAGTTCTGATTTTTTATTCTTTGGAAATAATCCCTTTACTCTTCTTATAAATAAATCCTGTGTACCCAATACAGCTCAGAGACCAAATTCACATTGTTTCTTTCTGCAAGGCTAGGGTTTTCAGAAGCCACTGTTACATTCATATTTTGTCTTAGAGGCAAAGAAAGAAGGAAAGCAAGAAACTGTTTCCCCATATGTTTTAATTTCTGCTCTCCAAAACACATTCCCTATTTTTCCCTGTTTGTTTCAGTGTTCAGAATTTCTAAGCAGTGGAAACTGGCTGCTGGAGTGGGAAAGAGGGAGAGTTGTGTACTTTCAGTAAGAGAATTTCTATTGGTACAAACAACATGGTCCTTTCCACCTGAAAGGAACTGATTGAGAAACACTGTCTCTATGAAGTCTTCTGATCCATGGTTAGGACTGAATTCACAGAATGATTTGCTGAAAACATTTAACCCCTTAGAAAAGTTTGTAAAACCCAGGATTTGGGAAATGGATCAGGTAACAACAAATCAAAACAAAATAGAAAGGTCAGCATAAAATGTCAAGAGATAAAAGTGTTTTGGGGGAACATGAACAGCAGTAGTCTGATTCCTCACAGAGCCATTAATGACTTTGTGAAAGAGAGGAACTCGCTGCATTTTTATGAGGAAAGGCTGAGGGACTTGGGTCTTTTTAGTCTGGAGAAGAGAAGGCTCAGAGGGGATCTCATCAATGCTTATAAATACTTAAAGGGAGGGTGCTGGGAGGATAGCACCAGTCTTTTTGCAGTGGTGCCCAGTGATAGGACAAGAGGTAATGG
The DNA here is from genome assembly GCA_008921705.1 of Burhinus oedicnemus. Classification (NCBI taxonomy): domain Eukaryota; kingdom Metazoa; phylum Chordata; class Aves; order Charadriiformes; family Burhinidae; genus Burhinus; species Burhinus oedicnemus. Next base: position 263,706 of record VFFE01008886.1, read on the forward strand.
GCACAAACTTGAATGTAGGAAGTTCCACCTGAACATGAGGAGGAACTTCTTTCCTTTGAGGGTGGCAGAGCACTGGATCAGGCTGCCCAGAGAGGTGGTGGAGTCTCTGACTCTGGAGACATTCAAAACCCACCTGGACACCATCCTGTGCAACCTGCTCTAGGTGACCCTGCTCTGGCAGGGGGGTTGGACTAGATGATCTCCAGAGGTCCCTTCCAACCCCCGTGATTCTGTGATTCTGTGATTCTGTGATATCTGTAAATATTACACTAGTCTTGTTATTACTCAGTGGCCTAAAGTCACATTATATAGACTTTTAAAGGTCAGCACTTATAAAGACTCCTAGTCACTTGTTAACTATTTGCTTTTCTTTCATTGCTACAGTAAAAGAGTAACTTAGACTACTGATTAAGCCGTTAGGCACAAGGGTCTGATAGACCAGAAATGACTGTGCCACTAGGGACAGCAGATTGCAAAATGCAGACAGAGGAAGGGATGGGAAACAGAAGAAATAAGGCAGCCTCTTAGTGATTCTTCTTTCTCCTCTCAAACCTCCTCCTATAGCTGAGCTAGAAAACTTCCCAACTTCTAGGTGCAGATCTCTCATAAACTTTTTCTTTCCTAGCTCTCCCATAGACATTTTTCAAAACTTCTAGGTTTTATTTCAGTGCAGAAACAAAAGCCTTCAAACATATATCAAAACCTCATCTTTTTCATGAAGCATAGATCTTTACATTACAGCTAGTCAGACAACACAAAACTATTGGCCAGTATATCACATGAATACTGAAGTATGGAACTAAAAGCCACCAAACGTGATCACATAAAGCACCAGCAGTCCTTAGATAGTGAGGATTTTGTGCTTCAGCTGATGTGGGTTCACCATTAAATGGTGATCGACAATGAAGACCTCTGTATCCTCTTACAAAAATTAATGTAATGATAAGCAAAAATACCTGAGGAAGGTAAGACAGTAAAGGGGCGGGTTTCATCACATGCTCATTTGTGACAAAACAGGTCATACACACAACATATATGAATATTTTCATAGAAAATCAATTTCCTACATCTGCCTTATGTCAGTCCCTTTGTTTTCAGCTGGTGGAAAATAATGACCATCCACCAGAGTTGCTTGAAACACTGAAAAGCTCCTCTCTAATGAAGATCAAGGAAGATATAGGTATCTCTCCAGCAGTTTGTGCCATCTTGTCATTAGTTAATTGGCCATTTGCACGGGTAAATGACCAGCTTGTGGTAACTATATATGCAGTGTTAACTATTGTCCTGAAAAATGTATGCCACTGCTTTTAGTTCCAGTATCCAATTAGAGTTCAAGAGTGTGCTCATAGAAGAGAATATAACTTAATTACAAAAGCTAAAAAGCTCACTTAAGATAATTGTTTATTTATGGACACCATTGTCCCTGATTGGTTGTGGCACAGCAGTTTCCTTTCAGACAGAATTTACGGCATAAATCTATCTGTCCGGATATGCTTGTGGTCTCTTTGATATGCAATCACTTTCAGAAATCTCTGGGATGGAACAGGCATGTCCATACTGCATCAATGCAAAACTGTGTCTTAAAAGCACAATATGCCCCCTAGAACTTGTTGCCCTTACTCCCTGGGCTAGTCTGTATTTGGACAAATCTTTCTAGTATGTCTAATAGAACTGCCCATGTGTACAAACTGACTTATAAAGGGCTTTAGGGATGTGAAAATAAGTTCTTATTCTACAGGGCCAACTTTGATAATATAAAATTATAAAGAACCATATCACATGTATAATATAACAAATAACATAACATATAGAAAAGGAAAAGCATCTCCAGTTTTAGAAATTAAATCATCATCTTTGTCTCAATATTTATTTTCCATAAATGCCTCAGCTTTGCCCAATCCCATTCATACAGCATCAGGAGTCTATTATATCATAATAAATAATGGTGAATCCCATGGACATTGTCTCTTAAATTTCATTCATCATGCTCACAGAATGTGGGTCTTATTTATAACAAGTTGTATGACAAAACTCTTCAACAAAGAACAAAGAAAAGCCAAAGCCTTTTTTTTTACTTTAACTATGCTCAGGCATAAGAAGTGTTTTGAATTATGAATATTTTTCAAAAATAGGTATATATTCCTTTTTATTTAATATAAAAATATGCCTAATTAAATATAAAAAATAGAAAATAGATTCTGGCCTGACTTATTTACAGCAAAGCAGATTTACACCTTTTAAATTTAAGTTTATGTTATGAAAATGAACAATTGCTTATTTTCAGTTTACAGATTGCATGATACAAAAAGGTCTTATATGAAGTCTACACACAGGCATTGCGTAAAGTAATTTCTAAAATATTTTCTACATCAATTTATTACAATATTTCAACTCCTTTGTGTGGAGATATAACACTGGGCTGCTAAACTGAAGAGTAATTAATCAGTCTAAAATAATTTATTCCTATGTGTTTGTCCTGTAGTTCTCATTTCACTAAATTGAAGCTGTTCGAAACATTCAATTTCTGTGTGTAGCCTATCCCTCTGTCTAGAGATGATTCAGACTCAGAAAGTAAAAGACCAAATGAAATTGGTGTCATATTTCCATTGGCAGGTATGGTGGGTAGATAACAGTCAAATTTTGGGTTGCAATTAATGTTTTGCAAAAGATCCATTGTCTGAATTAGGTCACATCCACCCACAGTATGGGATAGTGCAGAGGTTCCTGAGTATCAGCCACCCTCAACCAGGGGCAGAACAGCAGTCCCAGGGTGGCATTCAGACAAGGCAAATTGGTCTGAAAGCCCTGATGCTTCTGGGCTACCTCAGGAATCTTGATGAATTTGTCTCCCCAGTGCTTGCCTGTGTAAACTTGCTTCTTCCCCTGGAGGTAGCTTGAATATTTGTAACACAGTAGAAATCTGTGATGTGCCTTTACAGTAAGTGACTTGGGACTAAAATCCTCTAGGAGAACTTAATGCCACTTTTCTTCAGGGCATAGTTAACTTGTGCTTGGTTGCAGGAAAGAGCCTCCCTTCACTTGGAATTGCCTTGGGATTCCCATCCCCCAGATTAGATGTCTACAGTCTTTCTTCAGAAAAGGAACTGCTCGCTCTTTTTTTTTTTTTTTTTTCTTCTAGAAACACCTCCAGAAGAGGAGATAACATCCGCTGTTCCCCCTGTAACTAGGCAGGGCTTACACCCAGGTGCTAGACATCCAGGTACTAGCTCCTCTGATTGACAGGCATCAGACTCACCTCTCTTATTGTTGCAGGAATGTGTTTTGAGTAGAGGTCAACGGACTGTTTAGTGTAGAGAAAGGGAGAGATCAGATTTAATCTCTTCCAATGAAACTCTTCCACTTGCCACAGAAAAATGAAATTCCAGGAAACAGTGGGGGCATTTGAGTCTCTGGCTTGGCAGAAAGGGTATTTATCTGCTGTGGAAAATGTGGGTTTGACATTTCTATTTCCCAGGTTCAGAGAAGAAATCTGGAGCCAGGTTCCTGCCTGAGTGCTCTAACCACTGAGCATTTGGCTGAAAGTGAATCTGTCCCACCTCCTTCTGTCTATGTTTTATGCAGACTCTGATTTTCTGCTGTGTTCACATCATGCCTAGGTTAGGGTAGGTGCATGCAAGACTACCGAGTTTCTAGGCTCAAAGGGAAGATAAGTGCTGAATGAGTCAGACTGGTAGAGAAATGTTTCTAGGCTTGCCGAAGAGCAGAACTTTAATTGCCTGGAATGCATCAGTGTGAAAAACTAGATCAATTACAGATGGTGGTTCTTCATTTGGATTTTGAGGAAACTGGTTTTGGCATTGGAGCTTCTCTCTGTGGAGAAGATAGTACAAAGCAGATTTCTTGCATGCTAGTTAATGGCTCTACTCTGACTTCCCAGATAGATACAGCTGGCACATAGTAAGCTGCCTCAAACTTATACAGGGCAGCCACAGTCTCTCCAGGGTTTCCCAAATAGGTTGCTGTTCATGGGCACAGCAGAATGTGCACAGCAAGTCCCACCTTTTGTGAAGACACTTGCAAAGCCACAGAAAAGGGAAGGGCAAGTGGGGCTTTTTAGAGTTGGCAAGTATGACTGATTCCTGCCAAACTTCTCTTATTGCTGCCCTTGTCTTGGGAGATCAGGCTCTTGTCAGTGGTCTAGTATGCAGGGCAACTGCTTGGGTGTGAGAGGTAACTCAGATAAATGTACTGCTCGTTTGCAGCCTAGTTGATCTGCACAAACTATGTGCGTGTGTCCAGATCTTACATGTCAGACAGCCGAGGCAAATATAAATAATCTGCAGATTCTGCCAGTCAATCCACCAGCTGCAGAGATAATTAAGACAGTTGAAGTTCACTTTGGAACAAAGGTGCTACAAAGCTACAAATGTTTTGCAGTTGTCATGAACTAACAATCTTGTCTTTGGTGAGGCTTGAGTTCACTTCAGTGCACAGTTCCATGCCATTTCCCATTCAAGTTATTCCATGGAGAAATACACTACTGAGATATTTTGACTGGCTGCTAGATTTTAACTACTAAGAAACCCCAAGAATTAGAACATAGTATAATGCAGCTCATTCTTTCCAATTAGGATTGTCATTAGAAGGATACAACTTATGACTTTGGGATCAATTCTGTGGTTTTGGACTGAGCAATTTCCCCCGAAAGTAAAAGGATGAATTCTGAACTCAGAATTTTTCAGCTCTATTGTCTGTTAGGATAAATAAACATTAATTTAAGGTTACATGGATGCATGTGCCAAACTGCCTGAATCTCTATGTATAATACAAACTACATCAAATTTCACGATTTAAAAAAACCCCACTCTTTCACTATTGCTTGCAACTTTAAATGTGCCCTTGTCAGACACAATTATTCTTGATTCAGCAAAAATAAATTATTTCTAACAAGTGATCAGACTAGCAAACAATCCATTTACATCAGACGGTTTATATTTACAGAAAATGCCTTAAAAGAACTCTTCCAAAAGCAAATGTATTCTGCAGAAAGGTAACAGCAGAAGCATCCTGTATTTCTCTGCATTTCAGCAGTACTCATTGCCAACACCAACATCATATACTTTCAAAGCTATGTTTTTATTATTCTTACACTGTGCCTTTTGAGGTTACATCGGGCAAACCAGCTTGGTATCAAAACCCTCCATACACATTGGTGATATGAATGTGGATGTTTTTTATTCCTTGTTTGTCCTTGGAAAAACAATTGCAAAACCTTTATCAAACTATCAGTCTTACATGTAAAGAAAGGGACATAATATACCCTCGTTTTTGTCTTTTCAGGAACTGAGAACACCATGACATTCAGATAGTAGAATAACAGTGTAAGAAATCATTTACACACAGAAGTAGCTAATGGCTGAGAAGTGACAATAAAATGTTTCTCCCATGTGTGTGCTGCTTGTTTTGGTTAGAACATATTTTCCACAAGGATGGATTTGTTTTTGATGTTGCAAGACTCCTCTGTGGCTGCCCTTTGCACAAGAACCTGATGTATTATTAATGATGGGAAATCCTTGCTTCTGAGAAAGTCTTGAAAGGACATTTAAAGTGTTTTGTTTGGGGGTTTTTTTTGTGAAATTAGAGTTTAGGTCATATGACCTGTGGAACATCTCTGGCAGAAAAGGCAGGCTTCAGAAAAGAGATGAGATTGCCTCATTTGCAGTGGCATTTTTCATTGTTTTGCTGGTTTAATTCTGTTGAAATCATCCATATGACATTCAAGTAACAAAATAACTATTCAGATTGGGTAATTGTAAGAGATCAAGATTTATATTATATGCAAATAAAATTATCACTAGTGATGAGATGGAAAAGGCCAGATGGGGAACTCTTTAAAATTAGAATTCAACAGTATTTTACGGTTCAAAATTCAATGCAAATTTTCTTGGTTTTAATCACTTCAGAAGTTAGATATTGATTTCTAAAACTGTGACCATTACAACTAATGCTTATTCAAATTATTTAGCTGTTTATTTCATTTGGGTTATGAATTAACTTATTTCATTTTGGCTGCCATCTCAGAAATTAAAAACAATTTTCTTTGCATTGATTCTTCAGTCATGTCACACTGTAATAGATCTACTTCCACATACTATTTAACAGTAACTACTAAATGACTAAGGTTTTAAAAAGATTATTTCAAAATTATACATGTGATATCAGGCTACTTTTTTGAGGAAAAAGAGAAAATACATTAAGCTTAACTCCAGTCTTTTCGAACTGCTACAACTTCACTTACTTCAGTAAACTTGTTCTGGATTAACACCACTCTAACCTGGAGGGTGTTAGGGACCTTGGCTAACTTGAAGTTTTGTTAATCACCAAAAATCATTGTCCCTTGAGGAAAATATTAACCTTGCCTTCATCCTGCACCAATATTTACCTTGTAAATCAATAAACCTTGATGTTTAATCACTCCAGTTAAAGTCAATGTCTGTTTAATATCTCATACTACATACCATTACTGCCAAGAGTAAATTTAAAATCTCCTTTTTATTGAAATGCTGTGAGGTGTCTTTCCGTGACATTAACAAATATTTCAAGAGCTTATTTACAATTGCTCTCCAAGTGTGTGCTACAGCTTTACAAATAGGCTTCATTAGTAATATTATTATTATTCTGCAGCTTTATTTTTCTAGAATTGATGGGACATGATATAAAGATACATACAGAGGACTCTTGCTGTGGTATAGAGATGTCGTAGCGGCCTAAGAAATCAATCCATGCAGCCTTATTCAGATTAACATGGCGACCTTATTGCTTGGTTCTGCCCCCTCTTTATATCCCTGCTCCTTAATCACACGCTAGTTATATTTTCTTCATTGGTTAGTAATAGCAAAGCATGCAGCTATATTAGTACAAGGATTGGTTCTCCTGCTATTATCACGCACAGTCCACGCAGATTCTGTGGTATGTCTTCATCCTGTTTTTTCTCTGCTTAAGCTTGCTTCTTTCTTCCTTAAAGTTGCTTATCTCTTTTTCATCAAGGACAAAGCTGTGTAGCAAAGTCAGAGCTGCCTGCAGCCCAACCATCCCCCACATAGAGATGGCCAGGTTTGACAGCTCCAGGTGGCTGCCTGAGGGGCATTTGCTAAGGCTAACCTCAACTTAGCATCTGTAGCCTCCATAGGCTTTCACTGAGCATCTCAGATTTAACTATGCCAGCTTTGCTCTTGCTCTGTACAGAGGGCACTGTGGTAGCTTGGCGTATCATGCTATCCTTAGCCTTTGCAAATGCTCCCTCCTTGCAGACACCCCAGTCCATCATGGATATCAATTCTGGCACCACTACCAACTAAACTAGGGCCCAAGCCTGGAAAACATTCACGTACTTGTATCACTTGTGTAAGCAGCAGTATTCAGCCATCATCCAGGTTGCCCTTTACTACGTGCAGCAAAAAAAAAAAAGCTTAAAAAACCCCCAAAAACTAAGAAGGCAGCTCCTATCCAGGGCAGTCACATTTTAGGTTAATAGCAGGGCATAACAGATTCATGCAACAGGAAATGGGGCATTTATAGGAATGTAAATATGAAAGAAAACTGGTTGGAGAGTTGCATAGAAATGTAAACATACACTAGCCATTAGAGTCAATTCTGCTTTAACTTTATCTCCTTCGGGATATGTTTATCATTCTCTTAAGAACAGAACAAAAAAGGTAACAATGCTGTATCGTTTCACATTTTATATAGGCGACCACCATTTGGTATTGTATGGATGGGAACAAAAAGCTGTCAACATAAAATGTATTTTAATGCAATGTATTGTACCCATAGATATAATGAATATTTGTTCAAAGACAGATAAGGCTGGAATTGGTTTATTTCCTGATGGTACAAATGAAAACTTTTGGGGCCACATTTGTAGTGTGAATCAGCTCCATTTCATTCAGCCACTGATTTCAATCATATTTGTTGCAAGTTCTGGCCTTCTGAAAAGGGTATTTTTATTCAGACTGAATAGGAGAAGTCATAGTCCCCTTGGAATCAGGCACAAAGTCTTCATCTTTCAAATCCCAAATGCTATTTGAAAGGAGACAAGTATAATTATTTCCATTTTACAGATGGGAAAACAGAGGGAGAGAAATTAGATTACCTAAAGTCTCACAGCACATCACTGAGAGCATTTTCTGCCTTCCAGATATAGACCCAAAACCTGGCATAGTCACAGAACATTACTGTAATCATTTTGCTGTTTGAGACACCAGCCTTGTTTTTCTCAGGTATTCAACCAGTTTCTCTCCTATTTTTAAATCATTTCTACTCAGATGTGAATGATTTGTGTCATAAAGTTGACCCAAGGTGTCTGTTTCACCACCAAGTCAGTGAGAAGGACTGTAAAATGTGAAACAAATACCATGCTTTTGGGTAATCTGAAAAACAACCTTGAACTTCTTTTTACTTTTGTCTCTATTTTTTATTTGTCTTTCTTTCTTGATTGCTTTCTTGCTTTTTGGCTCTCCTCCCTCCATTCTCTTTTTTCCTCTCTTGCTTTCTCCTCTTTTTCTTCTCTCTCTTTTTCTCTCTTTGAGGCTAGCATGAGTACAGCTATTAAAAATAATACAAGATTTGTTTTTCTAAATATTTAAACAGGGATTCTTTCCAGTAGACAGGAGGAAGAACACTGCCTACAGGGCATGTTGTGCCAGCTCTCCTAAGACATTCCTTGTGATTTTTCAGCAGCCAGCATAATGATGTGGTTGAATAACATTACATGAAATAAGATAAATATCATTGTCCTGCATGCCTTTGGCTGAGTCACAGAATTCTTTTCATGTCAGCAAAAGCATTTAAATAAAATTCTTTTTACTCCTTTAAAATAATGCATGAGGCAGGTGACTATTTCTTTGTCTGGTAGTTACTTCTTATGGTAGCAGTTTATTAATTCTTAAGGAATCTATGTAAAAAGTTCCAGAACTTTTTTGTGGAATTTCCAAACAGATATAAAAACAGCATAATTACAAGGTGCAAACTGCCATTTTGAGAGGGAATGACTACAGATATCAATGCAAATTTTTTTTAATGTGAGAACAAAGTACTAATGGTATCTTCCTTGCTGAAATATCTGTTTAACTCTTTCAGTAACTGTACTTCTCTACTGTTAAGTTATACCACTACAGGTGAACAAAAGAAACTCCTGGGAACATTTGAGGCCTGGGTCTTCTAACACCAATGCATAATTAAATAATGATGTTCCCTTGTGTACATATTCCTGATTTTAGAGCATCCAGTCAGCATTCCAGCTTTAACGTCTTGGTTACCTCTATTGCCTTAGTACCATGCTAAACTGGGACCTCACGCTGCTGTGAGAGACATCTCTCGAGGTAATGCTTGTGTCCTGTCCTTGCCAGGAAGGAAGGAGCACTTGCTCTCCCTATGTGTCTTGCAGGGCGATGGGAGAGGGCGGTGTGCTGGCAGAGGGGGTGGCTAGGTGCTGCCAGGCTGAACAGCTCTCCCTCACCCCATCTCCATGATGGCGGGGAGCTCTGCTAGCTCCCGGGCTGCTCTCGCTCTTCGCTCTGCAGGCACAAAATGGAAATGCCTTATCCTTTCTGCTCTCAGTGTGCTTTGATTCAGGATTTATTCTGGTTCATCAGTAATGGTGAAGTCTCCTTCTTTGTTTTATGAGAACTATGGATTTTTTAGACATTTGAGACCTGTTATAATAACATTCCTCTTCCTGAAACCAATGGTAACCTTTCCGTCAACTTAACTAAGAGGAGGCTTGAGCCAGTGGCTTCCTTCCTGCACTTCTTATCTTGACCAGTTACTTTTGCTCCTACTGACAAAAAACCTTTTTCAGCACTGGGTAGTACCAGTATCTGCTGTCATTTTAAATGACAATGTCATAATATTCAATAGTGCCAAAAGTGAAACTTGGTTGCCTCTTCTTTCCTCTCATCTTCTGCTGCTTGGATGACTAAAGTGCCAAGACCTGGAAGTGTTGCCACATCCTGGTGTTGCTACCTTCTGCCTGCCTAAATCCAGCCTGTTTGCCAGCAGTGAAGAAGGCTAAGGGGGATTTTGGTGACTCAGTCAGAGGTGGATTGAATGGTGGAAGTGATAAGGAGTGAGAATAATGGCTGTGGCTCAAGCACCAACCTGGGATGGAGCTGAATTTTGCTGTAATTAGTGCCAGGGGGGTGAAATTGGACAACGTTGCCCATCTTAGCTCCATTACGAGTTCTTTCCAGCTCCTCCAGAACCCTGTGGAATTTCGGTATCGATTTCTGTGGCGTGTTTGCATATGTCTCCAAAACTAACTAAAGAGGAGTCAGGCCAAGGAAGCAGAGGAGGAAAAGACAAGCAAGAGAACTAGCTGAATATTCCTGCCAAGTTTTGCTAAAGCTGTGTGGCTGGCTCTGTTATTTGGGTGCCATGGCATTTGCTGGTGGGCTGTAATAGACTACAGGGGCTTAATTATTAGCATCAGGGCATATGGTTGCTGGATGACCAGCTAGGAAATGTAAATGAAGAACTACAAATATATCAATTAGTATATTTTTCTCACCATGGGACACTGACAGATATGGCATGTATTGTGGGCTGGAATCAGAATAGGCTGTGGTGTCCTCAGTAAGAGAAAGACAAAGAAAGAGAAAATCAGAAAGTGGTGGCCCTAATATTTGGTGCTCAGTGTTCGGGTTTAACAAAAATAGCTGTGCTGTAAGGGAGGGAGGTACTGAATATCAGAAAATATATCTGACCTCTGCCTGTTTCTGCTGCCACCATCCAAAGTGAAGGGTTGGCAGGCCCACAGTGGTGGTGGCTGGAAGAAGTAAGTGCCAGGCAACTGGCAGGAGTCTGACAGCAGGAGAACATACAGGGGCTGGAAGGAGCCAGGGGACAGAGTGGCTTGGCAGGACTGTGGGCTGCACCTGGGAAAGGAGCTGTGAGGGAGCTTGAGCTCTGAAAGCAGCATCCTGTCCTCTCTCACCACATTCCCTGCATAAGCAGGCAGCAGCCTGCTCCTTTCTCCTCTGTACTGGTCTCCTGTGAGCAAAGCTTTTCTTGGCTGGATATACTCCTGCGTGGTTAGTGCTTTCAGGCCACCTGGGCTCTGGGGATGGGTTTCTGGTGCATAGGCTTTTCTTGGCCCTTGTCACAAGGTAATTATATCTTGATCCTGGTGCCTTGGCACACTTCTTGCCTTGGTCTGCAAAGTCCTGATAGAGGTGTATTTAACAGCTGAAATACAACATGTTCAGATTTGTTTAAGTAGATCTGAGCAGATCTTTTTGGATAGGTATAGTACTTTTCCTATGGCTGGGAAAATATAGTTTCCTTTTATTATCTTAGTATACTTTATCATTTAAAAGCACAAGCGAGGATATCATGGGTAGGTGCTGGGGAAGGGGCTTCAGGTTTTGAAAGCCTCTGCAATAATATTGATCCCTTCCAGACCCTTTTTCTCATCTGAACTCCTGACATATCTCCTGTCCCTCCATGCCCACTCTCCCTTGCCACCTGGATGTGTCTTGCTGCTGCAGAGAAATTAAACACTGTCACCACTGGGATAAAGACAAATTGTGAGTAGTTCAGGCTCACCCAAATTTGGGTACTGTGATTGACTGTGACCTTTAAGCGGGGCAAGGAAGTATGACACTGCACTTGAAACTGGATTGAGAGCAGTGGCTGCATCCTATGGAAATCAAAGACTCCAGGGTGGGTTTTGCATGACTGCATGAGGATGAACCTTTCTAACCTGCCTCCTATGCAGGTGCGATTCCAGCCCGGTGCCTGGAGGGACACGGCTCTCCTTGCTGTTGCCCTATGAAGTTCTGGGTCTCCAGGCAAATGTACAACCAGCCGTCAGCCTCCCCTTCTGGGTCTGCCAGCTTATCCTGCTATCTAGGCCCCTTCAGCCACAGGTCCTCCTGCCCTGAGCCCCCTCCAACAAGGCTTGTTAGTGAGGTCCTGGTTCTCTGTACTTCAAAATGATCTCCCATTTCGAATCATCATGTGGCAATGTAGCATACCGGTAGCTGCATGAGGTGTATGTAACTCCATGTGCTTTTGTTTACAAGATCACACCAGTAGTGCTAAATAGGCTCAAGAAATAAGCAAATATAATCCCTGATAGCTCCTTGCTGCTCTGCAGTATTACACATAGAGTTTTCCTTTGCGGCCTGATAATTTAATCTTTCTTTGACCCTTTTCCCTATTAGCGCTGATCAAGCAAAACCACTCAGACTGTCAGCGAGAGGAAGCCACCATTATTTACATTAAATTTTGAACAAGTGAACGCCCTAATAAACCAAGTCACAGAAGACACAGAGCATGCTTGGTTTTTCTTGCGGGCTCTCTGCTTTGTTGTGAAGGACAAATGTACTGTTCTTTCTACACGTAAATTACTTTCTAAACACCACAGACAAGTTCAAATGAACATCTGCAATTCTCTTCAGAGGAAATATTTAGTACCAGACAGAGGAGATGGCAGAGATTTAAATGCTACTTCTTAGTAGCCCATTGGTTATTAATAACTGCTATGGCTTATTCCAAATAACTACAAGTAGCAACAACAAAGGTGATACAGGCTTCCCAGAATGGCAACAGCATTTGCTGAAGGAATAACTGGCATTGTTGTGATAAAATTAGGCCTTGTCAAGCTCTTCTCTCTACACAGATAATTGCTCCATACATAGCCTGTGCTAATACTCAAATGTATCTTAATTACCTTTTTGCATCATATGCATATTTAGTTTTAAACAAAAGAAGAATATTTCATCTTTCACTCCTTCAAGGATTGTTACTAAATTAGCAGCACAGACCCACATTTTCATCTCTGTTGAGCAAAACTGAGAGCATGGACTATAAAAGAGCCAGTGCCAACCACATAACCCTGGAGCTGCTCAAAGTCCCAGATGCAGTAGCAACCTAGAGCAGAGCTGAGCTAGCTGTAGGTCTCAGCTGGCCATTTACTAACAAACCCCTGATGGACAGGAAGTACAGAATAACGTATTTAGCATACATACCCTCTCTCCCACCTCTTAGGAGGGGCTATTGGAGAGGGCTAACTTTATGATCAGGCTAAAAAAAATCAGAACTGGGCTTAAGGAAAATATCTTCCATGTTGAAAGTTTTGTCACAGGATGCAGGACCCCATGGTGGGTTGTGACAAACTGCTCCATAAATTATGTAATGCAACATTCACACTGGAGCAGTAATGGGGAACTCTCTTCTTTTTCCCTGCCTTGTCTTGGTACTGGGAAAGACTTTGGCTTTGGCCATGGCTTTAGATGAGGCCACAGGGAAAGTCCCAAACCCCAGTAAGAGCTGGGACAGTATGATATCCTGAGGGTTTTCATCTTGAGTCAGTCCTTGAATCCCAGGGCTGTCACAGGCCATAGTCTGACTCTTCATGATTTCCCAGTGGTTAGGAAGATCTCTGGTTACTGGTTTTCTTAGCCAAAATACAATGAAAAAAACTAACCCATTCCTTCAAAGAATGGCATGCAGGACCTCAAATAAACAAGTATTTTAAAGTGAGAGGCCAGGTAAAACCACATCCAGAAATCTGAAATACAGAGCTTTGTGTATGCAGCCTGTGTGCATGAAAGAAATGTTCTAAGTCTTCTGTAATTACATGAGAATAATTTTATTTTGATCTTCTCTCCACACAAAACTGTCAGTTAAAGGATGATCTGAAATATGCTTATTGCTATACATGGGTGAGTAGACAGCTGATCTAAAAAAACGTGATTAAGCTTCTCTCCTTTATGCCTATCACCAGAACATCATAAATCCAAACAATTTAGGACCGCATTTGGATAAGTGAAAGGTTTTTTGTGGCAATGCTTGCTAGTGGACTGTGAATTGTTCAAATATCCTATTGAGGTTTTCTTTTTCTTCTGAAAACAAGTATTCTGACAAAATACAGAATGCATAAACCAATAATTTCAAAGTTATTCCTTGAACTTTTCTAAGCAAAGTAGTTCTGAAGTGGTAATGGCAGCAGGAGCAGCAGAACCAGCTGCAAATCAGTGTTATGCTCACTCATTGGGATTAATGAGGTCAGAGCAATCACGTACCATTGTTTTGTCCCCGAATTTAATTCCTGAATACTCCCTGCATTTGTTTTTCTTGATTTTGCAAAACTTTTTCTACATTGCAGCCCTTGAGGATCAGTGATACAGAAGAGGTATTCTTTCTAAACCCTACATTTCTGCTGCAACAGGAGTTGTAATTGTGTCTTCTCAGGACTTTTTAGAAAGCACCACATGACAGTAAAACCTCAGGGTTGTTGTATATATGTAGAATCTCTATATGTTGGTTTAGTAATTCCTACACAGTTCTCAAAGGAGAAATAATAATCAGTTTCTTAGGAGAACAAACATCTAATACACATAGAAAGCAGGCTGTGATTTCAGAAGATGAAGTCTTTGGCAATTATACTAGTTTAATTATACCAGTTAATGCATCACCCCTTCAGATGTTCCAACACAATGGTTTGTGCAGCTGCTGATGAATCAGACTGAGGAGATCATCACCTTCAGAAAACACAGTTTTTGGGAGTGTTTCTAAAAATGGGATCCGTTTATAAGCTGGTTCACGGTGCCTTACAGCATTGCTGCACAAACAGCTGTGCCAGCACAACCGAGGAGAGTGGCACAGGGTGAGAATGAGTTATGGGTGAGAAGGATAAGAGTATCTTACATTGGCATTGCTGCCAAAGACTTTGTCTTTTAACAGATAAAACTTTGACTTTGTCCTTTACAGACACATAGTAAATTATATAAGGCACTGCAAGGTAGTATGTAGGATGTAAAGATCTAACAAACAAAAGCTATTGGACAGTAAATTTACTGGTTTTCCTTATTCTGCCTCCTCTAGTTTGTTGCTATTGTGTATATTCAAATACGTGGTTTCAACACCACCTTTATACCTTTGTACAAATACTTACATTCCCCACTGATCTTTGTCCAGAGCTGGTGTCTTATTCTTGACAGCATGTCCCAGATGTTGTATTTGCCATTATAGACTGCTAAGAGCTTGCAAAGTTCTCATTTTTTCCCAGTCCCTCAGCATCTTGGCAACAGGCACAGTCAGCAGCATTCCAGCCTCTGGGGTAACAGGTCAGCATAGTCACCGGTAACAACAGAAATCTGTAGCCTGCATTCGAAGTGGAGCAGGTATTAGGATCAGCCCATAAAATATCACCAGATTTTGTGTAAGCCATTCTATCTACAAGGTATTATTTCCTCCCTAAAACGCAACTTGGTGGACCAAGCATTACTTCAATGAAAACTGTCTCAGGTAAGTAAGCCTAGAGATGTGACACTAACATAGTAGTGCGATAGTGACACAGATTTGGAAATCCAGTTTACTATTGCAGATACATGTAGTCCTGCATTAAACAGCTGCTTTTATACACACACATGCAAACATACAAACACACACACACTTCACTCTTTCTGTATTTGCAGTCTAATTGGCTTGAGTGAAAGAAATTATGCCATGTATGGCTTATGGTAGCTACGTAAGTGCTAACTACATCAGCTACTGAACATGTCTAATATCTGCCACTCCCAAATGTAGATCTTGCTGAACCCTCCTGGGTTGTTAACCCTGCCTTACCTTTCATCATGTGTGCAGAGACACAGAATATCCTAGCACCCACATATCCTCCTCACTGCTTTTCTCTCTTCTCTCTTTGGCCTAATGTTAGATATTGAATTTTATGTGGGTTATATACACAGAATGAGTATGCTAGGTCAGGAAGTTTCCCCTTCTAAATAAACAAATGCATTGTAACTCCTTTCTTTATTTCTTACCGTTGATAGAAAAAGTAAGCATCATTTGGTTTCAGCATGGGGGATCAGAGGCTACAGTATTAAAATGATAATTTTTTTCTCAGTTTGCTCAAGTCTCTTGTCTCCAACATGTAAAGAAATTAGCAGAACTGCACCTGCTTTCCAGAATGTTTTTACCCAAGAGTAGTATATGATAAGAGAAACAACAAATTGCCACTAGAAAAAGGAGATGGAAAAATCAAAGCTGGGGTTGAAGTCTTAAAAAAAATATTAGGACATTTCTTTAACCAAAATAAATATGAGCATTTTCTTTCCAATGCTGGATGCACTCATAATATATAGTTAAATTACAGGCATATGGTGTTTGCTGCACTCTTAGATATTTCCACTATGCTCTGAATGAAATGTCAAGCTCTATAATGAATTGGTTTGTTTTTTAGATAGTGTTGGACATGCTCGTGTTCCCCTAAACTCAATGTGTGTAGGAGGCTCAACTTCTCA
Organism: Burhinus oedicnemus; assembly: GCA_008921705.1. NCBI lineage: Eukaryota > Metazoa > Chordata > Aves > Charadriiformes > Burhinidae > Burhinus > Burhinus oedicnemus. The sequence continues at coordinate 279,977 of VFFE01008886.1, forward strand.
GGGGGTATTTAACTTCTTGCAAGATGGGGGCCCCAGTTTCTGCTTTAGATGAAGTGTGTGAGAGACTTTTAAAATATATTTTTAATTTTATGAAAAACATTAGTTCTGCGAGGCTGGTTACGTGTCAGCCTAATTCCCATACCCCTCAAACACAAATTACCAGGGCAGCAAATACATGTTCAAATTCCAAATATGCTTTAGTGCAGGACAATGGTTAAGAATTTTTATTTTTTTTTAAGCTAGTTAGTATAGTATTTGGTAGGTCACTCTGGCTACATTCCCAGAATTTAACAGTGGGGGCCTTGTAGAATGCTAAACGATGCATTCAGGCTCTCCATGAGCCATTTCGTCAAAACATTTGCTGCTTTGAAAACGTGTTCTTCCAAAAAATGGGCATATGGAACTTATTAGACTATTTGGTGGAGTTCAGGCAGCAGAACCCAAGACAAGCATAAAAACATTTGAGGACACAATTCTACCTTAAGGTAATAGGATCTCTAAACTGTTGTTTTGCTATCAATCAAATACATACAAAATACAGGTGAGAAGCTTCCTGAATGGAGATGTTTGACATTCCAAACAGTCACAAGACCCTAAGTAAAGAACTTTTAATAGTAGTAAAAAAGTAGTGGTTTGACTGCAGCAATGGCTGGTATGTTTGGTTCTGTTTCCTTGAAGAAGTGTATTAATTCTTGGCTCTTTAACAGTTTAAGTTCAAGTTGTATCAAGGAGTTCTGACTCATGGTTTCACTGCAGTGGATTTCTGTGTCTCTGGTGCATTGGCAGTGAGGATCAATCAGTATCCTTGGAGATGATAAAAGACAGTGCTGCAGAAGAGAGAAACAAATGAGCTGCCATTTTCCAGCACCTGCTTGTACCTTCTTCGAGGTGACTCCTCATCCCTGTCACACAGCGAGCACAGAACAACCCCAGAGTGAGCAGATCTTCCCCTCACAGTGTTTAACAATAAGGCAAACTGCACAAATGACTCAGATTAAATTTTGGCTTTGGCAGCCACGGCAAGAGATAGCACTGGATTTTGCTGCTCCAGGGGTAGACCTAGAGTGACATGGAGCCATTCTTTGGGGAGACAATTAGAGGAGGGTGGAGTAATCTGTGCCAACCCTATACTTTGTTCCTTCCTCCCATCTACTCTGTCATCCCTCTGAGCATGCAACTGTGGCCTGTGCAGGCCCTTCTTTACACCACACTGCTGGCCTTGATCACTACTGCAAAGAATTAAAAGGACGCCCTGTTCTTGTGTAGCCTCTTTGTGTGTTACAGGCCAACATAGTATTTATAGACAACTTTTTCTGTCCTGTAAAAAGACTGAAATCTAAGGTTTGGGACTTTATTTTGTTGATGCATCTATACTCAAGGACAGTTCTCTTTTTGTGTGGCTGTATTGCAAGGAGACAAAATGTGATACTGAGCTATTTTTCTGGACAAATAAGCTTTAAAATAGATTGTTATTTTAAGTAAAGTTAGTGCCATTTGCTACTATAGTGTAGAATCATAGAATCACAGAATCATAGTGTCGTGGTTTGGCCTCAGCCAGCAACAAAGAACCATGCGGCCGCTCGCTCAACCCCCCCACCGGCGGTGGGGGAGAATCGGAAGTAAAAGGCAAAACTCGTGGGTTGAGATAAAGGCAGTTTAACACAACAGCAAAGGAAAGAGGAAAACAACACCAATAACACTGACGGAGGAATGTACACACACAGTTACTGTACCAGCGCTCACCGACCGGACCCGGGAAGCCCCAGCCCGATCCCAAGCCGGGACTTCCTCCCCCTCCACTGGCCAGCTCCCCCCTATAGACTGGGCATGGGCATGTCGTCACATGGTATGGAATGCCTGCTGTGTCCTGTGCCAGAAAATTAACCCTATCCCTGCCGGAACCAGGACACATAGAATCACCTAGGTTGGAAGGGATCTTTAAGATCATCAAGTCCAACCATCAACCTAATACTGCCAAGTCTACCACTAAACCATGTCCCTCAGCACCACGTCTACCCGTCTTTTAAATACCTCCAGGGATGGTGATTCCACCACTTCCCTGGGCAGCCTGTTCCAATGTTTGATAACCCTTTTGGTGAAGAAATTTTTCCTAATATCCAATCTAAACCTCCCCTGGCGCAACGTGAGGCCATTTCCTCTTGTCTTATCGCTTGTTACTTGGGAGAAGAAATCTACCCCCACCTCTCTACAACCTCCTTTCAGGCAGTTGTAGAGAGCGATAAGGTCTCCCCTGAGCCTCCTTTTCTCCAGGCTAAACAATCCCAGTTCCCTCAGCTGCTCCTCATAAGACTTGTTCTCTAGGCCTTTCACCAGCTTCATTGCCCTAAACAAGGGCAGAGTAGTCTTTGATATCCTAGTGTTTGAACCAAGAACAGAATTGCATAGCAGGCTTTGACAGTTGTGGCGCTGTTATACAGAATCTCACATTTACTATTCTTAACAGACAAGCAAGTTTGTAATCATTGCAGGAGGGATGGACAATAACCCCATGGCATAGAAGCACTGTGCTATGAAGTGATGCCGAAGTTATTTGCCATCAATATTGTTGCAATATCTGCAATATGAGTCATATGCCCCATCTTGCACTTCTTGCCTTGGCTTGATCCAGTTCTGACTTACACTGCTTGTCCCTGCTGTGCCCCTGTTTTCACTCTCCTGCATTGCTTCCTCCAGGGCAGGATGCTGCTATGTGCTCAGCCTTTCTTCTTGGGGAATGTGGAGAGGGAAGGGGCTGGAGATGGGCTGCTCTCTCACTTCCTGTGCTCCAGTAGGCAACATGCCATTCATTCCCTTGCAACCAGGCCAAGCTGCTGCCCATGTGGTCCCCCCAAGGATCCACGGGGAAGGATCCTGGCATTCTCAATACTGCTTTTTTTCAGTCTTTACAATTGATTAAAGCATCCCAGAAAATGGGTCTCAGCCCTGAGACATTGTAATGGCTGGGGAACAGCGAGTAAGTAAGGAAAGTGAAACATCTCTGCCTTCAATCACAGCCCCTTGGAAACCTCACTGACCCTTGTCCAACAAGCTTAATATGATACTTGGCAATATCATGAGACTTTATTTGCTATCATTACTACCAGGAATTCAAATGGCAGTGCCCCTATCTACTCTGAAGAAATGCTGTATTGTTTTGTTATGCAAAGGTCCTTGAAATAAGCTGAGGCACCCAGAAGAAACTTTCCTTTTTACTCTATTCCCTGTATTTGGAAGAGACTTCCGAGACTGTCGTGGTTTGGGCCAGATTGGCCCAATCCGATGGAACGACAGATGCTCTCTCTCGCTCCTGCTCCGCTCAGGAGACAGGAAAGAGAGGGGAAAGAAAAGAGAGAAAAAGAGAGACTTAAGTGTTTAGTAGGAAATGAAATATACAAAGCCGTATCAAGCTCCCAGGATGACAATCACGTCACCAGCAGGCTCAGGGGAAGTCCCAGACTGGACTCAGTGACGGACAGGAACTGGATTCCGGATCTGGAGTCAGGATCAGGATCAGGATCAAAGGTAGATGCAGAGACCGAGTC
>VFFE01008886.1:382783-416359 GCA_008921705.1 Burhinus oedicnemus
TTACTATTGATTGTATTATGGTAAGAATCGCCTAAATTAATGACAAAAGGACTTCAATGAAACCGAATAAAGTGCAGCAGTGGTGGGACCAGAACTGACCCCAGCAGCTGGCGCCCAGCAGCTTCCTTGAGATTGACATCTTCAACCTGTGGACCGTGGGCATGGGCCGCATTGGATACACCAGCCACAAGACCTGAATACAGCATGCAACAGTCCAGCACCATACAGCATCTCGCCTGCCCTGAGAGACTGTTCTAACAGAAGAACCCCAAAGTCATCGATTAAATGAACTCAATGGGCATTTTTTAGAGGGATGGCCCATACACTAAGGGAATTATATCTGTATGTATATATCTGTATGTATACATAAATAAGGAAAAAATAGTGGTAATTAACTGGAAACTATAAGATCTGGGCATGATGTAGATGGTATAGAATAAGGGGTGGATAATGTCCTGGTTCCGGCGGGGATAGGGTTAATTTTCTGGCCCGGGACACAGGTATTCCATACCAAGTGACGCCATGCCCAGTCCATAAGGGGGAGCTGGCCGGGAGGAGGAGGAGGCAGGCGCGGTTCGGGAGCGGGCTGGGGCTGTGCGGTCCGGTCGGTGAGCGTCGGTACAGTAACCCTGTGTGTGCATCCCTCCGTCACTGTTGTTGTTGTTGTTCTCCTCTTTCGTTTGCTGTTATGTTAAACTGCCTTTTATCTCAACCCACGAGTTTTGCCTTTTTCTTCCAATTTTCCCCACCGCCCTCGGGGGTTGAGCAGGCAGCTGCGTGGTTCTCTGTTGCTGGCTGAGGCCAAACCATGACAGGAAGGATACGTGCTTAATATCCACCACCAGAGCTGCACCAGTTTGCAGTGGCTCTGGATAAAGGCCTTACCTCTTTCTTTCCTAGCAATGCCAGAGGAGGCCAAGGATCACCAAGACGCCACCTTCAAAAAAACACAAGACCAGAACCAGAAGGTGGAAAACACAACAGCAAGAACTGGAGTTCAGGATCACTGTGAGACCACATAGGGGTGGCATTCACAGCAGGGGAGAGCAAAATGACATATTTCGGTGCTTCAGGAAAATCAATGCCAAGATAGACAGGTACCAGTGGGGTGCAGCCAGTTAGGCCCTCTGTTATGTTCTCAGCTCTGCCTGGCCACAACTGCAAGGGTAGCCTAATGCAGTGTCATTTGTGACATGCACACAATGGCTTGGGAGTCGCAGAACCTTCAACTTTGAATTTCCCTACTATAACAGCAGGAATCTGCCTATTAGATTATACAAAAAGTCATTTAGTGTATGCATGCTGTGAGGACCGAGATGAAAGGAAACACTGAACCTCCCCTGATAGACAGTATGAGATACAGTTCCTTCCAGGAAAGGGTTAAGCACCTCTGCAAAGCACAATTTGCTACCAATGCTTAAAGGAGGATAAATGGAGAGCACATGGTGTGCAGAGAAGATTTCAGCTCTGAACAGTGCAGTCCTTGGGGAGGAGCCCTAGGAGCAGCTCAGCACGCTATTTTTTGTTGCCGCCTTTGTTAATAAATCTAAAGGGGACTTTGGGCTTCGCATGCAACATGGACTTTATTTATAGAGCAGGTCAGGGAAGGCTTCTGCTCACAAAGTCGATAGTGGAAAATGGCACTGCTGTACACAATATCATCACGCCAGGGACTTGAGCGTGCAGAATGCTGAGCTTGTTGACTGTAATCAGAATTTCTGCTTTGTCTTCCAACCTTTAGCCACATAATGACTATGTTTCACAAGAGGAAAACTGGGATGGAAAATAGCGGCCAACAGGTTAGGGCATACATGGGTTTTCTTCTGGATCATCAGGATTCATCCAGCTCACACCCAGTCAACATAGTATTTGCAATCATGACCTTCTCTGGCAATTACAGCTTTGCTACCCTGTTAAAATGTTTTATCCAGCAATGATTTCACAGCTCCATGAAGCATTCCTGATTGTATTTTCAACACTGTTACACATGAGGTCTCTTGTACGTAACGGTTTCCACACAGACAATGTGAGAACTGCCATTCAGCAGTTTTCAGTGCATGTTTTGAAGGAAAATATAAAGAGAAAAATCTTATTTTATTTAAAAAAAAAAAAAATTAAAGTCCTTGAAAATTCTTTAAAAACGAGGTTTTCTGTGTTTTTTTTTTCCCCGTGTGTGTACATTTAAGCAAACGTGTATAAATGCAGCTTTGTTTGGAGTAAAAAATTAACAACTCTTAGCACTACACACATTCAGGAACTGTAAGCCAAAATTAAAATCACATATAGCACCATAATAGGCTATTGCCCTGCAGTTTTAGGGCAAACAAAGGAGAAGCAGAGAGAGTTTCCAACTTGTCCAAGATTAATTCCATATATTAGAGTTGGAGATGGGAAAGACGCGTGGGATATCCAACAGTCTGAAAAACCTTCAGTTCATGTCAAAGTCCTGTGCTGGACATTTTAAAGAGAGAAAGGGGAAGAGAAGAGGAAGGAGACACATTATGACCAAACTAATTTAAACAGGAAGAATGTTGAGTACATCTGTTAGTTTTTTCTAAAAGTAACATCCAGCAGACGGAGGAATGGAGAGAGAGATCTCATACCTATGTAATAGAAATGCAGTCCATAGCACCAATGTCACACTGTAAGGCCAAGACTCTGTTTCATTCCAGATGATAGAAATCCAACAAAAGGGTGTCAGGGCATTAGCAAGAGCAAAACACGAATGATGGAAAACCCTGCATGTCTTATCCTCCCTACAACTTACATTGCAACAGTCCCAACTGAAGTATAGAACATCTAGATGCAACTGGTTTAAATGATCTCTGTAATCATGGAGAGCTTGTCTACCCCTAGGTTGCTACATGGCAAGCCATGGCATCCCTTGAAGCATGATCATCAGTATTGATGAGTTCCATGTTTGCAGGGAACCCAGAAGGAAGTGAAAGAAATGATGGGACACAAAGGCCAATCAGATCCTGTTTGGTTACTCTATTTCTGTGTCTGTCTTTCAGCTGATATAATTCCAATTCTTTAAAAGCAATTTATTGTGAAAAGTTCGGAACGGCTTACATCTTCAACACTTACTATCAAAGACGCACAGGCCTGCAATCAATAGGCTTTTTATTATTTTATTTGATCAATTCGCTTAAAGACAATGAAATCCTAACATCAATACATTTGGTAAAATTCCACCCCAAGTAAATAGACATACGATTTGTGAATGTTGCTCCATTAGCAGTGAAGCAGTCAAGGATTAGCTCTTCTGGATAAAAAGAGAAAGTGTGTCTAAAAACTCTAAATAATGAAGACTTCACGCTAAATAGAAGGAAATTATTTTTTTTTATTTCACTGGTGATGTTCACCTGCCAAACTTGCTATTTTTCTCACTCATCTTCTTACAATTATTCAGTCACCTGAGCAGCCAGGAATAGCGCAGGCAGTATGCAATGTCCACTGCAAAGCACCTTTAGCAGGATAACCATCAAACAAGGCTGCATTAATCATCTCTTGGAGACTAAACCTTACAGAGACATGATTGGGTTTTTAAAAACACTTAACTACTTCTGTGTGCCTAGCCCAAAATATTCAGAGCTTTTAGTTTAACTGCATGCTGCAGGTACACACAACAGAGTATTTATATTTCCAGCAATTCATTGATACCATTTTTTTTTTTAAGTCCAGGTCAATTAGGTTTGGGGTCTGGCAGACCATGAAGTTGGAAAATCTCTTCCACTAGGTACTGGACTACTAAGGAAGCTTTGCCTCCGCACAAGCATGACAGATCAGGCACCTCCATGAGAAACTAAACCAAATTTTGTTTGGATTTAAGCTAAAAGGATGGCTTGAAGGTTGAAACAGCAATGCTGAAATTCTGTTTTCCGCTCCATCCCCATTTCAAGGCAGGCAAAAGCCTGCCCAAAAGGCCCAACAGGATCATCCGCTGGTCCAAAATTCAGACCCACATATCGCAGTCTTTCACAACCAGAAAGACGAGTAAAGCCAGAGTTTTCTTTGCACGTTGTGCAGAGCATCACCCAGTTTGCCATGCTTTTTTACACAGCTGCCACATATCACCACAGAAATGTCTCCACTGCAGCACTGGTTGAAGAGAGACATTGGGATGCTGCTACATTTTAATTAATGTGTGAAATAATTTTTGTTTTTTAAAATAAAATATGTTTTAGAGCAAGAGATATTTGCATATTCATTTCTTTAAATGGAACTAACAAGCTACATACATAATGAAACCTAAAATCAAAGGAAAAAAACCTGTAACATTCATTTTCTTTTAGGTACCTCCAATTCAACATTTTCTGTAGCACATCATTTTTTGGAGCTTTAATGCCTATGCTTTTATAGACCAAAACCAATCATTGCTATTTCGTTTGAAAGAAAACCTGCAGGCTGTGAAAAGATGACTCTAATTGACTTATTTTGTTTTATGAAAAACTGTGTCCCCAAATTCTTTATGCAGCAAATTGAATTTTCAAACTGAATTTTATCATATGTGCAATTGTTTCCAGCAATGAATTTTTAAAACAGTGATACTGGACAGACCACTAAGGTAAAGAGCTTGCCTGATGGTTTTAAAACTAATGGTTGCAGTAAAAATGTCAGTCAGGAAGTAACAATTTTGGCTTCTACTGCTAATTTCATAGGCTTCAAAATTGTATTAGGACATTCATTTATGGTCAGCACTAATCAGGACTCATATGGCTGTAGGTAACAGCAATTATGTGCATTTAGAAGCAAGTCCATCATTTCTGTGTATGACTTTTGTTTGTAGGTTAGGAACAGTTTTACAGTGAGTATGTACTGTTAGTCTCCAATAAAAGCATATTTCTCCTTATTTTTAGATCCATTACACATACACAATTAATTCTGGGAACTTCTGAAATTCAGCACGGCAGGCTGTATTTAGAAACAGAAGTTGTTCTCAGTTTGATGCTTTCTTATTGATCATTAACTACCACACAGCTGGCAATGAAATCAACCCCTCAATTGTCTTTTAAATGCAATAAACACATAACTAGGTCATATTATTGCTGTGAATCATCTTTAGCCACTTCTACATCATGTAATTTAATATCCATTTGTAGAAGAGCTGACACTACCACTCTATTCTCATTCAATATTGGAAAATTTAATTGGCTACCTATCTGATTTCAGGCAAACAGTGATATAAACCAGACAAACTCTCGCCTCTTGACCCTATTGATTGACCAAAGTAAAACACACTGTTGGTACCACAAGTCATGTGAGCATTAAGTTAGGATAGTTCTGCATTCCTGGGAGTGACCAAATTTTGGGACTGTCTGCTGGCATGATGAGAAATACTTACCAAAAAAAAAAACCAAACAAAAAGTCCGAGTTGACCTATTAATAGTGAATCCAATGCTCTACAAGCCAATATCCTCACAGTGCCTCATCTTCCAGGAGAGGCTCTGCTCCTGAAAGACAAGGTCGACTGCAAAGAACTGCGTTTGGACTTAAGAGGCTGAAGCTTGTAAAACCACAGTCACAGCTGTGCAGGTATATTTATGTTAGAGTAAGCAGGAATGCAAGAAATGATGTAGAAGGAGAACAGAAAGGGAGAGGAAAGGTGAATTTTCAATAAAACCTCCCTGAATTCAGGCAGAGGAAAAGGAAAGCAATAAATAATCTCTCTGCAGATAGCTCGCATCTCTACACTGTTTAATGGTATTCATACAACTAATTTCCATGGACTCTGATATCATGAGAAAGAGCAAATGTTGGGTACCTGGGGCTCCTTCCCACACATCCTGATTTGCAATCAGTCTGTCAACCTCCTCAGATTTATGCAGCCCGCAAACTGCATGACAAAGATAACCAACTTTACATTAAATGCAGTAGCTGAGTGTTGGACCAAAAGCATCTCAAGGAGGATCACAAGTGGGAGAGAAGAAGAAGGACGATGCATCTCGTACATCTTCAAGCAGCAAGATTTCAGTAGCAGAAGGTGCACCTCACACCAAGGTGCCCATTGGTATCTAAGTCTGCCTGTTCTTGCCCTGAGCTCTAGGGAAAATAAATCCTTTAGGCCTTGCCTGACTCTCACCACACTCCTGCAGAGGATCAGGCAAGACACGTAGAGCATCGAATCCCACCACAAAAAATAAGGCATTGGAAACTCTCTACACCCAGATCTGACCAGCTGCATGATACAAGGAGTTTGTTCCACTGTTATCAAAGACCACTGCAGAATTCCTCAAATTTAGTCTGATAAAAGTGAAATAAAGTGGATTTTTCCCATTAAAATAAATATCAAAAGTAGCACTTAAACTTCTTGGTTAACTTAAGAACTTTGTTTTGATTTACTTATTTTCTTTACTTGAAGAGAGGGTTGTGTAAATGCTGCACTGTTAAGGAAAAGAAGTTCAAACTTTACATAAGGGCTTTTTGCCCAGTGTCTCTTGGCATGCTTCCTTGGGTTTTAGATTGCTTTGTATGGTGAAGCATTACAGAGTAAGATAACACTGTTATCTAGGCACTAAGGACGGGCTTTGCACTAAAGAAATTGAGCCAAAATTTCTTTTCAAGGAGAGCAGAGACTGCATTTGAATAAGCACTGAATTCAGCAGGGGAATAACTAATATGATTGGTTTTAAAGACATAGAAATGAATATTTTGCTGCATTATAAATGTTAAGTGTGAATTTTAGATGGCCAGAGGAAGAACATACACGATTTCTACTCCCAGTTTCAGCCAAGATGCTGTAGCAATTTTGTAAATCAGAAAGCAAGCAAATGCTTGTGATTTTATTTTTGAAGGGCTACTGCCACAAAATACCTTTGGCTCATTTGTTCTAGCAATATGTGCCTTAATGATGTATTTTGCATCATAGTTAGCAAACGTTTTTGCAGCATATTTTGTAAAAGAGATGAAAATTTTTAACAGCCTGTTCTCCACCAAATTAAGCACTGAACCTGCAGACACTTACACAGTTTATTTGTTTCCAGATAAGGCATGTGCATAGACTTTTATGTCTGTACTAAAAATAGGCGCACACTCAGAGAACATAGTCTCCAAGACTGTTGGTCCAGATTCTGAGGTCTGTTGGGCTGACATCATCTGGATGCAAATCTGGATTGCTCTTCGAGAGCCAGAAATTGTTTTATTTTAAAAGAAAGCAATGCGACAGATGCAGATTGAAAGGAAAACTGGCTTACTGAATGAATACACAGTATTTTCTGCAAAGCCACGGACCTGACAAAACACCCATCAACATCATCATGATACACCTTGATCTAGGTTACCAGCCGGCCCCTTGCAATAACATTGTACAAACATCTTGAAACTTTAGGCAAGAAGTTTTGCAGAACTTCCCTGTCCCAAGGCCCCTCGGGAACGGCTGATCAATACTTGTGCTGCGAACATGAATTTCACCCTTGCCCAGACAGGTGCAGCTCCCACCAAGCTAAGAAAGAGCAGGATCCTCTTACACCGGAATTGATGTTTGCTCACAGTTTTTCATCATACAGTATTTCATGGTCTTCACTTTCAGGTTATTAAAATAGGATGTTATCCAACAAGAGGACAGGAAGAAGGGGTCAGGGAGTTGGTTCCCATCTCAGAAGTGGCAGCTAAAGCTGCTGAACATGTGTTTCTCATCTGAAACATATCGCTCGTTCTTAAAAACAATAATACATACCACCTGTTGCAGCTATTAATAATTGATAAATTTGGGCTAAACTTGACTGTGAAAACCCATTTCAACATGAGTATTGACGTGCAGATGAAGAAGTGTTGCAAAGCAATTCGTCAAAGCTTTCCTTGCCATACATTATACTCAATGATGGCCAGCTGTCTCCAGGCTCACACATGGTGATCTGGAAGCCCCATTTACTGAGTCACTGCAAAGCATCAGCATCTTCCCGTGGCAAAGATAAGTTTTATAGTTTGGCCCTGTTTCCCTCAAACACTTAATAAACAAATTGCTAGATGTTTGTGCAACTGTGCAGAGCAGTTGACTGTGTCAACAGAGCTATTAAAATGCAAGGATACACAAGGCATATTTTGGAATAGAATAGAATGTTTTCAGTTGGAAAGGACACAAAACGACCATCTAGACCAACCGCCTAACCAAAAGTTAAAGCATGTTATTAAGGGCATTGTCCAAATGCCTCTTAAACACTGATAGAATTGGGACATTGACCACCTCTCCAGAAAGCCTGTTCCAGTACTTGACCACCCTCTTCGTAAAGAAGCACTTCCTAATGTCCAGTCTAAAGCTCCCCTGGCACAGCTTTGAACTATTCCCACATGTCCTGTCATTGGATACCAGGGAGAATGGATCAGCATCTTCCTCTCCACTTCCCCTTAGGAAGCTGTAGAGAGCAATGAGGTTGCCCTTTGGCCTCTTTTTCTCCAAACTAGATGAACCCAAAGTCCTCAGCCACTCATCATAGATGTCTTCCAGCCTTTTCACCAGCTTTGTGGCCCTCCTCTGGATGCATTCGAGTACTTTAACATCCTTCATAAATTGTGGGGCCCAGAACTGCACACAATACTCAAGGTGAGGCCAAACCAACACTAAATACAGTGGGATAATCACCTCTTTTGATCTGCTGGTTATGCTGTGTTCGATGCACCCCACGATGTGGTTTGCCCTCTTGCCTGCCAGGGCACACTGCTGACTCATATTGAGCCTGCTGTCAACCAGCACACCCAGATCTCAGACTACTATACCTTCATTAAGCCTGTTTTTTTTTAAAACAACCAACCAATCAAACGACACAACAAACACCCCCCCAAAAAAAACAAACAAAAAACAACCAGATCAAAACAAAAAAACCCAAAACCAGAAAAAACCTCTCCAAAACTTAAGACATTAATTTAACTTAAACATGACAATTGAATTAGGACATATTTTTAATGGATTCTATTTGAAACACTGACTTTTTGTTTTCAAAGTACCAGCCACAGAATGTAGATTTGTCACTTTTTGATAATTACTAATATCCTCCCCCACCAGAATCATCTGGAATGTATTTAATTATTGACTTCATCGAAAATATACATGGTACATGCTCACTCTTCTGAGGGAGGCTTTAAATAGACAAAGGCTTATTTGTTTCTTCTTCGAAAACCCAGCCTCAGTGCATAGTGACCCTCCCCAATTAGGCTTCTGTTATTTGTGTATAGCATATATTAAAGGTAAACATGCAAGCTATAAGCGTCCCAGCAGCCTCAATGGGAAAAGCCCTAGTGAAAGCAGGGGTACAACTGTGCCTTGCACAAATATTCACATAGTAAAATTATTCTTGCCTCTGCATCTTGTCTCCTAGTCCATATCAAAGCTGACTCAGGTGTGCCTGTATGTACTGCAGGCACTCCCCACACATGCACTCTGCTATGTCAAACCTGTGGCAGTACTTGGATAGCACCATATTTTCCCTGCTACACTTTAATAGCTGATGCCTCTGCATTTTCAGCTCTATACTGAGTATCGACTAACAGTCTTTCCTTTTTCAGGCACTGCCAACCCAAGTATAAATACCCAAAGCAGCAACAGGATACAAATGCAATTATACTTGAAGCAGGAGTAATTCTAGCCTATGGATAAGAAAAAGACCACCAGTGGCAATACAGCATACTTTTATACCAAAGACAACCACTAGCCACTCCTTTCTGATTCCCCAAGCGAGGCTAGAATATCAAAGTCATTTATCTTACACTTTCAATATTTTTTGCCAAGTCTTACCAATAAAAAGTATCTCCAACATCACCTATGCATTGTTTCCTGTTTTTTCTTCTCCTTAGGGTCAAAATTTTCAAACCCAAGACTGCATTTCCTACGTGGACTTTACATTCCCCCATCCCTTCATTTCTCCTGCAGACATGTGGAACCACCTTTTAAAGCTGCATTCAGAATAGCACTTAAATGCACAATATGTTGCTTTAAATAGTAACATAGGTGGAATAACTCCAGAGCGTTTCATACACAGACATTAAACGCAGATTTCCAGAGGAGCATAGCTTTCATTAGGGCACTAAATATAATGGGCTCATTTTCAAAATCCCACAGACTGCAATAGCTCCTGTTCTGTTTAGCAGAACCATTATTTTGCAAATCTGAACATCTGAGCTGTTGGAAGCTTTCAGGTGCATGAGTGTGCGTCTGTGTGGTCCCACAAGCCTTTGCAAGAGCTTAAATTGAAAAATGTGCAATTACTAATTTTTAAAGCAAAAAGGACAAAGGCCTGACACTGCCTCTCCTGGGATAAAAAGAAAGGACTCGGCTGGATTACACAGTGATGTGCTAGCCCCAGCCTCTGCTGAACTAGCATGTTCTCTTTGGCAAAGAACAAGACAATAGTTTCACTCATAGACACCGTTCCATACATACGAGAGAGGAAAAAAAACCACAGTGAGTTAATGAGGTGCTGCTGAATAATACCTTCGTAGAAGCAGAGAGAGAAACCAGGTAGATGTCAGCTGCAAGGTAAATTAAAATTACACATCTCTGAGGATTATCAGCAAAAATTGAGATCTGGAAGGGAATTTGCTTTTGATATTCAAAGGGATAAATACCGAATGTAAATCCTTTTATGTGGGCCTGTAGAGCGGAACAGAGAAATTAAAGATAAATGAGATTAAGGCATTTTTTAAAACTACGTTAGACATATTTAAGTTAGCTATAGAGGGGGAAAAGACTTTGGAGGAGGAGATTAGTTTAGACCCTCAGCAGTACATTCATCTGGGAAATGAACCGGAATAAATCTTTTCTAATCTGAGTTGGCTGTCACCTGCCCCCCCCAAAAGCCAGACACACCCCAAAAAACTCTTAAGAACATTTCTGCAATCAGTCTGGGTAAATTACATGTCATGCCATTTTTTTGGTGAGGTCTGGGATCGGAAACCTATAGGCATAAGTTCATTTTATTTTATCCGCCCTGGGGAGGGCCCCTTTGCCTTAGCCTCCCACAAATATTCTTCCCATTTAATTCCTCTCAGAAACAGAGACAGAAGCTAACCAAAATCAAATGCTACGCAGTCTGTGTTTCTGTATCCTTTGCCAGAGTTTGAGGTACATACAACTACTGCGGTTTCATGCAGGCTAATATTGTTATTAAAAGTCGACTGGAAACATTGTTAGCAAGGAAAGCGAGGAAATGAGTGAAAAAGTAATACATTCAGATACATTTGGCTCTCGTCCTAGGAGCCCTTTTAATATAAAAAAACCTCAACAAACTTGTATTTTTAGATCTGGAAAGATGCGTTTTTGTATTTCACACACTAAAGGGATTTGCCTTAATACACTCAAATTTCCCACTCCCTCCTCCTCCCTCATGTGCTAGAAAAAATGATCTTCAATCCTCAACTTAACCACTGGATACACATATTCTGTTCTCCCCATTGGCCAGAATAAAAACCAATAAATGTATTTCATTTCTTTTGTGGATTTATAATAGCACCTGGCAAGGGTGGTCTTAATCTCTTTACACTGCTTGCACCAATGAAAGAAACCTTTGCAGTGCTTCTTGAGAGAGAAATGAAAAGATAATAGGATTAAAATCTGGAAATATAAATATTATCTCCATGAAGATCTGTTACAAACTATATGAAATCCATATCAATGTCTCCGGAAGGTGCTTGGCATAATAGCGCAATTTAGACAATAGGTTATTAAAGATGGAAAGAAATATATTTCTCGTAATGATGACAGAATTGTTCAGAGACAATTGGGAAGTATGGGGTCATGTTTAGACAGCAAATTGATGGCAAATATCTAGTAGTAGACCTGTCAGAAAGAGACAAAAAATACAGCTTGGTACAAACGACCTAAAGTCAGTGGTTTCTTCCCATTGGTATTCCAGACAAGTGTGTTTGCAGGGGTCAGGCTGCTGTGTTTTGTCAACATCTTTGTTAAGCACACACAAATCTATTTCAGACATTAGAAAGATGCTCTGCTATTTGGATGTGGAACCATCAGCTGCTGAGGTGCGGGATTGTAGCTTATTAATATATTGAGAATTTCATTCTTTTTTCTGCCCAGTATTGGTTAGAATTTCCATTTGAGCTGAGACAGTATCAGTTATTTACTATGCTAGAAATGGGCACAACAAAGATGAATTTCTTGAAAACAGCTAATGACTTTCAGGTTACCAGGAATCTCACACAAATTTGCTGACACTGAAAGAAAGTTTCCCTGTGATTTAATGACCTTTGATTCAGACTCAAAGGCCAAAGGCATTTAGGCTACCGACTGAAAGATTTTAAGCAATTTTTAGTTTAAATGGCTAAACCTAAATCAACAATATACACTTTCTCACTAAAAATTCAGCTGCTGTGGGATAACATTGGAAAGGAATAAATGGTGCACAGAAGTCACACAAGGAATTAAGTTATTCCCTTACATTCATAATCTTCATAAAATAAGTTACACTACTCATCACAGTTTTCCACCTTCAGCTTCCACAATAAACCAATTACAGAGGCTCCAAGGAGAGCTGATGGGGCTCTACATCAAGAAAAACATCAAATGTGAGAAACACATAACGTATCTATGGTAAAGTCTTTGACTTATTTAAAGTCTGGATCTCCACACGGCAAACTTTTTGAGCGTGAGGTGATGGGGGAGATAGACATGTGAATTTTGCCTCTCCTGCTCTACCACAGAAACCTTTTTATATTCTCTAAAGAAAGAAAGAAACCATCTCCCAGTTGTACTTGCTTAAAAACAAACAAACAAACAAATCAACATTAAACTACTGTCATGCTTTCCACGCTCCCCCACATTCCCTTCAGTCTGTGAATTCTACTCTTTCGAACTTGTCACTGGTACCCATTTAACTTTGCACCTACGTAAGTATTAATTGGAAGGGGGGGAAGAAAAAAAAACCAAACCAACTCCTTAATTACATCTATCACCAGAATACCCAAACTTTCACACCAGACCAATCATGCCATTTTTGCTGTTTCTCTCACCTACATTCAATGTGTCCAACATCTCCAAAAGATGCTCAGTGTTTTCCAAATGAACTGAAAAATTAATTCTGAATTTGCCTCAAAAAAATAAGTAAATAAAAATATACCGTTCTCACCCTAAGACTTGGTGTTCAGACCACGGGTGTTCAATTTGTACCTCATGCAGCCCAACACACCATGCCATTCAGATGTCTGTTAGTAGAGCATGCTGCTGGCAACTCTGCTTGTAGTTCATCATGTAATGGGTTAGTTCAGCCTTCAGTTAAAAAAAGCCTTTTTGTAATGTTGCAAAAAAAGTGTTTTTCTTCAGACAGAAAAATGAAAAGTCTGAAGGTAATGAAATTCTTATAATAGGACCGAGAAGAGGGAGTATACAGGTGTGTAGGGCATCCTTCTGTTTACTTGCAAACAAATTAAACTCTCCCCCACCACCTCCTGCAACACTTTGATGTTCACTGTGCTTGAGTGAAAGATCTTCAACAGTTACAAAGCTCGTAGATGTCCAGCTTAAATGTAAGACCTTATTTTAAGGCTTACCTCACTTCCATGGTTAATTAAAATACGATGGGCAGAGAAGTGACTCTCCAACATTCATGTGACTGAAGTTACACTTACTGACTGCAATGACTCTTCCATAACAACATGTTCAGCTGGTAAGCTACCAAGTTATTTTTCTAAGTGGTATTAATGCATGTCAATCAAATTATGTCCTTACCAACTTTGACAGCAAATGTGCACTAAAACACCCCACGATCAGCTGACAAGTTCATAGATGCCTAGGCTGTAAGAGACTCCAACTCTTTTCCTCTGCAGCATTTCAGATCTAATATACAATTAAGCAGAACCACTGTGGTGAGCTTTCTGATAAAAATAGCATGTGCAACTCCAAGATATATGGGAGCACAACCTGTTGTGTGTGGAGATAAGATCTTCAGAACCAATGCACGGTGTAAAGACCAACTGAGTACAGGCATTTCAGTATTTTAAGCCTGGGCCCAGGGAGTGGTGAGCTAGTTCAGGAGGTGATCAGCTAAACACTCAGAATAGAGGAACAGAGAGAAACAGAGAGAAGAAAAGATTACTTTTCACAGAAGGGCTAATACTGGTACAAATGGGAGACATGAAGCGTCCCACGACCTAGAGAAAAGGACCAAGATAACAGGAGCCAGGACAAGGTGGCTTTTCACAGGAGCATGCTGGAAATTATACATGGAACAAGTAGTAGTGGCCTTCATACTGTGGAGACTGCCTAACATTTACCTAACTTCTCCTCACAAAAAAAATCCATACTGCTCCTGTTGACAGCAGACCTTTAAACCAGTATGCATTACAGGCACACACACTTGAAATCACCCTGTTCCTTTAATTTAAACCAAACTTATCTCAGATTCAAAAAATGAACCACATTGTCATATATTTCCCTGTCTCACAAAAATGTCCTTTTTCCCTCACCTCACGTTACTTTCAAGTTTTCAAACAGCTTTATTTCCCTCAGTTCTCAGCACTTAGTTTTCCTCCCCTTCTTGAAAACTTGCAGATAACTCAGCCTCCAGGTTTGCAAAGCCCCGTAATATCAAGTTATTTTAAGGGTGCTTTCCAACTGGCTGTTGTATAGAATCATAGAATTGTTTTGGTTGGAGACCTTTAAGATCATCAAGTCCAACCATTAACCTAGCACTGCAAAGTCCACCACTAAATTATGTCCCTCAGTAACATGTCTACCTGTCTTTTAAATACCTCCAGGGATGATGACTCAACCACTTCCCCGGGCAGCATGTTCCAATGCTTGACAACCCTTTCAGTGAAGAAATTTTTCCTAGTATCTAATCTAAACCTCCCCTGGCGCAATTTGTCCTATTGCTTGTTACTTGGGAGAAGAGATCAACCCACACCTTGCTGCAACCTCCTTTCAGGTAGTTGTAGAGAGTAGTAAGTTTGCTGCTCAGCCTCCTTTTCTCCAGGCTAAACAACCTCAGTTCCCTCAGCTGCTCCTCAGAACACTTGTGCTCTAGACCCCTCATCAACTTTGTTGCCCTTCTCTGGACACGCTCCAGCACCTCAATGTCTTTCTTTTAGTGAGGGGCCCAAAACTGAACACAATACTTGAGGTGCGGCCTCACCAGTGCTGAGTACACAGGTACAATCACTTTGCTAGTCCTGCTGGCCTCCGTGGATAAAGAACCAACAAGCAAAGCTGGGAATTTCAGTGAATACAAAAAAGAGGTTTTTTGACCACAACGCCCAGGAAATTATATGCCTTGGAAGAAAGGCAATTTGTCAGCAGGATACAAAGTAAAGATTCTTTGCTCAGAAATAATCATAATGGATAGATAGGTCTGGTAAAGGTTTTTTGTTTGCTCTTGCTTTTTTTTTTTAAAAATTATTGCTCCTAGTCCATGCACACAAATTATTTAACTAAATAAAACAAAGGACAGCTGGCTTCAGGGGGGGAATTCACTCATTACTGACCAAAACACCAACAGCCAGGTTTAACCCCTTGGGAATGCTTGCCTTTTTCACCAGTGGGCCCCAGGGGACCAAGTTCTCTTGGGAAAAGAAAAAAAAAACAACCAAAAACCCAGAGCAAAAGAAAACTGGAGAAGCTGCAAGCCCATTTGTTTAACAAAACACAGCACTGCTCTCGGTGGGCAAACACTGCTTCTCAACCAATAGGGAAGATGGCAAGAAGGCACACACAGGGAAAGCCTGGAGGCTACGCAATAGTCTTACAGCACTCCAGAAATAATTAAGAACCGTATTCTTGGGAAAAGTGGTCTCAATAAATAGTTTTCAGATTGCAGTTTTCTCCTAGCTTTCCACCTGCAATCTCAGAGCAATGAAAATATCAGTTTGGTTTCTAGTGCTTGTATTCTCTTAAAAATGTCGTTATTCAATTATTTGTCTATTCACTGGCCCTAAGGTCCAGCCAAGCAGATATTGTGAGTCTTCATTTAATGTTTTTAAATGCACTTCAGTCCACTTGTGATACAATAAAACTTTATTGAATTCTGTTCCCACATCACACTCACCATCCCTCCACTTTTATTGATATGTGAGCCCATCTACTCTTTTGTCAGCAATGAAAGGAATATTTCTAGCCAAGAAATGACCTTTCCTTCCATCAATACAGCAACTGGGAAATGTGATTTCAGGTTCCATGTTTAAGAAGTCTTAAGAAAAGAAAAGATGAACCCTGCTGAAGTGTTGTTTTCCTTCCTCTTGTTAGCATTAAAGAAGCAGGAAAATCTCTGTAAGCACCAAAGATATTTGGTGCTTTCGTAACATTTATTAGCCCACTTACCCAGAAGAACAGAAAAGAAGGATGATTCATCCTTCCTCCGAAGCCAGGAATCTTTTTCCCTTGCAGGAAACAGTCCTTTGAACAGATCTCCCCAATATTAAAAGCTGATGGAAGACTTGTCACCTGGGTGCGAGGCAAGTTATCATCACAGTGGTCTATGCCATGCCTGAGGCACCCATCTCACTCCCTCCTGCCTCCACCAATGCAGCAATGGGCTTGTCCTTATTGAACCCCCACCTTTTTTTCACTCTGTCCTGCTCTATACCTTAAATTTTCCAAGTCTCTATTAAAAAACAGACTGTTTCTGGAGGACAACAGTGCACAACTTATTCTGTGAATTCCAAAACCTAGAACCTAAGGGAACTGGGAGGTCAGGAAAAACTGAAGGTAAATTTGACTCAGCTAGCTAAATTCTCTTTCCAACACCACGTTGGATCCTTAGAAGCCTGGTCAGTTGTCTCTAGGGAGAAATGAACAGAAAAAGCACTCCAAAACACCTTTGTGCTTTCAACTCACACCTTTTTCAAAATTGAAATAAAATATAAGTGCAGACAATCCCTAAATTTCAAAGCCAGTGGGAGACAGTTGCTCACATGTTGGAAAACCTCCCCCTCCTCTGACTTGGGGTGTCATTCACAAAGGGTAGCGCCACTGCCATGGCCCACAGAGCATGTGTACTCAGGAGAGCGAAGGGAAGGAGGCTTGTCAGCCTCGACTGGGTTGTTCTTTCTCTTAATCCATCTCAGAAATACATGCAGGACTATGAAAACACGGATGGTTTGAGCATGTTACGTGCATACAAAGGCTGTATTTGCCTAGGGAAAACCAAAATGTTAGGTCAGATTATCAACAGAAAGTCTGGCTGTTTATCACGACAACTAGCTCAGCAGCTTTCCCACTGCCACTGGTCTTGCAAAATTGGTCTCTCTTGCTTGTCACCTGTCTTGTGTACAGCACTGGATAAATCGCTAATCTGCTTTCTGTGCTGGCTCATGAGTAAAATGGGAAGTCCCATTTTACAAAGGTGAAATAGGAAAAATCACACTGCACTGGCACCATGACAACAGGACTGTACAAGCACCAGAAGAAGATACTGAAGCGTTTCTGCAATGAGAGTGCTGACCTAGCTTCACAAAACCACCTCCACCACTGCTGTTCCCATTACCCATTTAACACTGCTCTGTAAAGGGAGACAGGGAGAGAGAAGGGATGCACTAGGAAAAAACAAACAAGTACTGGATCAAAGGGACCCTTGAAACCTGAGTTTTCTCATACTTACACACAGCATCACGCAGCCTAAAATGCAGTTTCAGGCATCTCTCCGCAATGTGCCATGTGTCCACAGCTCTGGCAGTGGCAAACTGCAGGTTTGCAGTAGTACATATTTAAGAGAAAATCATGGAGAAGCTCTCTTAGTCAGTAATGATTAAAAGAAAATTCAATTTAAGAAAATTGGAGTAGTAATATCAGTGTTTCGGAAGAAGAGGGGCGGTATTTGAAGCAGGTGTCAGAAATAAACACTACATGCCAAGGCCTGCTTTGAGAAAGACAAAATTAATTTGGTGACTTTTTCTGATACCAGAAAAATAGGACAACTGATGACACTGAAGCCTGTCAAATTAGGCCTGGTATCTTTTCACCTGCTGAAACTTGCTTTTCATTGCCAGAGGGCAATAAAAAAAAGTCTGGAGGTCCTTGGAATGACTGTCCATTTTTTTAGACAGTATCTGCCATCATGTAAAGTGACTATAGAATCAGGAAAACGACGAGCGGACCAGGCTATCTGCATAATCAACTGTTGTCTTCCCCACATGTTGAGAGTAACTGCAGCCTCATGAAACCCTCCTTGTCAGGTGTATCTCTAGTGAACACAGGAATGCGGTGTAGAGGGTAATATAAAAGACATTTTAAAATATATGAGCTACTGAAGTTAGAAGATGTTTGGTTTTCCCCCTCCTGAGAGGAAAGGGGGATGCTTTCCTCTTGAAAATGATACGAGTTAGTGGTGGAAGTTACAAAAAAACCCCAAAACAACAAAACCACAAAAAAATGCAAGAGGAGCAGGCTACCCAATAGTTTTAAATCTTCCGTAATTTTTCTCTAAGGGAGAGTATATGCTAGCACTATATTGAGCATAAGCACTTAAGGTCAGTCCTAACAACATCTGTTAAAGATGACTCCTAAACGCTGCTCTCTTGAGAGGCACACACGCTCCCCTTTGCTGCTGAGCCAGCGCTTGGGTAAACTGTCTCCCTCTGTCCAGAAGGAATAATTTGAAACTGTAAGGAGTAGCCCATCCAAGCAGACAAAGCAAACTGGAATTGTACACAAGTACAAGTGGCTGCTGAAATATTAATTCCTTTGTTATGCAACTGCTGTATTCTTTAGCAGATGGCCGTAAGGCAGACACCACCATTCACCAAGGTGCATGAATCCACCGAGTCACCGTCAGTGGCTGAGCAAGGGTTTTCCACAGCAGTGAGCCGTGCCAAAGAGCCTGTAGAGCCCACTCCCCTCCTCCATCGAAGCATCACACAAGGCGGCTGGGTGCGTGCAGAGATGCTAAGAAAACGACCTGACGGGACTTGGGCAACAGTCCAATTTCAGCTAGAGGGGCTGAAGCACGTGGGCCCAGTGACAAGAACCCAAGAGGACCAACTGACCCTCAGCAAATGGCAGAGGCATCACCGAGGGCATCGAAGGCGAAACATTTCATCCACCAGGCGTAACTTTGGTCCAACTATACCCTTGCTGACTTCCTTGTCCAGAGCTGACACTTTCACCATCACTTCGATGGCTTTCACTTGTGGGGCTGTCCTGGGCCCCAGGCAAGGAACATCTGCAAAGTTGAGCTGACTATTTTCAGAGGGAAGAAATGGAGACTGAGGCAGAGACTGAGGTTGGAGAAGAATAAAAAGGAGCTCTAGGTTTCCCACTCCATGTCTGCAGATCTGCATCTGCAGATGAAGGGACACAGTTTGCCTGAACACAACCAACTCCACTAGTGCTACACTGAATAACAAGGCATAAGGATTTGACTCAAAATTTCCTAGTCACTGCACAACAGAAAGCCCAGGAGATGTGACGCTATTTTACAATGTTCTCACCCCTTGTTTCCCTACATAACTCTACTTGCAGAGACACTATATTTCATTCATAAACAAACAGAGGAAAATCAAAGCTACTAACTTAACTGCAAAGGCAGCGGGGCTTACTGTCATTGTTTACCTCCCTGCATTCAGATCATTAAAACATTTTCAATCCCTACCGTACATTTGGTACTGAGCAACCTCTCAAAAGAGTTATTTTACATCTTGCACACAGGGCCGATTAACACCTCAGGGCATAATATGCACATATTACCTTTCTCGCAAGGCACCACTATTCCTTTTTGTTTTATATGCAACAAAGGCTATGGAGGGGTAGGTAATGACTATGGCTTCATCAGCCCAGTCTCAGGAGGGAACAGCATACCTCATGCAAATCACAAATCACAAGGAAATACAACCTGCTATGGTACGTAGAAACTGATCTCCCCTCACCTTCCCCATGCACAGTGTCATTTGTAAAATGAAAGACCTCATTTAGAGTGGAAAAACTCCAAACTGGTAATTTGGTATGAGCTCACTAGGGCAGACCCTAAGCCCCTGATGTCACTCTTTCCATTGGTTTAATAGCTCACCCCATAAAGAATATTCCACCACTACATTTAGAAGCTTCACATTATTGGTTAGAAAAATCAAATATGGACATGCTGAGCCCCCTGCCAACAGAAAGACAGAGTCCCTCAGCAGAGAGGGTCCCCTTTGCTCAGAGAGGTGGTCTTAGCTACATCCTTCACCTTGCGGTTTCACAACAAGCAGAACCCCGCACAGCCTTTCCACGTCACAGAGGCAGGCAGGAGGCCACCTCCTGCATGAGGAACAGGGACCACCCAAGGGGTTGTTAAGTTCTCACTTCCCCTCCCGACAGCATGCCTGTCATTTCTCAGCCACATTTGCTCTCCTGCAGCCCATGTTCGAGGCAACAAAGAAGATGCTCTTAGTCCTTGAGCCAAATCCTGGGTTTCAGCAAATTGAAGTCTCCTGATGCTCTCTCAATACAACTCTGTGGCTCGAAAACATACGATCCCATACTTGCTTTATTATTTTGAGATGTGTGCTATGAGCTTTGGCCTACTCAAACTGAAAACCTAGAAATAGTGCTGTTATTCACCTTTCAGTCCTTTATGACTGCTAATAAAAAATGCACTCCTAGTATTCCTGTTATTTCTTTTTTGAGGTATGCCATTTTTGACAGCAGGACTGTAACTGTGTGTAACAAATTTGGTTTCTACAGAAAACAAATTCTGAGGTACACTTAACTTCCTGTAGCTCTGACATTTCCTATCCCGCACATATTGCTGTAATCCCAGATGACTGTCTTTCTACCCTCAAAAATTAAGGCTAAATGGCTTGTCTGTAATTTGCCTTCATAACTTTGGAAGCTTATAAATTAGTATTTTCTATCATCAAACATCAAATTTCCCAAAACATTAGCTTTCTACCTCCTCAGCGACGCAATACTGTATTTAAGGCACTTACCAAATGTCGCCAATTACATGGACATAGGTTGGTCAAAGTGCGCTGCTATATGATTAAAAGCATAAAACTCTGGAAAAAGAAGCTATATTCTAGCAATAATGCTTCATTCTTCTGCTTTCACTAAGAGGGCTTCCCAAGTGTTTTCCAAAAGGTGATATGTCACTGTTACACTATACAACAAGGAAAACATGGGACACTATTAGGATATTTTTAACCTAAGCACAAACTTTACACAGAGGACAATTTTTCATTTCTTATCAGCTCAGTCTCATATGACACATATGGTTTGTCACTGGGCGTTTACTTGCCCTTGGGCAACAAGAGACAAGCTCAAGGCTGGCCCAGTCTCCACAATAAATCAGATCTCTATTAAAGAAACAAACGTGAATATATCAAGATACATACTGTAAGGGACACATTCGTACTGCACTTCCAGGTACTTGTACGTCCCAGGGCAAGGGTCTGGAAACACATCAGGGCCAGCGACAACTGCACATTGGGTCCGATTACTGCATCTGAAAAGCAAGGAAAAACAGAGTCAGAAAACAGTCCAAACAGAAGTACAGGTCAAGAGGCTGAGTGGCCCCTCCAGCATCAACAGGAGTGAAGATGCAACGGGACTCCAGTATCAGCTGGGGAATCTCGCCAGAGAGCATGCAAAGGCTGATGGCAAACACTGGTGTCTTCATCAGCTTATTGCCAAAAGAAAAGAGGCATGGTGATATAACTCCTTCCTCTCCAAGCAGTTCTTGCAGCACCAGGAGAGATTTCTTTAAAACCAAACTGAGAGGAAAATTTAACAATAAAATAAAATAATTATTACAAGTACATGGCCCTCTAATTCTTGAAACCCAAACTCCAACATGGTGACCTCAACTAACCTTTAATACCAGTATCCCCTCCAAATGAAATGCAAAGACTAAACCAACAACATTTGTGGCAAAAATAATCATTGTATATTTTATAGTGGGCATAATAAATACTTATAAAGCATTCCCACCAAAAAAGTCATCCTGAATAATGCTTTTTAATGCAAAGCAGAGACTAGAAACAGCAACACTTGAGTGGAGAAAAAAAAAATAATCACTAAATAAGCTGTCTAAAAACCAAAATAGTAGATGTTCATACACAGCCAACACAATTGCATTAGTTATAAATGGCTAAGTTTTATTCAATCATTCTGCCGAGCACAGATGCATCTCCTGAGACGATGCATTTTTTCCAAAAGTGAATGTTGTTCTCACTGAAGATCTTGCCATACAACCGCACAGAGAAGGAAGTGACTCTGCCCACTACAGCGAGCATCTTTCAAGTTAAGAGCACGCACACACAGGTTGGGCCCTGCTAGATGCTTCCCCTGTGGCACATGACTTGTGTCCATGGGTGGCTGATTTGTGCATGGGTGGAAACCCACATTTGCTTCTGCTTTCATGGTACAAGCACCTCCCTGTGCAACTTCTGTGTATTTTGGGGATGCAAAAAAACTTAGCAAACAGTGTTTCTATGGAGAAAAATCCTCTGCTTATTTGTTTAAAGAAAAAAGAAAAGAAAAAAAAAAAAGAGAGACAGAGAAATTAGTCTTTGATATTTATGCTTTTGCATGCCAGAAAGAAACCTCCTAAGGGCAATACCAATGCATTTACTTTCTCTAAGATGCTGTCTCCTCTGATGTGACATGGGACTCCTGACCCTCCTGTTCTTCTGTCAGAAGCCGTGACATCCAGCACAGAACTCATTTAGCACTGCAGTGAAAATGCTTTGTGTTTACCTGAGGCTACAGTTTGTCAGTCTTAATGAGGATTTTATTTGAGCCTATAAATTAAAATTGATTCATTAGTGACTGCCTTAAGCTCCATAATTTCTTTAATTTTATGGAATGATTAATAACAGTTGATACGCTTGCTCATTGGGCTGTTTTACTGGATAACACATAATCCAGAGGGCTGGGATGTTCTCGTGTTTTTTAGTTGAAAGACAACAGTTATCACAGCAAGTAACTAGCTTTATCATATACACAGAAAAACAATTTTACTAACAAACTTTGTTGGCCTCACCCATGCTACTAACAGACAGGTGGCTTGGCTCGGATATCACAGGTAGCTTGGACCATGTGAGTGGGCAGTCTTCCCAGAAAGGCTTTGAACATCATCCAAAACTTCACCTTCAACAAAAATCCTTTACTAGTCTCAATGTGCCTTTCAAAAAGCAATTGCACTGGCCTAATCAATAGTCTCTCTGGCTGTAGCGTCAGCGCTGGCCACATTACATAGAATAAGAGCGATGGATCAAAGAGACGTTTCAAAATCACGAGTCATGATGCAAAATTACGAGGAATTGGAAGTGGAGGGAGGAACAGACATATTTAGAGTTTATCTGCACATTTTTTCTTTCTTTCTGTCTGTAAGGAAGCGTTTGCTTTGAATGGCCAAGCATTTCCTTGCAGCCATTTCTTTTTCGTGCAAGAACTTGGACACAAAAACTAGAAGTGAAAACAGGCAACCCAGAGAGCTTCAGGTTCATAACCAGTATTTCAAAACCTGGTTTGGAAACCGAAGGCTGTGAACACCAACTTTAACCTCCCCAAATGCATGCTGCCTTCTGCGATATCACCAAAGAGAGTAAAAGCATCATGATATGAGGGGTTGAGTGAGGAATGCAGGGTGCTGGTATAGGCTTTTCCCCCAAACTCTAGCAAGTCCTGGAGCCCACTTGCACATCCCTGGATTGGGGGAAGGCAAAGCACTGAGCCTACCAAGCACAGAAACTTGAAAAGAAGGTGAGATCAAATTGTCAGTGCCACCCTGGGGGGAGAAAAAAAACAGAAAACCAAATGAAAAACTCCCAAATAAAAGCTCAAATAGGCAGTGACAGTACCTCACACAATTTACAAAAAAGGGCTCATACCAGAAAAACCCCATCAAAACCAGAAAAACTCAACCTCCTCTCCTCTTCACACTCATTTCGAAGGGCAGCAAAACTGTGTCCAGCATTTGGCATTTCAAGTTTCCTTTTATCATCCCAGGGTGAAACATGCAGTTTCTCATTCCAGCATAGTTAAGGGATGAGGGCAATTTGGACTAAAAACCTTAGAAAAAAACTAATACTTGTTCAACCAACTATTAATGTCAGACATCAGGCTATGAAAAATTTAAGGGGAGAAAGAGGTAAAAAACCACTCAACATTAAAGATCTGGTTGCTGTTCCTTTGCTCATATTTTTTTCCAACTTTCACAACAACTTCTTGATCCCTTCAGTTTTGTCATATTTCTTTCCAGATATATTAAAGGCCCAGGTGACACCAAGTGATACACAAGAAGGGACATAGAAAAGGAGATGTGTGAAAGAAGATGCATCTGTAGACTTTAAAAGGGAGGGGAAAAAACCTATGTAATCATGCATTAGTCCATTCCCAGCAAACCAGCCCATGAGCTCTTCTTTGTAAATCACAGGATTATATACTGAATCTTGGGATTTCTTGGCGCTTGGGTCTTAGTAATACTCGCTCCAAACTCCTGCAAGTTGTGAGGCTCTGTGCTGGGTATCGACCTTTCCAGTCAATGCAACAAGGATCCCTTGTTTTTATTTTCTGGGGGGTTTTTTTGTTTTGTTTTTTTTAGGGTTGTGGGGGATTTTTTCTTCTTTTTTTGTTTTCTTTGCTTTTTTCCCTCCTTTCTTGAAGGAAGACCTTTACTAACTACTGGAGTTACAATTCACAGTGAGAAACAGCACTGCATCAGCTCAAGTGTAAATCTGCCTGTTCTACAAGGCAATCACAGAAACACCATTCAGGTCCCTTAGCTTTATGCTAGAAACGGCAGCTCCACATCTTGCTAGATTCCCCTCCAACAGGGCAGGAACCTTTTGCATCGCTGGCTCTAGAATAACTGTACTCCAGAAAACTACAGTCACCTTTTTTACACCCATCTATACCTCTTATTACTGCCTTTTGACAAGTGCCTCTTATTTCTAGCACTGACTCATCAGCTCCTTCAAATGAAACTACTACTCTTTCCCCTGTGTTGCCCTCATGCCACAACTTTTCTAAGCAGCCCCTGGCCTCTCGGAGTATTTTTTCATTCTCCATATGCTCTGACAAGTAAACAAGAGAACTGTGGAAGGAATCTGTGAATTTGGGGGACCAGATAAACAATTTTATGCCTATTCAAAAAGCAGCTTCCATTTTACCAGTTGTACAATATTTTAAGGCAAATGTTCTAGAGACATGGAAGAATTAAAGGAGCCCCTCAAGTGGTTTTAGTTCCCCTTACTGCCATTTATCAGAAAATTGACAAGGTATTTATAGTCATCCTGTTGTTTGGGGTTGGTTTGTTTTATTTCAAAGTCCTTAATAGTACCTGCAATCATTCCTCTCTCCCTGTTGCTCCCTGAAGTGCAAGGTGGGCACATGAAGATAGAACCTGCTTATCAAGAGATCCTGAATATCTTGGGCCACCTCCGTAATTGCTGCTGGGATTCATGGACATTTTGCCTGTACCAAGAGTGTCCACACAGCTCACCAAAAATTACTCCCCATGCTGCCGCAGCATTCGGGCTAGCAAGACAAAAAGCCTGCTGCATTTTGCATTTTGCAAGATATGGAAAATGTGATTTGTCAGTGCCTGGGGTTCCTCTGTAAATGCTTGCATTGGTGCAAAGTGTGCTTAGTGAAAAGGCTTGTATCTCACATCCACTTTGCCAAGCCGCAGATGCCTACCAAGACCAACCAAGAGATCAGAACCTAAAGCATAAACTGAGATTTGCATTTCACCCTGACTTGAGACACTGATGGCAACGTACATTCCTGTATGTTCAGGAAAAGAGAATACCCCAAACCCTCCTAAAAATCAGTCTGAGGTACTCAGCAGCCTTTAAGCACTCATCGTCTCATAAACAGCAGTTCACGTTATTCACATATATGTTTTGGAGAGGAAAAATTACCTCCTGGGAAAAGTGTAAATTGTCCCAGTCAAAAGAAAAACAAAAACAGAAAAAAAAAAAAAAGAAAGGGGTTCTTTATGCCTTCTTTCCAGCTACATTTATTCTCACTTATTCAGGTACCTGTTTTGTCTTTCAGACAGGAAAAATACTTATCCTCAAAGAGAGGTGTCAATCCAGTGTCACACATGCACTGTAACAGAAAACATGGACTGTTTGTGCAGAACTTCTCCCAGTTCCAGTGGAAAATGACTTTCAAGAGTTTTAATGTGAAACAGTAATAATAATTCATGTGGCATTTGTTTTGCATTTATAGCAGTGGGACTGAAGGAAGCTTTTGAGTTCAGAACCAGCTCCAGGGCTCAACTCTGCTTGTAACTCTCAGTTCAGACCTAAAAAATCCAACACGAAAACTTCATTCCCCTTCAGCAAACTTCCATACCTTCTCCCTGGCAACATTTTTATGGTTTTCAAGTGACAAGGTTGTCTTGTGATAGTGAGGCAGAAACACATAAACAGCTGCTTATTCCTGCCCTGACGTCTTTAATTTTTTCCAATCCTGACATCATTGATATATTTACCAAAAGAGAAAGAAAGGAAAATATAATACTTTGGCAGGTGATGTTTGTTTTAGGCATTTCCAGAAACTTTAATAGCACAGACATGTCAACAGCATCAGGCTAAACATGTCTGGGGTGATACGTTTGCTAGAACAAAAATACAAAGGCATCACAAAATAAAAGATCAATCCCAAACAAAAGCCTTTCAGCATTAATCATCACCGGCGCAATACTAGTAAGTCCTGCAGCTCGCCATCCAGGTGGAGACCATTTGCCCCAAACAAGAAAAACAGGTGCCAAAATCACGGTGGCAGGAGCCTGTCATGCTAGGGATGCCAGAAGAAGAGCAACCAGAAATTCATGCACATGTCCACAATAAGCCTAGAAGCTCAAACATCCGTTTCATCCAAACACACCCTCTTTCTCCTGGTCCTTATCCTCTAAAGACAAGCCCTTCTGAGGTAGAGCAATGCTTTCTGCAACACCGTGGCTGGGAGCTCCTGTGAACATGGCATACTGGAAACCACTACAAATGGCGAAGCCACCCACCCCCTCTGAATCTGCAATCAGAGTCCGGGGGCAGCCTCTTGAATACCCTGGAGATTGGAAAATTTCAGGCTATATGACCGTGAACTTGGATTTGTACAGAAAGCACTGAGCTGCCATATCCATCCCTTACTGCTGCTAACAAACCCTGCTGGTATCTGGTGCTACCCTCCACCTACAGAGACTTATAGCAAGGGATTCTTAATGCCCATGTGTGCCAACCAAACCAGCTCACCTGCATTCAGGAGCATCAGTTGGTAAAAAACAAAGACACGCTTTCCTCCCCACCAACTGAAATACCTACTTTACATAGACTGGTTTTTTTCTGCAAAGACAAGGCAGGCATCATGTGCCTGGGCATGCCAATGTAGCCAAAACATCAATATCTAAGCCTCTTTCTCAAGGTCTATTATACTTTTCTAATGGTTTTACAGTAAGAGACAGACTTAATTCATTATTCTTCATGGCAATGCTGCAAGACATCCTTTTCCTTCTCTGGAACACAAAAATCTCTGGATGACTGCTTTAAGAAAGAGGCTGTCACAGCAAATAAGTCAGCCAGGAGTAGGTTTTCCCCTGTCAATACGCGATATTTCCAAATCAACCCTTTAGGAAGGGCCAAGAGAAAAAAAATAATAAAAAATTAATGCCCTGGAGAAAGTAAACAGTAAGCAAAGAGAAATTTCACTCATAAGTGGAGTTAATGTGATCGCTTGCAAATAAGGGGGAAAAAGAAAGAAAAAAACAAAAAGCAAGCAGAGAAGGGAGGCAACGGAGGGTGGAGAGTGGAGAACAGAACAGCAAGCCCTAAGAAAAGCCTTTGCTTCACCACATTTGCTTTCAATAACATGCTGCACAAAAGCAAAGCTAAATCCTCTGCCTGTTTAGCTTCCAGAAACAAAGAATTCCTCAACAGAATCTTTTTCTGCCTCTGTGAAACCTTAAAAGCAAAGGATCTAATGACAGGGAGATGTAAATCTAGTTTCTCTAACATTTTCTTCATTATGAATGGGCCTTTTTATTGATCTTTCAGAGCATGGAGAAGCTGGCTTTCCAACCTCTGCTGAGATATAATTATCTGTAGTGTTTAATGCTAGAGGAGACAAGTCCCACTACACACTGCATTTTGTTGTTTTATTGACGGGTTTTAATTATCTATCCAGGTGCTAGAGCTGTCAGATAGGCTGCTTCTTACGTGATCAAACTAATACAAGGAGAGGCAGAGCACTCTAATTGCAGCCTCACCAAGCTCCTTTGTGGAGGTCTGCCAACAAGATACATTTAAACTGCCATGGTTATTGTAAAACCTTAAGATACTTGATGGGAAAAAAGAGTCTTCTTTCTATAGGTGCAACCCATTTCGTTCCTCTGATTATTTTTTATATCGAGCAAAGCAAAATTGAAGAAAAACAAACCACCAAAACCACACCAAAATCCCAGCCAGCCAAACAGCAGAAAAATCCTGCAGAGCCAAACTGAATCCAAGCTGTAAAGGTCATCAAGGGGACTACCTTGATATATTACAGAGAGTCTGGGAGCAAGATGGAAACCAGGTCCTGGAAATAATTTAAATACCAGTTTTAGGTAGGAAAAAAAAAATAGTAATTACACTGTTTCAACTCATGGATAAGGCCCTTAAAATTTAACAAGAAGCATTTAACAGCAAATTCACAAGATTTAACAGATTTAATGGCGATTTGGGGCACCCTGCATATGGTGCATCTGCTTCACTGCCAGGGACTCCCCAGATCAGGAAGCTGAGGGCTGGGGCAGGACACGCCAGTGGGGATGCCAAGGCTTGTCATCACCTTCCAAAGGAGGGTCCCCCTGAGCAATGAAATCTTTTTCCTCTGTGCTTCATCATGTAATGTCTCTTACATTTTATAGTTTCCTTGGATTTCTTTGTCCCATCTCTTTGTGATTAACGCAGTGAGGAAGGGAGATGAAATCCCCAAAGGCAATGAATGTATACCTCAAAAGGAAAAACTGCCGAGTGCCTTGTGCTAATGTGCCTGGTTACAGCATTCCTGCAGCAACGGGGAACCTGAATGCAAGTCTGGCGGAAGAAACATTCATCATTACTGCAAAAACAACAAAACGACAATCTGTCCAAGCCACTGGGTATATTTGGACACAAGGTTCGCGTCAGCATGGAAAACAGATCTGCACTAAGCACGTCTAAAGCAGTCATGGTGTTGCTCCAGCTGCAAGGAACTGAGGATGCAAGCAAGGCAGGTTTGCAATGTAGGCTAACGCCTTTTATTGGATGCCGGTCCGTAGGGCTGAAAACCAAACCAGGCAAGCCTTCAGGCTGTAAAACTCATCTTCTCAAGAACTGTATCTGCCCTTTTACAGGTAGTCTGCTTCTTCCAACTCCATAAACTTCTGTAGCACCCTAATAAAAATTCACTTTAAAAAACACTGACAGGATATCTGGAGAGAAGAATAAACACCTAAACCAAACCAACCAATAAAAGGCTTGTCAGTTTAGCTAGAGTTAACACTAGTTAAAATAACTGTGAACAGAAAACAATCTGGCTTTTAATTTCGGTTAGGAGGTCAAATTAAAGGCTAGAGGAGGTCTGGGCTGAATTTCAGCTGGTGTTCCACATTACTTTGTCTTCACTGCCATTTTAACCAAGTTAATACAAGTTAAAGCCCATTTTTTCTTTATCTTTAGTGCAGCTACCCAGAGCTAGGATAGCCAGAGCAAGTGACAAAGGACTATTTTCTCTACAGCAGCCCTGAAGCATGTTCAGGCCCTCAGTCAACCATTATCTACCTATCCACCAACTCTGCAGCACAGGGGGCCAATGCTGTACCGGACACCAAGATGCTGCAGCCCTGTAGCACTGCGAGATGCAAATTTGCTGCTCAGCACTGGCTGATCAAAAAGTAAATAGAACACAAACATTTAGAAACCATTTAAATACCTTAACAAAAAAGAATAAAAAAAGATATTCTGTCATGTTGTCAAAAATCTGGTATTACTTCCACTGCATCCCCCTTCACCAACTGTCACGTTTTCTCGAAGTACAAAGAATTACGCAGCCTGTAATAACCGCAATACTGCCATTTACTGTCACCACCCAGCGTCCCCATCCCAGCTACTGACTGGTTCCTGCAAAAGGAAAAACCGAGATTAGAGAATGTTGTCTCTAAATGGGCTAAAGTAATCTGTATTCATGGGTTGGTAGGTTTAATGCATTAGCCTTTCACCTCAGCGAATAGGGTTAAAGAAAGGTTTTGAGCCAAAATAATTTGTACTGCACTCCATCTCAAATTTGACATAATGATTGAATGACTGAATGAAACAAAAATGAATACATCGAAACAGCACAGGAGTTCAAAGCTGGGCAACTCCCTGATGAACTCAAGAGTGAACCGAAGGCATCCATGCAGCACTGTTTCTAAAACCCAGAGCAACCTCTCTCTTCATCAGTCTTGCCTATGGCATGATACCAAGGTGACTTTTAAGTAAAGGTCCATAGATTTTAGTTATGGAAGCAATCGCCTCTCAGCCTCTTGGCGGCAGGATAGCTTCACAACCAAGTGAGGCGTAGGAACAACACGTGACAGGTTATGCCTTTAGCATCATGGCTAAATTAGTTCAGACAAAAAGACAATATTAGTAAGTAAAACAAACAGCCTGCCAGGGTCATATGCTATTAATACAGCATCTGTTAATGGCACCTGATTTTGTCCAGTACCTTGTACAGAGGAGTCTTGGCCCCTGTCTGTGTCTTGGGCATTAAAGCAGTACAAATAATAATCAGAAACAAACCAAACTTTCCCAAAAAATAATCCTGAAATGAACTAAACATGCTTTTGCTCTTCAAAATGGATTTTTTTTTTTTACTTTATTCCAATGTAGCCAACTCTGCCTCTTTGATCTTCAGCCTAAAGCTTGAATAAAGGCAGTCTGCACTTTGATTCTAGGCTGAAGAGAAAGCACAGCACCACAAAACCTTCATACACATCCCAGCCCAGCATAAGCCAAAAGCATATATGGAAGCAAATGGTACGGAAAAAATAAAAAAATAAAAAAGCCTAATCTTCGCTATATTACTTGAAACCACCATTGTGAAGTTCCTCAAAATGTCTCAAGATAGCACTGAACTTTCTGTGGCTGCATGCAGCAACATGGGAGGGGCTGGAAGGATGCGTTTTTGAGAACCTCTGTCCAGCAGTTCCAGCGAGGCTTTCTCACGCTGTGCTCAGCATTAAGCTAGGGGAACTCAGCGATCACACACCCCTGCCCTCCCACTACCCTCGTTTGTCCTTCCTGGGGCACTTTTCAGCATATCCATCCATCATCTCAGTTTTCAGCTACATATGCCCACCAGCTCTTCTGCCCTGCCCTATCCAGTCACCATCCCGAAAGGAACACTAGTTGCTCATTACATATTGTCATGGCTGCAGCTGGGATGGAGTTAACTTTCTTGCTAGCAGCTGGCGTGGGGCTATGTTTTGGATTTGGGATGAGAGCAATGTTGATAGTGCACTGATGGTTTTGGTTGTTTCTAAGCAGTCAGGGCCTTTTCTGCTCCATACATCGCCCTGCCAGCAAGTAGGCTGGGGGTGCACAAAAAGTTGGGAGGGCACACAGCTGGGACAGCTGACCCCAACTGACCAAAAGGATATTCTGTACCATGTGACATCATGCTCAGTACATAAAGCTTGGGGAAGAAGAAGGAAGGGGGGATATTTGGAGTTACGGTGTTTTTCTTCCCAAGTAACCATTATGCGTGATGGAGCCCTGCTTTCCTGGAGATGGCTGAACACCTGCCTAACAATGGGAAGCAGTGAATGAATTCTTGTTTTGCTTTGCTTGCCTGCGCGGCTTCTGCTTTACTTTGAAACTGTATTTATCTCAACCAATGAGTTTTTCCTCACTTTTACTCTTCTGACTCTCTCCCCCATCGCAACTGAGGGGAGTGAGCGAGCAGCTGTGTGTTCCTAGTTGCTGGCTGGAGTTAAACCATGTCACTTACCTTATCTGCCTTTAAAATACATGGTTAAAATACACACAGATTTGGCTAAAAAGACTATCCTGAGAAAAAGTCTGATAGGAAAATGGTCTTTGAACATCTGTGGGATAACTGGTAGGAACAGAGCAACAGGGCTTCTGCAAAACCTCAACTCTTATTTGTGAAGATGCAGAAAACATTTTGTTAGTGGAGGACTGGCTATTCCATACTACAGAGCCTATCTAATGTTGTACTGACAGAATTAAACTCGCTGTACTTAGGAAAGCTTCCTTTGACAAAGCTAAACTCAAAGGCCAAGTTTTACAGAAAGGCTCTGCCTCCCACTGAAGCTATAATTTTTTCCAAAAAGAGCATCGTTCTTCTTGGGGGAGCTACAAAATGGTGTAGCTGTTTGAGCATGGCCTGGGACTCCTCGGTTCTCATGGAGAACAGTAAAGCTGCTGGCTATTAAGCATTTTTCAGGCAGCAGGCTGTGTCACAGAGTGACTAACGACTTTGGTAATCCAACCCAGATAGCTCTGCGGAAAATAATCCACCTGCCTGGGATTGCACGGGAGCCTTAGGTGGGGCAGAAACTGGGAAATCCACATTCCAGAGCACAGAGCATGACTCTGGTAAGTCAACTTTAAAATACGTGACTGATGCTGAAGTCCAGGGAGATGGATGAAAGGGTAAAGATGCAGGATAAATTCATCAGATGTCTCCATAAATCATTTCTATAGTTCACATTTGTTCTCTGCCTTTCATTACTTACATTTCTAAAGCCACTGGGTGCCTTGGTGCGGTGGATCTAATAAAAAGGAAGATAAAATTTAACATCCCCTTTTTGAAACATCTTAAAATGATCTAGCTTTCTTCTGAATGTTAATGGCAAGCATTACAAGAAACACACTGTCTCAGAACAATTCACCAGGGCCAGAAGCGAAAGCAGAGTCCTGCTGTAGCTTGGAAATTCACAGTCCGGGTCCCCCCCCTGCAACTGGTATAAAAGATCTTATTTCTGGCCTTAATGTTTTGGCAGCCTCAACTTTGTCACCGAATCCTGACATCGCTTTGCACAGACCCTCTGACTCAGGGGTGAAACTCCATACTCACAAAGAGGAGGAAATATTTTTGGAGACCGGCAGTTTGGAAAAGAATCTGAGCTGCCTGACAGCTGTTTGGAGATGTGGGATGCCGGAGGGGTCCCAACGGAGCATACAGTATTACACACACGCAGACTCACAGAAAATCATTAAAGTTTCTGTCTCTAAAGTTTCACATTTAATGAAAGAAAGCAAGGGAGATATCTGGAGAATTCTTGTGTGATATTGACTAATGATATTCCCTTTGCCGAGAGTGCAGCCCTGGGAAGCTCACTGACAGTGATGGGGGGGACCTGTGAAAATGCCAGTGGGTCCAGGCATTGTGGCAAAGGTGAAGCAGGTACAGTCATCCTTGCCTTTCTCCCTGCTGCATCCCTAGGGGGGTTGGGAATCGAGCTGAGAGCCTGCTGTTGCCTTCTGTTCTACGACAGAAGCAAGGACCTTTATAAGAGAGTTTAATCCGTTCCAGGTTAAACAAAACAAATGACTGCACAAGTGAGCAATTAAAGGGCATTCCACAGCCAGCATTTGGAGAGTCTTGCCATTGATTAATTAGGTTCAAAGGGCCAAGGCTAACCTCACAGTCCCCTGAGAAATAGACCACTTAGCCCCTTGAAAAAA
>VFFE01008886.1:417188-453102 GCA_008921705.1 Burhinus oedicnemus
TAGTTGCTGGCTGGAGTTAAACCATGTCACTTACCTTATCTGCCTTTAAAATACATGGTTAAAATACACACAGATTTGGCTAAAAAGACTATCCTGAGAAAAAGTCTGATAGGAAAATGGTCTTTGAACATCTGTGGGATAACTGGTAGGAACAGAGCAACAGGGCTTCTGCAAAACCTCAACTCTTATTTGTGAAGATGCAGAAAACATTTTGTTAGTGGAGGACTGGCTATTCCATACTACAGAGCCTATCTAATGTTGTACTGACAGAATTAAACTCGCTGTACTTAGGAAAGCTTCCTTTGACAAAGCTAAACTCAAAGGCCAAGTTTTACAGAAAGGCTCTGCCTCCCACTGAAGCTATAATTTTTTCCAAAAAGAGCATCGTTCTTCTTGGGGGAGCTACAAAATGGTGTAGCTGTTTGAGCATGGCCTGGGACTCCTCGGTTCTCATGGAGAACAGTAAAGCTGCTGGCTATTAAGCATTTTTCAGGCAGCAGGCTGTGTCACAGAGTGACTAACGACTTTGGTAATCCAACCCAGATAGCTCTGCGGAAAATAATCCACCTGCCTGGGATTGCACGGGAGCCTTAGGTGGGGCAGAAACTGGGAAATCCACATTCCAGAGCACAGAGCATGACTCTGGTAAGTCAACTTTAAAATACGTGACTGATGCTGAAGTCCAGGGAGATGGATGAAAGGGTAAAGATGCAGGATAAATTCATCAGATGTCTCCATAAATCATTTCTATAGTTCACATTTGTTCTCTGCCTTTCATTACTTACATTTCTAAAGCCACTGGGTGCCTTGGTGCGGTGGATCTAATAAAAAGGAAGATAAAATTTAACATCCCCTTTTTGAAACATCTTAAAATGATCTAGCTTTCTTCTGAATGTTAATGGCAAGCATTACAAGAAACACACTGTCTCAGAACAATTCACCAGGGCCAGAAGCGAAAGCAGAGTCCTGCTGTAGCTTGGAAATTCACAGTCCGGGTCCCCCCCCTGCAACTGGTATAAAAGATCTTATTTCTGGCCTTAATGTTTTGGCAGCCTCAACTTTGTCACCGAATCCTGACATCGCTTTGCACAGACCCTCTGACTCAGGGGTGAAACTCCATACTCACAAAGAGGAGGAAATATTTTTGGAGACCGGCAGTTTGGAAAAGAATCTGAGCTGCCTGACAGCTGTTTGGAGATGTGGGATGCCGGAGGGGTCCCAACGGAGCATACAGTATTACACACACGCAGACTCACAGAAAATCATTAAAGTTTCTGTCTCTAAAGTTTCACATTTAATGAAAGAAAGCAAGGGAGATATCTGGAGAATTCTTGTGTGATATTGACTAATGATATTCCCTTTGCCGAGAGTGCAGCCCTGGGAAGCTCACTGACAGTGATGGGGGGGACCTGTGAAAATGCCAGTGGGTCCAGGCATTGTGGCAAAGGTGAAGCAGGTACAGTCATCCTTGCCTTTCTCCCTGCTGCATCCCTAGGGGGGTTGGGAATCGAGCTGAGAGCCTGCTGTTGCCTTCTGTTCTACGACAGAAGCAAGGACCTTTATAAGAGAGTTTAATCCGTTCCAGGTTAAACAAAACAAATGACTGCACAAGTGAGCAATTAAAGGGCATTCCACAGCCAGCATTTGGAGAGTCTTGCCATTGATTAATTAGGTTCAAAGGGCCAAGGCTAACCTCACAGTCCCCTGAGAAATAGACCACTTAGCCCCTTGAAAAAAAAAAAAAAATTAAGATTTTCAGCATTCTTATTTAACACTTGAGCATCAGCTAAACAGCTGTTAAAGCAGTGAAACAACTACTTCGGACTGACCTACATTCGGTTGTATCACTCTATTAAATTCAGGAGAAACTTAATTAAGCTTCTGTTACTTAATAAAAGCAAATAAAATCCTCCATTTTATGACAAGGAGCTGCACTGCTACAGCCACGTGAAGCTTTCGAATTTGGCAGCAGGGTTTCCCAAGAGAGCACGGCTCCCACTATCATATTCTTCCTCATTGCATTTGAGGGATAAGAAGATACAGGATATTTTTATGCTTTAATGCTCCTCGAGGCAGGCTAGCTCGCTCTGCTAGCTACCACCAAGGTGGAGAGGACCTTAGCTGATACCTGCCCTGGTACCTCATGATAAGAGCTGTACCCTAGAAGAATATGGAGTACTGACTCTGTGTGTAGATAAAGATTAGGCAGTGTCTCATGACTGAGAAACTATTGTTCTGCACGGGAAGGACTGTTACAGCTAAGGAAAGCAAATGTTTAGAAGATTGTATTAGTGGCAACCAATTAGCAGTTAACACAGGAGATGAGAAACACAACATACTGCTGGCTGCGTAGCTGCTCCTCCCCACAGGTCTGATCCACACTGCAGTGAATTCAGTGGGTGAACAGTCATTTACAGGCACAACTGATTATTAACAGGGTCTGGGTAGCAGGAGTATACAATCAAGGACACTCTCCTCTTAAGAAAATACACAAAGAGCTTCGCCTGTTTATGTCACCAAAGAGACTCCCCAAACTATCCACCTAAAGCCTCCCTTGAATATTACAATTTTAAAACATTGTTAATAAAAAGGACCGCCCCATACATGTGACCCACACTCAGCTACACTCATACATTGAAACTATGCTCAACTTCTCCACAGGATTATCATCCATGTGCTACATCCTCACCACCCCCCTCCCTAAAATGCTCGTCTTGTCCTCCTCTTCTGCCCTCACACAAACAGCTCCCCTGCTCTGACTTAACAAAAGATCCAGTTTTGGGGAGAAAAATCTGTCCCCAGCCTTGTACAAGTAATGAAAGCAAGTGCTTACACTGCAAACAGCTGGACAAAAATACTCATGAGCTGCCCAGACCCTCTGGACCTTCACTGAACTGACCGCAGATGCTCAGACCAAACCCCGGAAGGTTTGGCAAGGTCATCAGAAAATTTCTTCTCCATGAGGGAGAAAACCCAAAAAGGGGTCCCTTAGCAAGCAGACGCCATGGCTGGGCAGTTCTTCAGCACTGGCACCAGAGCCAGAAAATGACTTCCGAATACATGCCGGCTCCTGCCGTGTTTCCCAGCCAAGGGGTAACTTGCCAACTGGCTTCTGATTCTACTGAACTCTGTGCTGGATGCTTGAGACCATGAAGCTGCTACTGGACTTTTAGGCACATCTAATTCCACGTGCGCCTTGTTAACACTTAGAAAGCTCCCTCTTCTCTCAAGGAGATGAAGACATGAGTGCAGAGGTGACAGCTGCACTCCTCTGGGGCCACCAAGGAGTGATTACCCCAGCCTCATGACACAGGGGCCCTTGCATCAGCTCAACAACTCACAGAAATTAACTATTAACAACGCCATGACACTTCCCAGGGTTAAAAATTACAAGAAGCTCCTGTACCCCATCAGGACCATTAGTGCCAAGCATACTGGTCTGGTGATGTCTTGTCCCTTGCACCTGTTTTTTTCCAGCTCTCTGCAGTGGTTCAGCATCACAGATTTTGTTCAGGATGCTAAAGAGCTGGATTTAATTCCACAGATGGCTGTAAACCCTCAGTTCCCATCCTCTAGCAGAACACTCTCATGGCGGTGAAGTCCAACGTCTTCTCTTTGCAATGGGCTCCTGTGATGGTGTGCTTCCCCCCTCTCCAGGCACCACCTAATCTTTATCTCCTGTAACCCTGCCCAAGCGATAACCACCCCTGGTGGTCATAATGGGTGCTCGTGGTCGTGATGTCAGGCATCCGGGGCTCAATGTGGTTCCGGGGAGACAGATAACAACACAATAGCCAAGGGCTAACTGGAGCAATACTGGTTCTGTGATCAATATGCAAATATGACTATAAGTCAATCATCTTACCCCCATAAATAGTGCACAGCCCAAGAGCCCTTTGAGCTCTCCTGAATGGCAGCGGGCTGCATGCCAGGATCTCCCCTTGAGTCAGGACACTGATCAAGGTTACTCCTCGCCGCAGCAGGTCCTTGGTAAGTGACTACTAGCATGCTGAATTTGGAAATCTTAGCTAAGTGATATAAAGGATTGATTGTGCACATATAATCCTTTAGATGTAAACCGTTGACTAAGTCTGGGACTAGGATTGGATCCAGCCGCACCTAGACTCCTCTCTGAGAAGTTTAGAAAGCAAGAGGGTCCTTTCTGAAACCCTGACAGTACTGTCTGACCCTGCCCTCTATGCAGTAAATAACCAAGTGTACCTTGCCATCTCCAATCTTGTTAAACTGTCACATCTATTATCAACTTTATTAAAGAATTGTTTTTTATAACAATAAACATATTGCTGCTTCTCTGTTATGAGGGAGGTGCATCATTCTATCCATGACAGCTCCACTTTTTTGAGTAATTGAGGAAGCGTTTTGGCAGGGATGGAAAATGGCATCCTAGCTTTCTGGTGTATGTTGGACGGCTAGAAT
This sequence comes from Burhinus oedicnemus, assembly GCA_008921705.1. Classification (NCBI taxonomy): domain Eukaryota; kingdom Metazoa; phylum Chordata; class Aves; order Charadriiformes; family Burhinidae; genus Burhinus; species Burhinus oedicnemus. Next base: position 421,626 of record VFFE01008886.1, read on the forward strand.
AAAGTATCAGGCAGGCTCTGCTGCTATCTGGCTTGGTGAGTATTTGACCAATTAACACATAGGCAAGAGCAGCAATGAAAAAAAATGACACATTCAGTTCCGTGTAATGCCATTAAAATTGCTGTGACTTAAAATCCTGCAATACTTTGGTAGTCCATTTTGCAGCCGGGCTGTAATGAGGAGCAGTGGTGAATGGTATCTCAGGTGCTGGAGAGTAAGTAGTCAGGGACAAGGACAACTCAGCTCAGCTTCAGGGTTAAAGAAGCTCTCCATATACTCACTACTGCTAACTCTGAAGGCAGTAAAAATAATACGTAACTAACAGCATTTTATTTTCTTTCTTAGTGTAAACAAGACTAGCTTGTTAAGTCACAGGTGGCATCCAAATTCTTCTTTTTCTCAGTGCATCTGTGTTGAGAAGATGAGGCTTTTCCTTATGTCATTGGTGCCTTTAACAGCACTCATCTCACTCCAGGCTTTTTGAAGTCTTGTGTATAAAAAGCCAATGCCCCTCAGTATATTGCATTAGCCAGTACAGGCATATGGACACTGCTGAGAAACAGTTTAGTGCAAACAGATTGACAGGCAAACCCTAAAATATTGACCAACCAGGAAATTCCCTCTGTCCCAACCAGCCTCGTCCTATCTGTCACTCTCTGCAACTGTGCAGCCTCGGAAAGAAGACACTTCAGTTTTCCAGCTAATGGCTACCTACCTGCTAATGCCAGGTGCTCAGGCTTGATCCTGCAGCCTCTGCTTTTACCAATACTCTGACAACTCTCTCAAAAAGCCAGCGAGCCTCATCTCACTTACTCCAACAGAACTAAGTAAATAAATAATGCTATTTATGCACTGCACACCATTTGTCAACTGATCTTTCATTGCTCATGCAGTAAAACTATGTGGGATTTTATTCAAACCTCCCTTGCAGGTGTGATGAATGCGTTATTTATACAGCAGCATTTCATCTCGCAGAACTGTTACTATGCATATACAGGCCTTTAAGTCCCTGTGTGGTGCAAGCAGAAGGTGTAAAGAGAGATGAAAATTAGAGGCACTGCCGTAATTAAAGCCAAAGGGGGAATCACGGATGGCTCAGCTAAAACGGGGGAACGTGCACCAGAGAAAACATACTACTTCAGAAGAAGCATCCACTCCCCATCATGAGGCAAGGTGAAAAACATGGACCCATTCTCAAAGACCTTCTTAAAGGTCAGTGTGACACTGTCAATCTCCGCTCAGCTTATCAGAGGACCCATGACATCAGTACCCACTGTATCTAGCGAGCACATTATTTCCAGGCAAATCATCTCCCATTGACTTCCCCTAATAGGAGTTTCGGTCCATGACCGAAAAACCTGGAAGCAGATGCTGCTACAAAAAACTACAGTTGAGCAAGCCATGAACAAATCCCCTTGGGCAGTGTATTCTAGCAGCCAGAAGACCAGACAGGGAGCAGCAAATCTACAGTGATTTCTCCTGTGAGGCAGAGTGACCCTTGTGGGAGGGAATCTCTGCTCTTCTGCAACATGGGAAGCATTACACTGACCTCACTGCAAATTCTTTTGAGAGCCACAGATGAAAAAAAAAATAAATTATTTATATTACTATCTACTGACGTGTGAAAATTGCTACCCAGACCTGCTGAGACCTACAGGGTCTCCTCTGGAAGTAAAGCACCATTGCGATGAAGGGCATCAGAACCTGTCCCTGGTTTCTACTTTGCATCGAAGTCATCACAGTAAGGCTTGAGTTTCATTCACTCATACCATGGAGCACACCAAATGCTTCCCTGGCTTGCAGGAGCTTCACAACCATTTGACTCCAGCCAGATTGCAGGAAAAACAGTAAAGGATCAGCCCCAAACCAATACCTCTGTTTCTTGGAAGGAACTTCCTTGGTAGTTTTTACAATTAGAGCAAAATCTCATCAGCCCCAGCATGATCTTCCTAGCAACTCCTGGTTGCTTCATATAAATCTGCAAGAGCTACCATCAATTCTCATATTTTTGAGAGTGCGGTGTAAAGAAAAGGTGAGAGAAACAGCTGTGGACCAATTTCAGATACTGTGATATCAGACCTCTCCTTCCTCCATTTTCTTTTTAAATTTCAAAGGGGGGTGTGCGGGTGGGATTCATAAAGAACTGTGTAAACAGACATCAGACTCATGTTTATTGCCTAAGCAATAAAAGATTAGAATTGACAAATGGAGAGGTTTTTGGAGACACAGATGCTACAATCATTTTAATATAATTTGGATTTCCAAATCAGTAATTACTCTATCACATATTTATAATTTTGTAGATGCTACTAGAAATGCTGATGTCTTTTTCTATGCATAGTAATGAGCAACAACAAGGGCTGTTAATATAAAGCCTGTAATGTTTGTATTCATATGTAAATAGGTTATGTAAACGTTTTAGACATTTCTCACTAAAACGCTGAGTTCTAATCTAAGTGGCTCCATTCCTAAACTAGAAAAATCACACTCTGCATAGAAATTGTTTACTAGTCTGTCAGCAAAGCCACCAAAGCAGTGAGCTGAATTTATAGGGGGACAGGTTGATATATAGAAAGTTCCTTGCTTGCACATGGTGGCACACACATTCAGCACACATGCACCTTCTGTGTACACATATGCTCAAGCACAGACACCTTTTTGGGAGACTGAGGAATGCAGCAGTGTTTGATTAAATTAAACTAATTTAGTTAAGCTGATACAAAGCCCTGGTTATGAGTGACAGAATCAGTTTAGTTTCTACCCACTCCTAATTGACTTATGATAAAACTGAATAAGGCACATTAAAACACCAACACGTGTCTCCAGGCAGGAGCAAATTACACAAATTTAAACCCACAACTTTAGTTAACTCCAAACGATGCTAGGGATGGAAAAGAAAAAAAAAAAAAAAGGAAGTGGGCTAAAACACTTTAGGGCCACCCTTTTCACCTCAGAATATTACCATTTTTCTTCCCTCCCCTCTCACCGAAGCACCCATAATTGCAGCCTTCATGTGTCCCACCTGGTGCACAGACAGCTTGGTGGAGTGGCCCTTAGGGCTTACACAGGTCATTTCTAACTCAGCCGGAGCATGGATACACCACCATGGTACTGTCCTTTACAGGACCTGATGTGCCTACTGAAGCAAAACCCTGGGTCTCTCTCATCTTTGAACATCATACGACTCGCACTAACTTCAGTGAGATCTGTTCTCAACTCTGTGATGCAGAGAATCACATCTTGAGACTTTTTCCTTGGTGTCTCTAACAAACCACATCCAGCCTCATCCCTTTTCTACTTCAACGTATATATTTGCAAAGATGATTTAGTGCCAGTAAAAGCTTTGGAAACAAAGCTCGGAGACCCCTACGGCTCCGCTATGGCACAGGAGCCATTTGTACAGGAGACAATAGATGTCTTCTCTTCATCAGCAAAAATGAAATGGAAGTGACAAGGAAGCAAATATCCTGCAGTTGCTCCAGCAACTTTCAGCATCTTCTACCATATAGGGATAGTATTTTCAAGATCTGTTAAGTCTTTCGCTTTTGATGAGGCTGCCAAAAGCTGCCAGGGGCTGCTACTGGCGTTTTGACCCTGCTCTCTCCTGCCTTCTCTTCTCCTCCTTCCTCCCCACTTTCCCTTTGCTCCACTTTGAAGCACTCCCACACCACTCCAGGAATGGTATTAACACCTAAAGAGCCAAGATACATTTACGTCTCATACAATCATAGCCTTACTCATCTTGCCCTCTTAACCACTGCCTTCGAGCAAAACAAAGTAACATCAGCCAATGCCACAAAACAACAGGGAGAGAAAAGCCCGACATCCATACTCAAGTAGCTGAAATACTGCCATTTCCCTGGTGAGCTGCAGTGATGTGGGATGACCTGTGACAAACAAGGCAGTTTCCACTGGAAACAGGAGAAAAGGAAAAAAAAGGCAAATAGCTCTACAGGAAAAGCATAAGAAATTTCTCCAGGCCACAAGTGTAGACTCTATTACACTCCTGCCAAGAACAGTTACTCAACGAGTAAAATTAAGAGGACTACCAACTAGGTGAGTAAATCCATGCCCACTTTGTTTCCAAGGAAGGACATTCACCCCAGCAAGGCTCTGTTTGTACACTGGAATAGCAGTATTGATTTCAGCAATTATTCCAGTCCCTCAGCGCAGGAACACTGCAGCAAATCAAACCCACTGTGGTTTTGCCCCTGCGATTACCTTTGTGCTAAGGAGTATCAGGACACTCACTGCTAAGAAATTGGGTCATAGGCTGCTTTAGGTGTTTATTCCGTTTTAAAGGGGACACTCTTGGATGTGATAAATCGCCAGCACTTTCTTGTGATGATGTACGTGATAAAACCTGGTTGCATCTAAAAAACCCATGGGAGTGAAAGTCATTTTGCCTGTTCACCTGGAACTTGTTACACCAAGTGAAGTAGCAGACAAGCACTCACAGCAAAATGAAAGCTCTTTGCTCCTGTTTGGTGAACATTCACCTATAAATTTTAGGAGGAAAAAGTAAATATTGAGCCATATGGCATATTTGCTCAGCAATGCTGGTCTGACATCATCACTATGTTACTTTATTATATTTGTACACTTATCAAATCTGACCTGATTTCTCATTACCTATTGCCAACAAGGACAACTATTTTTACTACATCAGTCCAGTAAGGGACTCCCACTGGGGGACGAAAGTCTCCCCTGGTTTTGAAACACAATCCCTGACCTGATGAGTTTGCAGTATAGCCTGCAGACTCTACAATAGCCTTGATGCTCAAATTGACGCTCTGAAATCAGAGAAGCATCCAAGACCCTTGTGCCATCTGAGAGAGAGGACCTTGTCTCGAGAAGCCAGGCTCTGCCCAAGGTCTGCACAGAAAACTGCCCTAAGTCAGAAAACCGTTCTAACTGTCTCTGTTAAAGTATCACAAATGATGATGAATCTGGTTTAGTATTTACATTTGATAAAAACAATGCTTGCTTCATAAAAACCTCTTTTTGGCATAGCCATATCCAAACTAAACCAACTCAACAACCCCGTGAAGTAAATGAGGCTGGTAAGAGAGGGCTTTTGCTGGCAGAGTTTTCCTCATCCTCTCTATAAAACCGGCTACCCTGGCAAAACAAATGATTTGCTGATAGGTCTGTGCTCAGATTATGAGTCCTAGTGTCATAGCACAACTTCTTCCTATGCTGTTAGCCAACTGCAGTGGCAAAACAGTCCCTTGCAGACCAGCCTGCAGATTGCCCCCCTCATGTCAGGAAAATCCCATTCAGCCTTTGATTCCTCTGGTGCCAATGTACTCTTAAACATCTGCTCTTAAGACTATCCCTCTGCATTACTTCACAGCATAATTACAAGGGCACAAAGCTGGAGTCTCCCTCACTATGCACTCCAAATCCGCTTTTGCACAGCCTGTCTTTTCCCGTATTGCCCTCCATTTCAGGCAAATCCCGATTACAGCAATGTAAAGGGAATCAGACATCTTTGTTCAGATGCAGCCTGAACATCATCAACAACATAGAGACTGAGCGCTTGTATTTGTCAAGGCCTCCGCTTGATTTTTTTTTCTTTTTTTGGCTGTTGATGTTAAACAGGGAGCTAAAAAGTCTGTAACTACTTCACCAATTAAAAAATTACAACTGTCTTCTGCAAAAGCTACAAAGAAACTCTATTCTTTCCCTCTTCCAGTTATAGCTGCTAAGCTTTCTTGAATAAGAGATACTGCTCCAAAAGATGTTTAAGTCCCTATTGATTCATCCTATGTGATGTGATGTGGGTGAGAAAGAAAGCAGGAACAAAAACTGAAGCAGGAAAAGGTTCATGATTTTGTAGCATGCTTCAGAGGGCTGTGAGGAACATTTGTCTTGTCAACTCATCTGTTTAATCAAAGAATTTTAATCAAAGTGCAGTTCTAGAAACACGGGCTAACATGAAGAAATAATAATAATAATTAAACCACTCAATCTATAGCTTGTCTGTCATTGGCTCTTAGGCATGCTGGACGTTCTATCTTGCATAGTTAGTGAGCCGGATCCTTAACAGGTCTCAGGCAACAAAGATCCCATGGAGCTACCACTGATGAATGCAGAGCTACCACCTCCAAATACTGCGCTGCTCCAGTCTGCACATCTTCAGACACTCGCACGCATCCACAGGAACAAGCACCATGTTGTTTCTTATCAATGGAGTTGAATCCAAATAGTTGTCACAGACAAATATTTTTGAGGGACTGTTTTCCCTTGGAAAATGATGAACTATCGAATCAAAATGTTGTGTGGGAATGCATTGTTTCACATTGTCATTTAAGAAAAAACTTTCCCATTTAAAATGTATTTTATGTGTTCTCATTAAAACTGATTATGTAGCTTTGAAAATCACAATATTCTGATTCAACAGAAACATTTCTTTCAAAGAAAAATCAGTTTTCTGGACAACTTACAAATTTTTGATCTTGCGTCGATTCAGAATTCTTTTACATTGTCACCTCAATGGCAGAAGTTCCTGCAGCACAGAATAATCAGTCTCCGGGTAACTCCAAGAGTTGCTTCTTTTTCTTCACATCTTTTAACTGATCATGCTGTCAGCAAATGCCAAGTAATGCAACCCTCTTTCACCAGCTTACAAGCTACTTCAAATTGACCTGAGACTCACATATGATCCCTCAGAATACTTGTATATATATTTTTGAGAGTTACTGCAGAGCTACTGATCTTCAGTGCCTCACTGGCCAGGCAAAGTCCTTCCTTGGTCCCTAATTCTGGACACTTGACTGAATACATTTGTAGGCATTAAAATGCAAAAACAAGCACACAAGAGATGCTGATTGCACCACAGCCTAGGAGGAACTACTCAGCAAAAGACAACCTGAGCCTTTTGCAGGAAGCAGGCTAATGAGAAGGGAAGAAGATTTCAGGTTGGTCCAGCTGCATCATAATGCCTTTTAAGATGAGCAGTTTGTATACCACTGTCCATTTAGCTCTCATAATACTACCCCCATTTGGAAATTAGAAGTATTACGGGGTGATTTTCTCCTCCCCAAGAAGACCCTGCACTCCTCAGCTGCAGAAGAACCAGGGCATCCAGCAGCCACTGGAACAACCATTGCCGTTCAGACTTTGCTTGCGTTGGCAAGCCACTTCTGAGGTCTACTCTGCTCCTGCCACTGCCTGTTGACATCGCTGACTTATTCAGCTGCTTTTTGAGGGAGGCCTCATGAGCAGGACACAGCACTTGAATTCTGCAGGGCTGAGGGGAACTGAGTATTTGTCTGAGAGCCGTGAAAGAAAATGGGAGCAAAAGGGACTCCTTGCTACGCTGCATAGGACTTGAACCCGTACATGCTCACCAGGCTGAGGGAGGATGAGTACAGCTGTTGAGTAGGGAACCCTAGATGATGCTATTAGAAAAAAAAGGCTAAGCGTTGCTCCCCAAAAGGTATTTCCCAACATTGTCAAAGAAGCTTTGGAAAATTGACAAGTGGCCACGGGAAAGCTAAGAAGATGACCAAGGCCATTTTTCCTACACCGTTAAAAGCAAGAATTCTACTGGCAGAAAATTAAGGTCGACATCTCCCAGTAACTCAGGAGATCCAAAGGGGAATAAAAAAAAAAAAGCAATGAGGTGCCCCCTTTGGGATGTGGCTGCAGCAGTCACAGGAGGACAAGGAAATCTTTATTATTTTGTCCAAAATTGTACTCATCATCAACAAGATGGATATTTTAGCTTATGCCTCCAAACATCAAGACTAGGAATCAGTGGGGAAACCAATGCATAGCCATAGGCAGACTGTTAGCTTTTTAAGAGCTAGTGCTACAACTGTTCACTTACAACTGTAGTCGTTTTTGCATCTTTGCCTCAAGTTTATCCTTCAGTCATCCTTGCGAATTGGAAATGTGCTGCCAGGACCAATTTATTATCTAATATGCTGCAACAGCTACTGCTGTTTATTATGAGATGCTACAGCAATGTTTACTCAAACATTCAAGAAGAGCAATTTCACTTCCCACCTTAAATTGTTCATTCGGGTGCACACTGATATTGATGCTACCCAGCATCAAGTTAAAAATCACACATTAGAAACATAAGCTTCCACCTGTTTTGCCCCTATGTTTTATCACCAAGGATCAGACAAATCAAAGCATTGATTTTTCTGCTTTCATCTGCTTTTAAACATATTCTACTGTATGTTGTTTTTACTTAGGTTGGGAGATGGCTATATAATACATTAGACATTTGCTTCTGCAGACTTGGAAAGGAATTTAATCAGTACATGAATGAGGCTTAAAGAAACAGAAAGCTTCCTAATGCAAATGCAGCTGTGACTGATAAGAAGGACAATGGACAGAAATCCTTGACTTGATTAACTTAGTGACCTAGAAAGAAGGATGTGTCTCATTCCAGCAGCGCAGAACAGAGAAACACTCACTAACTGTTCCTTTTGGCTGAAAGCATCCGCGGCGCTCACTTCCGCACCCAAAGGAGCCATTCAGCAGAAACTTGGACACACTAGGGAAGCCTTTCTTTCAGTTTCTGGCTGTACAAAGTCGAACAGAGGGACAGACTTCACATAAATAAGTGTCTTTCTCTCTCCCCTTCTCCCTCTCTCGCTCCCTGCTTTGGCTTTTCAGAGGGTTCAGCTGGTCCTAAACCACATACAGTATGAAAGATTATTTCAAAAGGACTTAATTCACTTTGATGTATTGTTTTGTCTTAATGGGATTAACTATTTCGTATCCACACACATACTGTGTACATCGTTATGGTAATTGTATGGGAAAGAGAGCAAAACTCAGCAAGGCTAACCTTAGCAATACCTTTAAAAATATTTCAGATATACCTTACTCCTTCAAAGCCCTGTGGTCAGCAGCTAATTACATCTCTCAACACTGTTCTGATACAGATGGGTTAAGACTAGTTATGTCTGTTTTGCAGGTGGAAGGAGGGAAACAACATGACATGCTGCAGAATTTACAGTCTTATGGGCATTTCCTCTCCAACTCATGGCTCTAAGTGCACACCCCAAAACCCCACAGAGCAGCCTGGCTGCATGGGCAGAAGGGGTCACAGATTGCCCTGGGGGAGTCTGGGCACTGAGAGAGAGAGAGGATGTGAACCCAGAGTCAGTCTCCTGACCCCAAGGACTCGTGCCACAGAGCAACAATGATGAACAGCACTGACATTTTTGCACAGAAAGAAATGGAGCACAGAGGTCTCATAAAGAATCAATTAGATATTACAAGAGAACGCAAAATAAATGCAGGGGGGACACACAGAGAGTATCACATGGAGAGGAGAAAGGCAGGAGCATTTTCTCTCAGGGCTGGCTTATGTCCCCACCCCAGCTATCGCAGGCCTGATCAGCACATAAGAGGATGGGAATCCAGAAGTGTAACAGGGCTGGAAAAGAAGCCAGATCTTCCTTATCTTGCCACTGTGGTCCAATTCCTCCAAATTACAGAGGTTTGGAAAATTAATTAACATTCTGAAAGGAAAATCTGACCATAAGAGGAGATTTCTAATTAGCTACAGATAGTGCTGGCAGGCTACTTAAGAGTCAAGGATGATTCCACTGGTCACACACAGGGTGTGGGCCCCGAAGGACTTTCTAGTCCTGGAAACTGCTTACCACAGTGATTCATGGATAACAGGGCAAAAAGAGCACATTAACATTGGCTTATGAGATGGTGGGCTTGCAACTTATCTCCAGGGATCCTAATGGCACTTCCTAAGAATTAAGACATATATGTCTCTGAATGCCTTTATAAGCCTAACCATTTTTCCTTCTCTCATCTGAAAACAGCAATGTACAAAAATAGCATACAAAGTCATGAGAGCTTACTTCAGCCCAGTTTGGATATAATTGCTAAGCCTAACTCATGCTTGGCTAAGGATTGCAGAAGGTGTGGGAAGGCAGTGGCAATGCCAGGACTTTTCAATGGATGGAGCTCTTTCACAGTCCTAGGCAGGTAGAGTGACAGTTAAGTATTTCTGATGATCAAAAGGGCAACAGAGATTTTCAGGAGTATCACCACTGTGCCTGATCTCAGACGGCTGGCTGAGATTTCCAAAGACATTTTAACCTCCCCGCTCCCACCAGCGCTACCACCCTCTCCCCTCCAAATACTTCGTCTCATAATGGGAGTCTTCTCTTTTGGGGGGATCCAAATTTCTCCCTGAAGCTTCACTGTATTTTTTCCAACCATATCTCAATCAGAATAACATTCATAAGAAGTGAAGGCATAGGAGAGATTTAATGGAGAAAAGGCAATAAAAAGTGAAAGGCACTGAGAAGCAGAGAAGTTGAAAACCACCTAAGCACAGCTCACCACAGTTAGCAGGGAAGGAACATCTCAGCTGCCAGACAGGACGATGCACCAAGGGCAGAAGGAGGTGTGCAAGGGAGTGAGCCAGCTCAGCAGAGCCCAAAATGCACAAAAAGAAGCCATGAGTCCTTCCGGCAAAGATAAAGGAATGGTCTGAAAGTGGGATCCCTGGAAAGAGGGGGGAAGCAGGAGGTGCCAACTTCTCCTGCCAGCCTCTGAGGCTGGTATGAGGTGATTGATGGGGGACATGTGAGATGTATAAAGGAAAGGCACTACGAGGAGAAGGAAGAACCGGCTAATTTACCCACAAGCAACTAACAGAGCCAAAATCGTGCTAGGGTCAGGACCCAGACAAAAATCAGGACTTGACAGAAAGATGCTCTCAGCAAAGAGACAAAGGCAACACAGCTTCTTTGCAAAAACACTCTGGAAATGGAGGCTGCTACGAAGAACACAAGGAGTGGTTTAAAAAAAAAAATAAAAAAATCAAACCCACAAGCAAAAAAACCCACAAGGTGTAAGAAGAAAGGAGGCAATGAAGGAAATCTGATCTAGAAAGGGAGCAGGGAGCGGAGTGCCTGACATGAAGCTGAAAGAATGAGCTAGTCAGTGGCAGAAGAAAGAGGGAGGAGAGATTTATGACTTTGGAACAAATCACTTAATTACAGATGGAACAAATAAAGCTTTCACCTAAAACCTACTTCTTAATGCAACTCTCAGATAGTTTGGTGTGTGCCTGCCGATAAGGAGCTAGTTCAAAATGAAAGGAAAGCCCAAATCTTGAAGTGCTTAAAAAAAAGTTATGTGGGTCTTATCCTGCTGGTAAGATTCATGGGACTACAGCCAGCCAGGTCCATGCCATGGGCAGTTCAGCAGGCAGGAGAGGCAGATCAGCCCTGGGAGGAGCAGGGCTCTAATTCCAGGGAAGCAGCTGACAAGGGCACATGGCACATGGAGGCAAACACCCAAACACACTGCCAGAAATAGAATCTACAAAAAGTGGCCTCTACATAGTTCAAATTAGGGGCACAGGCCAGGCCTGATTAGAAAAAAAAGGCTACAACTATAGCCTGAAACTAAGGGGATGGGGGTGGGGGGGTGGGCACTAGTGCCCCAAAATAAAGCTCTAACGCTGTTTAATTCAAAGCAAATGACTGAAAAATTGCAGGAACCTCTCTAATCTCATCATTGACACCTTATTTTTCAGCCACCTTATCTAATCTCTTTTTTTCAGCAGGAAAAGAGAAAAGATTTTGTTAATTGAATTAATAAAACCCCTTGTTGACTCCAGTCCATCCTGGGTGATAACAAATCCTTTCCAGACGGATTGTAATTTCCATTTAATTTTTTATTCCTCTGTCGATCAGCAACCCACAGGGCATGAGAATTCATTTCTGGCCATCACTGGCTTGGTGCTAGATGGTCAGAGGTAACCGTAACAACCCTTTAAATAACTTTAATCCATTTTGCGACCATATTCAAAATCATTTTCCTTTAGTATCCCCATATCGATGAAACAGTGAATTGGGCCCCTGCCTCCAGTTGTATCTCTGAAAAACTCTCTTCCCAAAACTTACCCAAAGTGAGCAGGATCTGCTAGCATAAGTCTGATTCAAAGACTGGAGGCTTAGATTTGAAAATGTGCTGCATGTTCAGGTTCATCCTCTAGCCCTCTACCATTACAAATTATGCTCGTGGTGTTGCTCAATATTGTCACGAGCGTGCGTCTGCATTGCTAAATTACTGACTGCTTTCGCACATACTTTAGGAAGCTGTATTAACAGCATGATCGAAGTTTGCAGGAAGCAAGCAAGAAGTGCCATCCTTCTTATAATTTAAAAAAAAAAAAAGAGACTGTGGACAATCAAGAGCAGAAAATCCTATTTTACTGCTGCAGCTCTGTGTGTGCAGATCATTAATTAAACTCTGTACACTACAGGATTCTGCCCTTCAATTGAGCCATTAACCAGGCTCCAAAAAAGATGCCAGCAGCTCTGTCCCCTCTTTTCTCTCTCTCTCTCTCTCTCCTTTTCCTTGCCTGTCACAGGGCAGCCACAATGAAGACCGTCACGTCCAAAGAGGGAGTGAAGGCTTCTCCTAAGCCCATCATGGATAAGGAAGGGTGGAAAGAGAAATACAGACAGCAGCTTTTCTCAGCCTTTTTTAAATAATCTGTCCTTTTATCATCACTAATGCTTCCCTGCATCAACTTGAAAGAACAAGCTCCTTCCCTGTTCAAGTATAGTTAAGGGATTAAAACAAAATTACCTTGCTGTAAGCGACTGTAGTCACAATACAAATTCCTTAACATGAAATAAACCCAAAGAAAACATTTCTTTAAAAATAAAGGATGAGAGGGAGGGGGAGATGCTGAAAATCCCTGCCAAAAAAGAATCTCAAGCCATTTGGTTGTCGAAAACAAATAACAACTTATTAATTTACAGGAGGGAACATGCTCTCAAACTTCAGCCCGAATTTCCAACAGCTATGAAGGGAGTCAGGAGTCCTGATGGCATGGCCCTCAGAGATGACCCCACAGGAGCACAGGGGGCTTGGGCAGGCTGCCTGTTTTGGCCTCTTGGCCACCCTCAAAAGGTAATGGTTTAGCAAAATGATAGCGAGGGGGTCTCAAAGGCTGACATAAATAGCTGGGAGAGAGGCATGAAGACTGTTTTAACCTTTCATTTTGCACAAGCTGGCAATTTAGCAGTGTATTTTTTGCAGGTGAACCTCTACAGCACAGGGAGCTGCAAAATGCAAAGGAACGGCCAGAACCACGAGCCTGCATTAAGTTGCACTTCGTAAGACCTAGGTCCCAGTTTCCATCCAAAAAAGAGAAAAACTGCTATTCAGGCAAGTCCAAAAAAGAAACCACCTCTTTCCATTTGGCATAACCATTTCAAAACAACTCCAGTTCCATTAATTTATCTACGTTCAACTGATGTGCTCACATAAAAGCAAGTAACAGCAGCACTGAAAGCTGCAATGAACTAGTATGTTAAATGAGTTCTGACTCCTCTCTTTAGTGGCCACTTAACTCTGCAGTGAGCCAATGAAAATAATGTTTATTTTAAGGACTAATAAAGAATAGCCTTGATAAAATAAATCAGGTTTATCTTCCCTAATTATTTTTCCTGTTTCCTCAAATTACTTACCTATGCTTATTGAAGTATCATTCCTGAGTACCTACAGGTAGACAGTTAATGTTTTTAATAGGAACAAGGTTTCAAGTACTATCTTCAGATGTTAATCACATCTGTATAAAATCACATTCCTAATAATAGAATTTAATTCTGTACATATTCATACAGACCAATATGTACAAGAATATGCTAATACTAAGTTCCTAGTTCAAGAACAACTTTATTTTTACAGACTGAGGACTGCCTATACATCTACAGTGTTGAATGCAGGGATGTCTGGACATCTGGTAACCCAGCTGAAGCTACTGTATGTCCAGAAATCTTGGCTGTGCACACTGTACGGGCACTGGTGAAATTGCACAGCACACGCACAAAGGGTCCAGTAATTTAGGAATATGTTGGGTTAAGGTGCAGGCAGCAAGGCAACTCATGTACATTTAAATGCTCACTTCCACAGAGCATCCAGCTGATTTTCTGAGCAGGAAAGAATCAAACAGACAGTCATGGACATGAAGCTGGAATCTTCCTGCACTGTATCACTGAAGCGCTGCTTCAAAGATGTCTTGGGCAGAAATACTGTACCTTTAAGATTCAAGTCAAGGCAAACCTTGGTGCTACAGATACAGACATCTGTCTTCATTTTCATTCAATCAAAAAAATACCTCTTTGGTTAAAAAGTGAAAAAAAACCACAATACACCATCCATTTAAAAAATAAATATAAATTAAAAAAAACAAAAAACAGATTTACTAAGTTAAATTGGAATCAAACACAGTACTAGGACATTCCTGAGGTGAAGCATCTGAAGAAACTGTACCACAACCAAAACCAACCATACACTTCTTAACTGTGGAAAAAGTCAGCTAAGAAAACTTCAATACGCTCCCCATATTGCATGTTCTGTGCAAAGTAGTTCTCATTTCCCTCTCCTCCTTTGGCTGTCAACATGAAGAATTGGGAAGCATTTACCCAAAGATTGGCAGAGTCTGTCAAAGATTTAGCAGTGTAATTGATGGGAAATCTAGTGTTTAGACAGCACTGACTGAAATCAGCCTCTACAACATAGCATGCCAAAACTCTTATGCCATTACAAAACACATCCAACAAAAGTAGTCCAATTTCTGGCAGCTTGTAATGGCAGCTTGGTTGGATACGAGCAAAAGCAGCTTCATCCAAAAGATAAAGATTTACTCTGTGAACTATTAAAAATGGGTGCGTGGACAGTAATATGTAAACAACATGGAAAAGGAGACTGTTAAACAATGGACGCATATGGGACAGTGGCATCACTGTCACCAATGGAAGTGGACAATATCATGTTCTTCAGGTGGAAAAAAAAAAACCAATCCAAGAAGGAGCTAGAATTAATAATGGCATTGGTATTTATGAAGCTTTCCAACTACAACAGACATCAAATCATTAGTATTCTTGACTTGGACGTCTTTGATGGTGAGGAGAAGCCTGGAAGCTGTCAGCAGAGCAAAAGCAGCAGAAAGAGATCAGGCTCAAACTGCAAGGTGAATTTAAATACATAGTTCTCCCCCAATGGGAATTTAGTCAAGTAACACAAAACACATCAGAAATATTTAACAACGTATAACTCTCCACAAAGGCATCTGCACACTGCTCTCTTGCAGCATATTGACATTTTGAGTTACTCAAAGTGGGATTACCAACTCTATTTACAAGTCCACCATGATGTTCCTCCGTGTTAAGGAGCTCTAACAAACAGGAAGCAGCAGTTTCCTAACAAATATGAATTAATACCATCACCAATTAGTAGGAAGGTTTCAAAATAAAGACTATATTGTCTAACACAAGAGGCTACTAGCAAGGGCAATACATCAAATGTGGTACCAACAAATACTTGGGATTTAACAGTCTAAAAATTCTTAAATTTCTTGCAAAGCACATTTTCTGTGATATATGCAGGTTTAACATGAATGGTCAGCTTTCGCATGCTATGTTACATTTTTGCTGGTTTTCTTGCTTTATGTTTCTTTTTTTAAAATGTTTCTGGGCAGACAAAAGGTTTACAACTCCAAGCTCCCCAGAAGGCAGCCAAGAGTATCTATTGGGAGACAAGCTTTCAAAGATCAAAGAA
The DNA here is from genome assembly GCA_008921705.1 of Burhinus oedicnemus. Lineage (NCBI taxonomy): Eukaryota > Metazoa > Chordata > Aves > Charadriiformes > Burhinidae > Burhinus > Burhinus oedicnemus. The sequence continues at coordinate 437,205 of VFFE01008886.1, forward strand.
AAGAAACATCCTTCCCTGAGAAACAAAAATAATAATGGTCAACTGAATTTTATCTCCTTTTTTGGCTGGCATACTTAAAAAATGCAGTTGTAACCAAATTTCTGTCTGTGTCAACTTGTCATCTACAACAAAAGCTGTGTAATGCCAATGCAAGTTTGTAGTAGCAACGGTATCATAAACTGCAATGGTGTAAAGGATATAAAGCAAGGCAAAGTCTTTTATTACATTTCTTGACCAACTGTTCAGATGCATAATCTCAAAAAAAAAAAAGAAAAAAAGAAAAATTATTTGTGTGCTTAAAAGTTAAAGGAGTTTAATAAACACAAAGGGAAACTGCAAAGATATTTGAAGTATTGGTCTCAAATACATAAAAGCATATGCTTACTAAGATTAGTACTATGATGTGATACAGAAACTCAGATTAATTATCAGTGAAAATCAGTGATTTTTGTTTTCCCAATGTCTGCCATACCTTAAAGGAGGGTTTTATACAAGAACAAACTCTGCATTAAAATTCAAGCTTCATAGTTTTTGTATTTAAAAAGAGAAGACAGCTTTATATAAATGCATTTCCCACTACTCAATTGTGCATTATTTTTGTGGGTAGCAAACCATACAAATAAACCAAAAATATGGAATTCGTAACTGGGAAAAGATGTGTGTCCTAACTCCAAATTAACAGTAAGGTGGTGATGTTTTCTTTATCGTACTATTTTTGCTGGGCTACTTCTTCACTGTAATAATGATTCTTCATTTCTTCACCATGTTATATATTATACCTAAGAAATACAGGAAAAGGGAGGAAGTGTTTGGGATTATAAAGAGTAGAGATAGTGAATCATTATTTCAGTATTCTAACATACGTTTTTTAATGAAATGGCTGAAAAGGAAACAGGATTCACCTGAATCATGTTTTCCTTATGAAGAACCTATACTGATTGCTAACTGAATAGTACCACCAAACACAGATGATTAAAATCATGTGTTAATTCCCTTAAAAGCATGACATTGACTTAAGAAAAAAGCCTACGTAAAAAGAAGGGGCATTTTCCTGACATTTTTGAGCACAGATCTCTCTCAAATAAAAGTATTTTTAAATAGCTGGTGTAAAAATATTGTTATAAAATCAAAATGGTCAAATTTTACATGACTTCAACAGCTAGAGATTAAGAAGAAAAAACAGCCAGTTTGCTAAAGGTGAAAACAAAATCACTAACACTGGAAAATTCAGAAAGCAGACCTAGGGTCCCTCTCCTCTGTGCAAAACTGGGATATCATTAAAGCTGGTAAAGACCAGTTGCCCTCATAGAAGGAAATGATGACCCTGATCCTGCAAATAGCTTGCAAGTGCTTCCAGAACTAGGGTGGATGAATTGAAAAAAATTCCTTTTTGTGGCTTGTAATAGCAGGATTATCTGTATTTTGCACAGAAGACAAACCATTGCACGCAGGCAAACAAATTAGATATTCTTGGGGGTTGCAAGCTGAGCCTGTTATTTATCATTAACTGCAGTAACTATGCTGCAAATGGCCACCTGCTTAAATTACTCAGGTATTTGTGCTCCAGTCAGACTACTGGGAAATCTAGGCACGTGGAGTTTTAAGGAAGGAAGTCCATAGTTCAATAACTGAGTTGGATCTTATTAAAAGGAGAGGAAACCTTGGAAAAAAACCCATAAACGTGCAGATTGAGAAGCAGTCATGCATACAAACTTCTATCACACATGTGCTTGCGGAGAATGGCCACATCCTACATACTCCTCTGTGGGGCAACAACTTGTGTCAGGGTTTAACTCCTGATATTCCATCTGCCTCCAATGCCTGGCTGCTCTCCTCTGTGCCCAGGGCACCTGCCTTAATTCAGAGCTGCTCCTTGATGTGCTCTGGCTTCCTGGCCTAAATTTAGATGATAGCATTTTGTTCCACATTTCATTTTCACAATGCATTCAGGATTTACCCATCCCACTACCGCTCCCGAAAAGACGCTGTCAGATTTTGTGCAGAAGAAATCTGCACGCAAGTTTTTTTAGACCAACGTGTCACTTCTCCACAGAAAGCTGACTTCTGGAAAGGGATTCTAGGAAGGCTTCTAGGAAGTGATTCAAAACGTTTTAAATGTACACTTGTTAAATAGCTATTTCAGAAACTTCAATAAAAGCCAATGGATATAGAAATTAACTAACTTACATTACAGGCCATGTTTACCATCTCAGCAATGCACACATTCCTCCAAAGTCTGAAGCAGGGACTTTGCTCACCAATAGGTGAGGATGGAAATACTTCAGGTTTTTGTTTGGGTTTGGTAGGTGGTGGACTTCTTGGATCAGTGTATCTTGTTGATTATACTTTGTATACTATAATCAAAATACCATGGAGATTTCAAAGCCTTACTGTGCTAGTCCATTTGACAGTGTCAACAGTCTGCAATGTTTTGGTTGTTAAATGTACTACTTTACATTTACTGTGCAGCTCTGGGAAGGGAATTAGGAAACCAAACTGACTTACAAAAAGAGAGGCAGAGAGAGTTTTTGGCACAAACAGCAGCCTGATAGGCTATTAATAGGAAATGAAGCTTTAAATAAATAGTTAAGAACTCCAAATAAGATGCGAAGAGCTTCTGGCTGTATTAACAACTTTCATTTTCTTAAGACAATGCTGTGGTATCCCCAAAGAAGTTCTTGGATATAGAACAGAAATGTTAAGCCTTTGCTCTTGCTATTACTAGCTGGTTTTCTTAGACAAAAGCTTTAGGGCAAACTACTTTCCACTGCTGGAAAATACCCATACTTTACTCAAAGGGTTAGTGATTTTATAGCATGTATTTGTTGCCAACACTCTGTCAATTTACTTTCCAACTAATTTAACACATCTTGACTCTGAAGTGTTTTTTATTTTCTCCCCTGCTGATATCACAATGTCAGAGATCAAAGGCTTGTTTCCATCTTCCAGCTCGTGCTGCATTCAAGTAAATTACCAGATATGTTACAGAAAATCTGCAGCACTCACCCAAACACGGTCACAACCCAACAAACCTCTGAACACAACACAGAGTCAGGGGTACTGACAAGCCAGGGCTGGAAAGGCAAGCTAATGAACTATGAAAATATGTCTCCTGTACCAAGCAGGCTGGAAAGAAAACCCCCAAATCCTATGGGGGTGAGGGGATGGGGTGGGAGAGTGGGGAATAAAAGTTAAAAAAAAAAAAAGAAAAGGTACAGGGGGTTTCTTTTAGCTTGGTTTAATAAAGCTAGTAAAGAGAGTTGTAAAGCTTTGCCAGGTCTACATGGTTTTTAACCTGTTCTTGACCGCATGCGTGAAGGACTTGCAAAACACTCAAAAAAAAAAAAAAAAAAGAGGCGCAAATGTCTAGTAAAGATCAGGTCAAGCATTTCTATCTCACCTCTACCTCTTTCAGCACAAGCTAATCCTCCTTTGGCACTGAAATAAAGAAATACAAACATATCCCTTCTGTGTTGGCTGCCTGCCTGAACTATGGTGTCTGTAAACTTTCGCTGAAAACCCGTTGGAGTGAAAACTAGTTCAGTGAAGACAATTCATTGCTACAGTAAGTCACTCTTTCGTAGCAAAACATACCTGACAGTTTGGCTGTATGACCTACATTGGAGGAAAAGACATACGTATATACAACACATGGCAAACATGCACAGAAAACAGGGAATAGTTGAGTTCTGACTTACTTGAAGTTTGCAAAAATACTTTGAAGTAAGAGACCTGTGATAGTGGTGATACTGCACGTGGACAACGAAAGCAGGGAGAATTTTTCTCAATTCCATTTTAAGTGCTCTTTAAGTGCACACCAAAGACACCCCTCTCCCCAGCATTACAAGTAATTAGCCCTGGTATCTTGAAAACAGTAAGTAAAAGATAAAATAGCGGTGTGGAGGCATTAAATCAAGCCAGCACCATAGGCTGGACCAGAGCCTGGATCTTGGGATATTCTGCAGACAGCTCCACAGCAATTTAACAAACAATCAGCGAGAAGTATCTAAAAACCCTCAGAAAATCAAACCTTAATGGAGAAAGCATATGCTACGTGTTACAACTATCAGAAAACAGAACAGGGTGAAAGCACGAACTGAAAAAGCTTCAACATCAGTTTATTTTAATTTAAAGCATTACAGAAATGAAAAGGTTGCTAGTTTAAGATTGGTGTCATATTAAGTGCACCTGGAAGACTATTCAGGATCTTCTACGCCCCTCCTCCCGAATGCAATTAATGTCTCAAAGCAATTTCAGTAATACTTTTGCATAAGCCAAAACTGGCCAATGAGAAGGAAAGCAACTGTTCCAACATCATGACGGCAAACCCAAACGGACTGCACCAAAACTCCCAGCTGACAAACCACCAAATGCAATTTTTGACCATTTCTCAGTGGTTTTCAATGCCATACACCTTCAAGCTATTTGACTGCACTCCCTATCAGATGGAATGGCTAGATAGATGGGAGGTGACTAGTGTCAGAGAAATTCCTGGTTAGAGGCTGAACTACCCAGGGCATTAAAGAGGAAAAAAAAGGAGCAGGACAAAAATAGAGTGAATCATATAGGGAGACTGATAATTCATTACAAAGGGTTTCTCCTGCTTTTCTGGGAGGGCTGCAGTAACAAGCACTGACAATGAGAGAAACAATTTGAGACACAAATCTCAACTGTTACTGGGGTTACAAAGACAACAGCTTTGACAGAGTGAAAGCTGTCAGGTTACAGCAGCCAAACAAGGGATAAATAAAGGTATTTAAATTAGATAGTGAAGTAGTAATTTTTTTTTTTTTTGTCCTTCTTCTTTCTTACTTTCCCCCCCCGCCTTTTTCTAGCATAACTGTGTTGGCATCACTAACCATCCTACCCCTTCCCATTGTGCTCCACAGTTCTAATACAGCAGGCTGACCTACCTGTTGTACTGAAATAGAAATGGTGACCAGCAGACAGATGTTTTCAATTAAGTTAACTTTTTTTTTTTAGTCCTCTTTCCAATAAACAGCAATTGCGTGCCTCTTGCTTGTGTAAATCTGAAATATCCAGCACCAGGTTATATATATAGGACAAGAATAAATGGGTTCAAGTTGCGCCAGGGGAGGTTTAGACTGGATATTTGGACAATATTTTTCACTGAAAGAGTTATCAAACAATGGAACAGGCTGCCCAGGGAGGTGGCTGAGTCACCATCCCTAGATGTGTTTAAAAGTCGTGTAGATGTGGTGCTTAGAGACATGGTTTAGTGGCGGACCTGGTAGAGTAGGGTCAATGGTTGGACTAGATGATCTTAAAGGTCTTTTCCAACCTAAATAATTGTATGTATATAACAACTGTCACATTTCCTGGACCAAACCCTCCAAAGCGCTCAGATCCCATTTAAAGCTGTTGGGTGAACCAGCCCATCTTTAAAGGGTTTGGCAGGCAGCAAAAATAAACAGTCTCACTGCTATTCCCCAAAAAAGCCACTTTCCAAAGTGACAAGCCTTCCCCCTTTCGGTTGTTAAAACAGAGCTGAAAACCATGCTACCTACCATTCTTCATCTAGAGTGGAGGTTATACAGACAGTAAATGTCAAACCCCTCAAACACTGGACAGCCACATGTATCATCGCTAGAAGCACACAGCAAAAAAAGTTGTTTTCAGTTGGATAATTCACCTATTCAGCCTCATTTAAAAATAACATCAAACAACCCTGTCTTGCAGACACTTCTTGAGCACACACTTAAAATTAAGGGTGGGTCTATTCCACAGCTAACTGCATCCTTAATTACTCCTGTGTTTTCTTAAATTTTCTGGTCCCAATACCGGTCTACGTAAACAGGGGACCAGTACTAGTTGTATTAAGCAACAGCAAAGAGTTAGAATTAATCTTACAAGCATGAACAAAATCTAGTTCGTACTAACGGTGAGAGCAGCTTGCCCACACAGAGCCAGCCAACACAGGCTACAAAATACACCTGAAATTCCACCCTCTGTAAAGCAGGAGGTTATTGGAACTCCAGCTGATGCTGTCTGACCAGTTTTAATTGCTTTTTTTCTTTCATCTACCAACGCCCTTCATATTCCTTATTCTTTTAAATCCACATACGATCCTTCTACAGCTTCGAAGTCAGGCATTTCAAAGCCTCCTCCCCGAGCAGTTTACCATGCACCAGAGCTGACTCTGTGCGTTTCGGCATTGAACACTGATGCAATGTGAAAGGTTGTATTACCCATGGCTCCTTGAGCATGTGAGGGAGCTTTTTTTTACTGGGAACGGCCTGTTGTCACCTTGGCTGCAATCCTCCGTTAACATAACTTGGGAGACAGTGCTAAGCTACAGCCCCCGCTTCTTTAGGTTTTCTTCAGAGAACTAGGAGCTCCGCATCTTGATAAAATGACACAGAATATCTTCCTCAAGAATAAAAGCAATTTTCTAGCCTTTGATTGCTGAAAGCATGCTTGATAAATTGAATGAGAAGGCAAAAAAAAAAGGGGGGGGGGGTGACTGAGAACAGGAGATGTTAACAATGAAGCTCTTATGTGAGGAGGATTCAGGTCATCAATTTTCCTTGAGTATGAATCAAATACTGTTAACAACACAGAAGCGGCTCCACGATAAGACACACAGACGCGCTCGAGAAATTTAATGCGTTGCCCCTCATCACAGAATTTACAGCATTTAATCGACCAAATGGAAAGGCAGAGGCTCTTATCAACTGGAAAGTGGGAGGCGTGATAGGACAGTAGGCCAGGATAACGAATACACAGTGAAGTCATTGGGATGCTTGTGAAGCCACTCCAGTGCCTCGGCGATGGTGAGGTTCTTGGAGATAATTAAATTATATCTACCCCATGGGCATAATCTAATTTGGGATGTGATGGAAGTACGGGATGGCCTCTGTTTTCTTCCATGCCCCAGAGGACATGGAGTATCACTGAGTTAGGTGCCTGACGATCCACATCAAGGTTTGCATCCATATTAGTGAGCCTTCATCCAGAAGATTTCCCCCTCTTCTTCCTCAGATCCTCTCTCCAGGCTCCTTTCCAAAATACTTTCCTAGAAATCTCTCTCAGTCATCACACAGGTTTCCATCCCTGCTATCACCCCACTTAATACTGACCAGATGCGTCCTCCTCAAGGCTGTGCCTGCTGCATGCCTTGCTCTCTCACCATTCTCTACATTGTTTGCTAGCACACAGCATGTAGCAGGTAACACAAGCAACCCCCTCCCCCCGCCAACAAAGTCCCACAAAAAAAACCCAAAGCAACAAAACCAAACAATCGACAAGATCATCCAGTTCTTCACCTGGCTTTCACGCACATCTCTTCTCCCTCAAAGGTGCTTACAATATCTTGGAGGCTTTTTTCAATCAAAATTTCTCTAAGACACAAAAGTCCTTGTCAAGCGAAAGATCTATCTGATACAGATGCAAACCTTTATGCACAGAAAGATCTTCATTAAACAATATAAAGGATGCATCTTTTAATTAAAATTAAGACTCTGCTAATAGAGACACTGCCATTCTTCCCCACTACCTTTTTAATGGTGGTGGAAAGGATACCAAGCAAGCTTTACAGATTATCCAATATGGTTTTTTGGCATCTATTGATGTCACCATGTATTTTAATACACAAGAATGTCACAAACATTGAGATTTCTAATATTTCTCAGAAATTTTATTTACTGTTCAAAAGTAACCTGTCCCATATAAATTAACACCAAAATTAATATATAGCACCCATATCAAGCAACCTGTAAGTAGAAAATTGAACAGAAATGGAAGGTTATTGGCAGTAATAGTTGCAAACAGCTATCCAGGGAACTTCTCCCTGCTCACAACACTCAACTAAACATTGATTCAGCACACAAAAGGCATCTTCAGTAATCTGAATGGGACCCACCAGTACATTTTTTTATTATGTTAGTTGAATCACACCATCTTTTGGTTTCTGGAGAGCCAAGAGACAAATATATTCCTCTAGTATCTACAGTGTCAGTCTCTTCAACGCATTCTTCCCAGAATTTCTGCCTTGACAAATGTTCAGTTCTTTCTATTGATCCAAAGTACACATTAAAATGGTTTGCAGAGGAGGAATTGCTCTGTCCTGATTTTTTTCAATACTTGCCATTTCATAAGGTCAAAAACCCGGTACCTTTAATTTACAGAAAAAAGGGACAAATTACAACTTCAGATAAGACGTGGCAAGATCCCTGTCACACCCAGCTTTTCTGTCCAGTTTGGTGTCAGTAACCCTCCCTTCTGTGAAGATGCCAAAACACTCTTGCTGCCTTGATGCAGCCATAGGGCCCAGCCAAGGATCTGGGAGAGGTTTCCCTTGCACTGTGCACTTGTGAGTGGCTGCTGTCAATGCCACCGATGTCCCACCTTGTGATCACCTAGTACAAAGTAATCATCTCTGGCATGAGAAGCATCCATGCTTCTCCCAAATGCACTCATTTACTTGTGGAGAAAGGGCACTGGTGGACAAAATCTCAGCCAACAGTCTCTGCATTTCATGACTAGAAACACAGTCCTCCCTTGAGCCCTGTGGGCAAATCCCACAGGCCTGCAATCTCAAGGTGGCATTTCTCTCTTGACAAGCTGAAAGAACAGTCTTCATCGAAGAATAACATAATCAGGCAAACAATGATTAAAGAATAATCCTCACACTCTATTCGCATGTCAGTTGATCCTCTATATCTAGGTATAGATCTAGACACAAAAACAGGTAATCAATTTTTCCATCACAGGAAAGACTTTTTGAATGGCATCTTTTTTTCAGAAAACAGAATATACTGCACACCTCAACTGAGGGAAAGTCTGTTTTCTTCAGGTTGTTTCTGAGAAAGCACATATGAGACAAAATTGTAGGAACACGAGAAATGCCAGGGGCTTTGATCATACAACTCAGCTCCCACTGCCCTACTGAAATTCTGATTTGTTTGTCGTCAATACAGGCAACAGAGGTACACAACAATGAAATACCATTATTGCAACTTAATTCTTCAGCTGAGTAGGTACACGTTTTCCATTTTACGACAGCAGAGAATGGGAATTATCCCAACAATCCACACATTGCATGATTCTGGGTGGAATCGGGATGAGGAGTGGAGGGTGTGGGAAGCTGCCCTCTCTTCCTCTCTTGAACTTGCCAGTGGTGTGTCTGCACTGGAGAAGGGATCAGAGCTTTCGATCACACCACCATCCCTCAGCATTTCTGCATGTGCGCTTACCAAACTGAAAACTAGCTCCATTGTACTGTGTAGGAGCGACTTCAGAGGCAACTTTGGGACCATACAAAAAATAGGAAAGAAAGAGGTTCAGTTTTGAGTTCTCTGTAAGTGCCACAAAATACCTGTGACCAAACCACACATTTTATGATTTTCAGGACCAAAGTGACAAATTCCTGACCATTTTACTGCAGGTGTCATAGAAGGAATTAAGAAATCATCCAGAGAAACAGATTATGAGACAATCCTGCTGTCAGCAGCAATCAAAGGCATCAAATACATCTGCAATGAAAAGGATAAGCAGAAGCAGGATCAGTGACATCAATTCATTCCAAACAACTTACAGGAAAGTAAATGCCACAGACAGGCAGAAAAAGAGAGAGCTCTCTACATCGAAACGATATATAAGCCTTAAAAACCCCAGAAGGTGTTCACACTAGGAAAAGCAAAAGCACAGTGCTGGCAAGGCAGCTGGTTAGGAGAACACTGCCACTTGCCCCAAGGGTGCCCAAGAGCTCTAACACAATATTAGGATGCCAAAAAAAAGAGAATCGAGAACATCTGTAATATTCTATCTGGTGAAACCTACTAAGTCAGTGACAGCAAGGATCAGAGAGGAGAGGAGGCAAGAATTTGCCCTGAAGGCAAATTTCACCACAATTGCCTGATGCAGGACTAATCATGCTCTAGTTTAATCTCTGTAAAATCAGTACGGGCTGCTGAATACTCCAAATTTTGAAAATAATTTATTTATAGAGATCAAAATTTATAGTGATAGCATGTATTTGCATGTAGTGTAAGTGGAAAAGTCACAAACAAATAGTAGATGAGTTCTGACATGACTCAGTCTAAAAAACCCGGAAGAAATCATTTGTCCCCTCACTGTATAAATCCTTTGTCTTCAGTATTGCTGCACACATTGACAAAGCACTATACAATATTAACCAGAGGATCAATTCCACCAGCCCAACCATTTGAAGGCTTTTTTTGGAAATGGCCCTTTTCCCCCACCCCTGTTCCTCTCCCCCATTATAATGTGACTTAAGTACTTCTTTGTAGATGTTTCAACTTCATAACTAAAGCTCTCATAGCTTAGAGTAGAAAGCCTTCCCATACCTACAGCTTTGGCCTCCTTAAAGGTATGAGTAATAAAACACAGTCTGAGATACAGCTGTTCAGGATAAATTCTCTTTTGGAAAAGATGAAAAATTAATTCTCTCCCCAGAGCCAAGCTGGAGCAGTCAGGAGTATTCGCGTCTTTATGCTATTAACTCAATTAAGCACGCAATAAGGACTGCTGGGTAAAATGCAGCATGTATTTGTGTGCATGTAAAATGCAGTCTTAAAATGTCCTTATAAATACAGCAAAAATAGACCAATAAGATATTTTGTAATGACAATTTATGTGTGTATAACAACTCATTATTTCAATTCTCTGCATCAGGGATTTCTTGTTTCTTTCCTCTACCCCTTAAATAAATCTAAATAAATTATACATTTAAAAACAGTCTATGCATCTATAACAACAGAAGCAAATTTCATTTAACATCCAGCTGTCAAAGCCAGCCCTTCTATCACTCTTTAGTCAAGTCTGTTTTACATAATTTATGTCATCTTAATTATTTCCTTCTCCTTCTGGCACTTAAGGATGAACCACTTAGAGCACAGTCATTTCCTTTGGAGATGATATGACTGCATGACATGATCACTCACAAAAAAATACACTGGTGTTTTAAGGTCTCCAGGTGGGGAATTATGTATATATAGAGCCTATGATGGGACATCACTTGATCTGCATACTATAGCAATAAAAATAGCAGTATATATGCATAAGACTGTGTTTTAATGCAGACACACTGTGCTATTAATAGCGTCCCTTTTTGCTCCTTTAACTCCTTTACAAACAGATGCTGACAAGAGTTTATGGGAAGCAGAGGAAGAGAGAATTAGCTCAAACCAGGCTTAGATTTTTTTTTTTTAATTTTTTTTCTTCTCTGAAATCTCCAAAATTAAAAATTCTTAAGCCTCAGCCAAGGTCTTTCCCATCCTCCACAACTCCATGCCATTAGTCAATTAGGAGGAATTACACAGAGAGCTTTAATCACATGTATACTAAAATATGTCTAAAGCAATACAGCATCACTCTAGAAAGATCCCATCTCATTTGCACAGGATAAATAATTAAATTGTTTTAAGCGGTCTAATCTATTAATGCCTGGAGAGGCCTTAATTTTGGCCACTAAATTTCAAGAAGCTACGTTCGTCAATTCAATATAGTTAACGGTCATAAATCAACTTCCTCGCTGTACATGACTAATGAATTTACTACATGATGAAAAAAGCCAATTCCTTGAATTAAGGTTTCACTCTAAAATGTACCTCATCCTCCTTATCACCCAGCATGTTTCTCTTCCTTCTCTGTCCTCTCTGTAGCCTCCTGAAATCTACAGCAAGGGACCTTCAAAAGTGATAGGCTGGATCCTGCAAACATTTACTCACAAGGATGACCACTGTGACTCAGGAAATATTCTTCAACTGAGCCACTAATGCACAACAGTGCTTTGAATTACCCCAGGCCCTCTAGAATCAGGCTCTTGATGCTCCAAAACACTGCTAGAAATATCACTGACCACAGCCAATGCTTCCCAGGCTATATACTGGTTTTGCTCCCTGTGCATACAGTCCCGTACCTTCCACCCTGCTCTGCTGCTCGGATTGCTTTGCACACCGTCTCAAGTTATTCAGAGCCTCAGCAAAGCATGACCACTGACTCAAAGCTGAGCTGAAATGGCAGGAAGAGCCTCCATACTCTGGGCTTTCACCATCTCAGGGTGCAGCCCAAGGCCAGGAATATGAACAGGGATTCATCTGCTACCGCTGGCAGAGCCACGCATGCACAGCCCAGCAAAAGTCAGGGGCCCCAGCTGATTAGGAGCTGGGAAGACTGAAGGGATTGACCACAGCCACAGAACAACAGCCTTGTAAAATATTAACTTAATTCCATACCGGCTGACCGTGCAACCTCAAAGAAATCCCCCTCTTTTCCAGTTACGCGACATACCCTCCCAAGTTACAGATTGCCTATTCAGTGCCAAAACTGAATGCAAAGATAGCCTACCCATCTGCTTCCTGTTATAATGCTGGTTGTAGGAAGTAACTGAAAATAGAAACTGCCCTCCCTGGTGGTGCTATCCACGTGGAAGGCATTTGCTGATGCAGCCACACAAAGGCTGTACTGAACATGGCAGATCCTCAGCGCTTGCAAATCAAGGTGCTCCCACTGCAGTCGGCAAAGTGCAGCCCACCTCGAGCAGTTCAGGACCTAGACTTGCACATAAGCCTAATAAAAGTCCCTGCGACTACATAAAAAAAGATATAAGGATTACTTAGAAATAAGCAACAACAGCACAGGTTTCTCAGTTACAGAGAAAGCACAGTGATCACCTGGGAGCAAAAGGATGCTGAGAAGCTCTGAGGAAGAAAGAAAAAATCCAGCAGATGTAAATCCAGGAGAAAACAGAAAGTATTAAAGCAAGAGTTACAGCTTTATCCACTGGCTAATTATGAGATAAGACGATGATAATATAACAAAAAGCAAGGATAAGATTGAAAAAATTAAGCAGTTGGAAGTCAAAGGTGATACTCTTGGGCATATTACGGAGCCAGCTCCCTTGGACCCCATTTGCCTACTATGGTCTTACGCACCATGGTCAAAAGTGGGATAAATGGTTGTTATGGTTTGAGAAATCCACAACAATTTATTGTCGTTTAGACAATTATTCTATTACCCGATGACCGCTCCCCACCCAGGAAGGGGGAATCGGGAAGAAAACCAGGAAACCCAGGGGTTGAAATATAAACAGATTTAATACAATAAGACTAAATAATTAAAAATAATAACACTAAAGAACCAATAATGATCCCGATACCAATCTAAAGATATATAAGGATTATACTCAGCCAACTATATCAGTAGGAAGCTGTGCACTCCCAGCAGTGGACAGTGAATGTCAGACACTGCGAGTGCTACGGCTTCAGGAGGAAGGGAAGGCCTCAGGGATCCGGCACCTGGGCAAGGAGTTCTCTGGATTGCCACCATCAAGGGAGAGCCTTCCTCCTCAGCAAACTTTCTAATTTATATTGAATGTGACGTTCATGGTATGAAATAATCCTGTTGGCCAGCTTGGGTCAAGTGCCTGGGTCTCGCTCCTCCTCATCCCTGCACCTGGCTAGCCTGAAAACACTGAGACCTTGACACCCACACACCATAGCTGGCTAAAAAGTAAATATTTTCACAAATTCAGACACCAGAGTCCTCCAAAAGTACAATTTTCCCAAGCATTAGAAAAGAAATTAGTCCTGTGTCGCTCAAACCAGGACAAGGGGCTTCTCTAGAAAATTATTTATACAGTAATGAAGAAAGCAACCTGTCCCCTCCCTGCAACTATTTTCCTAACTGGGAAAGCTATTTTTATTAAATACAAAAGCAACGAACATGTCTAGATATGAAGTAGCTTGAATCCTCCATTTTTGTAATCCAAACTAAAGTCTTTAACTGAAACTTTCACAGACTCAAAAGTTCAATTTGGATGTAAGTTGATCACCTCTGTTATTCAAATATAGAACTGACATTTAGTGGTAATTTGGTTTAGAAAAGCTAGATGTTTGTTTAACCTGTCATTACATTTTGCATAGACATATGAGTTATTCGAAGTGTCAAATATACACAGTACCTATCCAAAAAGTCTTTGATTTTTTTTTTCCTGTTTTTTTTCCTTTTATGTGTAATGTGGCTGACACATGGGACATCAGGGACTTTCCAGGCTACTTGCATAAACAGCTGATAAGGTTTGAAATAACATTTTGTAATTGGTAGCTCTAACAACTAGCAACTTCTCTGGATAAGACACAGAAGGGAACCCTCTAACATTCTAACTAGTGGGTTACACATTTCTTTTGGCCAAAGACACCTCGATGTGTATACATGATGCGTACCATAGCTCTTTCAGTCTAGGATTAAAATTAATCTCTTCCAGCTGTTTCATCAGGAATTGAACTGGAGGGTTGTACATGGTCTGGCTGGGATGGAGTTAACTTTCTTCATAGCAGCCCATATGGTGCTGTGTTTTGCATTTGTGGCTAAAGCAGTGTTGGTAACACACCACTGTTTTGGCTAATGCTGAACAGTGCTTGCACACTGTCAAGGCCATATTTGTGACTGCTGCTTGCATGGAAAGTATGTGGCATAGCAGGGCCCTGAAGCTCAACTTCCTGATCACCCTAACTCTTGAACTTCTTTTTAAGAAGATGCCCTCCCTCCGGCTTGCCCTGCTCCCTCACTGGAGGCAGTAGGGTAAGCCTTGGTTGGCAAGGCCCATGCCCTGCTGGCCTGGGGATTCCCACCCCCGGAGAGCTGTTGGCCCTTGCAGTGCCTAAAAAAATGATCAGCCTCATCCAGACTTCATTTTGCTGTAGCACACTGTATTGAGTTTATGTGACAAAGTTGGGGGAGGGGGGTGTCGCATTAAAAGGAATGCAGTTTCGATATTTGTCTGTCAGAGTCCCAGGACTTTCACTGATTTGTCTGTCAGAGTCCCCACAAAGGACTTTCACTGAGTCAGATTCACAAAAATCGAAATTAGTTATTTTATTGAGAGCAACAGAACAGATTTGAGATTGCCGTTGATAAATTCACTGACTACAATAGTGCTAATTAATTAAGGTTAATATTGCTAGCAAAAATAATGATAATAATACAACAGCCCAGGGGGTAATATTCACCAGAGGGTGAAAGGCGCAGCGCTTACCCAGAAGGTGTCCATGCCTGGGGTGGAGGAAGAGAACGCAGCCCGTCCACTGGTCCATCAGGTATTGAGATTCTTCTCTCCCAATTTAACAGTCATTTTCTCCATTTTTTTTTATCCCCAAAATTACAAGGTTTCCCTCCCCTAGGTGACGTATAGTATGATTTGGGTGGAGAGACGAGTGCTATAGTCATATATGTTTAGCATGATCTCGATAATCTTCATTAGCATATGCAGGGGTGTTGATATAGGATGTATTTTAGAAAATCAATACAGTTGCTTCTAGCAATTATCCATG
Source organism: Burhinus oedicnemus (assembly GCA_008921705.1). NCBI lineage: Eukaryota > Metazoa > Chordata > Aves > Charadriiformes > Burhinidae > Burhinus > Burhinus oedicnemus. The sequence goes on from VFFE01008886.1 coordinate 452,519, forward strand.
TCCATAAATCTTTGTCCACAGTCAAATTAACCTTCCCTCAGCTTTATACAAAAGCCAAAGCATGTTGCAGGAGAGTAACAGAGATCAACAGCAAGACTTCTTTTTATTTACTTCAGATAAAGTGCATTGTATGTAATCACTTCTTCAAGCATTTACTATGATATAGGATGTATTTTAGAAAATGAATGACAAATATAGTTTAGGGATAAACTAGTTCATAAAGTTAAACTATAGCAGACTATACTGTGTACTTAGCCAAAAGATAACATGAACTTAAAATGTTGCTGAGCTATGAAAACACAGACTGAGGCCCAAGGATGGGAGGAACTGAGAGCATGAATCTACAAGATAAAGGATGGTTTATCACCTGAATGACTAAACCAAGGTCAAAGACTATGTGATATATGACAGACAGGGGAGCTAACAAGCAAGATAACCAGAAGAAACCAGCATTGTGGTTTAACAATGCTACAAATTGGGAAAGGTGAAGAGTTGACAGTGAGGAAGACTGCCAGCCTTCATCCAGAAGACCCCCGAAGAAGACCACCAGATAAGGCTGCGCCTGCGCTAGGAGGAGTGAACTT
>VFFE01008886.1:466227-477434 GCA_008921705.1 Burhinus oedicnemus
GGCTTGGCAACTACATCAGCCAATTCCCTCAGGACTCTGGGATGCATCTCATCAGGTCCCATAGACTTCTGTATGTTTAGGTTCCTCAGGTGGTCTCGAACCTGATCTTCTCTTACAGTGGGAGGGACTTTGCTCCCCCAGTCCCTGCCTTGCGGTCCATCCACTCAGGAGGTGTGGGAAGAGAGGTTGCCAGTGAAGACTGAGGCAAAATGTTGTTGAGTACCGCAGCCTTCTCCTCATCTGTTGTTACCAGTTTGTCAGTCTTGTTCATCAGGGGGGGGAATACGCTTTCTCTGACCTTCTTTTTCTGGCTGACATACCTATAGAAGCCCCTCTTATTATTCTTTGTGTCCCTTGCCAATTTCAGCTCCAGCTGCACCTTGGCCTTCCCGACCCCATCCCTACACAACCGGGCAGTGTCCCTATCCTCTTCCCAGGATACCTGTCCCTGCTTCCACTGCCTGTGCATTTCTTTCTTGCCCTGTAGTTTGACATCGCTGAGCATCTGGTCGTCTCAGGTAGAGGCCAGGGAAAGAAGCAGTTTGCATATTTGTCTGGACCTACTGACAGACAAACAGCAACCCAAGGTAGTTGTCAGCTGTAGGGGATTTTTTGCTGTCTCTTTCCAGCCTGTTTCCCATAGTGCTAGTAGCTGACTATGTCCAAATCATTCACATCACCTCTGAAGCTCTATGAATTCATGAATCAGTGAGGCAGAAAATCATCAAATTGCACAATGACAAATTTGCTGAACATCCACATCCCCTTTTCCCCGGCTTCAGGTATTTCTAATATTATCATTGCAATCATCTAGAAAAAAAAAATCACTGCCCAGTGATTTCTATAACTTTATTGATATTTTTAGAGCGATAACTGACAAAAATCATAGGGAAAGATAGTATTTTCATTAGAGAAGTTGACATTTTGTACAGACAGTAATTTAAGATATGATATGTATGACTTTGGATGGCCAAATCATCCTTTTTACTTAGGTTGTTACCATGCTGGAAATCCAGCAAAGCAAGGCTGAATGATAGGAAAGTGAGACCGCATGTCCAAGAAAGCTAATCTGGCCGGCAGCACACACTGTATGTCCTTAATACTGTGTGAAACTGTGGCTGATCTCAGGAGCCGCTGAGCAACCCCAGCTTCCACTGGAAATGAGGGAGGGAGGAAGAGAGGGAGGAGGCCTATGAGAGTAACAGGATCATCTGTTAGAAGAACCACTTGTCATGTGTGCTCTGGCCAAAAAAAGTTTGATTTAACTAAATCCAGTACTCCATTATTACCTCTCCATGTTCATTTGAGCTAATCTCAGGCCTAGTGACTTTAGCCAGCATTTAAAAATGCCAGCTGATTTCCCTTCTACATTTCCAAGCAAACAGATCATGCTTGAGATTTACCAGCAAAAGAAGCGTAGGGAGATATGTGGATATCCACTTAAGGCAAATAACAATTAAAAAAATAATTATAGTAAAAATAAAAATATATTGAAACACACACACATACACACACAATTTGAACCAACCTGCATTTGAAATCAGAAATACCAAAATAGTTTGAATAAGCCTTTGCTGTTTCCCATTTGTAAGCCCAGCTCAAATCAAAGATATTTCAGATAGGAGTATTTCAAACAGCTTCAGTTTTTCTATATGTATAAAAATAGATTTATCATTTTTTAATGTGAGATCTTACAAGTCCTGGTATATTGATGGAGCCTTTGCAGACTAGAAACTTTCCTTAAAATCTAGATGACTGTTTCTTTGCAAATATAACCTCTGGGGTGATTTCCACTGTGGGATTTGCTTCTCTCTTCTCAGCTCACTTTAGGTCTGAGAACTAGTAATCTTGCTTTTCTGCCCATGCCTGTTTTCCTGTAATGGAATGCTGAAATTCTTGGAATGCTGAAAGGGAGAAAGGCAAAAAATTTCCCCAAATCTCTTCTCCATGGTTCTTTAACAAGACATGCCCTATGTCGGGAGAAGACACTCTCATCTCCTTGCAAGGAAGAAGGTTGCCTATCAGATACACCTTTAAAGATAACCCAGTTCAGCAGAGGGACTGTTGACAATGCCATGGGTTAATAGTGCAAACAAACTATATTGGGGATTAATAGCATTAGAATCTAATAGTATCATAGCTACAGAGGCATCACATCCATCTATAATTATCTCTATAGTGATGATTATGTTTGAATTCTGATGATTTTGATAGATGTAAAAAAAAAATTCAACAGCATTTGAACTCATTGCATCCCTTTAAAATTACAGTTCATTAAAATAAAATGCTCTCTCAATGCGTTGGCCCTGATAAAGATTTTGGACAGTCAATGTAAATGAGGATTATTTGTAGAAGTCATTGTGAAATCAGTTATGTTAACACCAGGGACCAAAGACTAACATATCCCCCCCCCCCCAAATATTCAGGCCCCAACTCTACACCCTCAAAATATTGTTTTTACATTGATAAATCAACACTGGCCCTTTCAAAGCTCATGTTGCATCCATCAGTACTCCAACCACACACACAAAAGTGAGGTTTGCAAACCTGATGGATTTGTACATCCTTAACATCTTTGGAGCAAAGTTTCTATATACCAAAAGGGATGGGATTCACATCAAAAGCCAGCTCAGTATTAGACGGACAGGCAGACAAGACAGGAATACCAGGCTTCTCTTTAGTCAAGCACTTTGATAGAAATGTAGCTGCCTAACTTTTGCCATCCAAGTTTGAGACCATCTTAGCCTAATCATTCTCTTCAAGGTCCCCAAGGAAGTTAGTGTTAGAGCAAGATTCATGCATAGGGATCCCTGGCTTACATTCCTAAACTATTATATAAACTATTATACCCTGTCACACTTATCAAAAATTAAAGTGTAAATAGAATATGATAAAAAATACATTTTTTAAGTGCAACAACTGGAACAAGTGTATGATAGTGTTTATGGCAGTCATGAATACGTTCTCAAATAACAATCCAAATGATTACTATTTGTAGATTGTGTAACATTCTCTATTAACTACATGAAAACAACTTTGCTTTACAACATGTTTTTCACTGAAATTTGTATCATCAGTTAGCATGATTTTTGGCACTCATAATAATAATAATATAAGATTTCAGAAGCAGTTTCACAGCTTCAGCAATGATCATAATATAATGGACATAATATCTGGAAAAGAAATAAATGCTAGTCTAAACCAAAGGGAAAATTGTCATTCAGCCTTGTACAATTCATAAGAAAACCCTTCAGTCTAATGCACTAATATAGTTAGGGTAAGAAAGAAAGTTGAATTCTTTTCATTGCCCTGGCATCTAGGGAGCTAAGCTCTCATCCTGTCATCTATCCTGCATCACTCTTGATTTCATGGGCAATCTTCTGATTTAACCAGAGTTCATAATACAATAAAAGGATTGGTATCCTAACGATAATTGCATAGCAATATATTAAGAGCATTTCTGGAAAAAAAAAATACACCACCGTTTTCAGATACTGCCCTTCAGTAGTGCACATGCATAAGCTGTTAGCAAACACCTTGATTCAAACAATGACAATTGCTGGAGAGAGAAACACCCATCCACACAGATGGTTTTAGTTAGGAAGTGCATGTTCATAGATGGCTGTGCAGAAGTGAAGGCAGACTGAAATCTTATTTGAAAATAGAGCTTCAAAGCATCTACCAACTAATTGCATAAGAATCAATGGCTTATTCCACCAAGGATGCTTGTCTAATTGCACGTGGATTAAACTCTGGTAAATAAAAGTTTTTACTTTTAGATTGCAATTCCATACAATAACAGACTCCTGTGAAGGATCTGTAGTGCCTTCTCCTGTCATTGTTGAACTCTTACAAACATAATGGATAAAGTGCTTCCTCTGTGCTATGATTTCAATGGCTTAGGAGAACAGACAAGCTAAAAATTTAGCATATTTGAAAATACAGATGTCAAGAAAGTGTTTATGTGTTCCAGACAATATCTCTGCAGTGGAGCATTCACTGCTCCTATTTCCAGGATACAGAGGACTAAAATCTTAAGGAGCTGTACTGGGTTTCCATGGCAAGGTTTTTGGTAGTGGGGGTGCTGCAGGGGTGGCTTCTGTGAGAAGATGCCAGAATCTGCCCCCATGTCCAACAGAACCAGTGCCAGCCAGCTCCAATGTGGACCCGCCACTGGCCAAAGCTGAGCTCATCAGCAACGGTGGTAGTGCCCCTGTGATAACATATTTAAGAAGGGGTAGAAACTGCTGCACAACAGCAGCTGGGAGACAGGAGTGAGTATGCGAGAGAAACAACTCTGCAGACACCAAGGTCAGTGAAGAAGGAGCGCAGAGATTCCCCTGCAGCCCATGGTGAAGACCATGGTGAAGCAGGTTGTCCCCCTGCAGCCCATGGAGGTCCACGATGGAGCAGATGTCCACCTGGAGTCTGTGGAGGACCCCATGCCAGAGCAGGTGGATGGGCCTGAAGGAGGCTGTGACCCCGTGGAGAGCCTGTGCTGGAATAGGCTTCTGGCAGGACCTGTGACCCTGTGGAGAGGAGCCCACACTGGAGCAGGGCAAGAGCATGAGGAGGAAGGAGCGGCAGAGACAACATGTGATGAACTGACCACAACTCCCATTCCCTGTCCCCCTGTGCCGCTCGGGGGGAGGAGGTAGAGAAATTGGGAGTGAAGCTGAGCCTGGGAAGAAGGGAGGAGTAGGGGGAAGGTGTTTTTAGATTTGTTCTTATTTCTCATTATCCTACTCTGATTTGATTGTCAATAAATTAATTTCCCCAAGTCAAGTCTGTATTGCCCATGACAGTAATTGCTGAGTGATCTCCCTGTCCTTATCTCAACCCATGAGCCTTTTGTCATATTTCCTCCCCCTGTCCTGTTGAGGAGGGGGAGTGAGAGAGTGGCTTGGTGAGCACCTGGCGACCAGCCAAGGTCAACCCACCACAGGAGCTACTGCCCTGACACCACCAAAAGCTTCTTATTTTTGCAGATTTCAGCTAGTATCATCTGTCTTAGTTTCCCTGTCAACCTGACCTTGACATTCACTCCAGGGTGACTGAAGGATCTGGACAATTTGTTGATTACAGATATCTTGGCATGATTCAAACCTGATGTACAGCAGAGGGAACCTGGCAGTTGGAGCTTGTGCCCCACTTGTGAATGATGCTCAGGGTGTCCTCATGCGTAACAGGAGGGCTTTGTCCATCCTGGTCCTCTGTGACCCCAACGCATCTCTCCCCATTGCCGATAGGGCACAACGTACCTACAGTAATCCATTTTTATTCATTATGAAAATTAACACAAAGCACTTTAGGACTTGAATGATCAAATACTCCATTAAGTCTACTGTGTGATTTATTATTTTTATTACTGCTCCAATTGGTGTTGTGGTAATGCTAAGGAACAACAATGAGGGATGAAGGGGTCACTGAATCAAGCATTGTAATGACAGTAAAGGGAAAGGAAAGCTGTGATTTGCAAAAGGTCAGGGGTGTCTAGTTCCGAGAGAAACCTAGAAATCCTTGACGAAGGTTGAACACCCAAATTTACTGATGTATGCATAACATCACTAGAAGTCCTTCATGGCAGTATGTTGCTGGACTAACAGATCTGCTCAAGCTTCTTGACTTATATAAATATGGGATTCCTACAATTTCAAACATCACAAGAAAAAAGATATCAGTATCTGAAACCATGTTGTGGATTCCCCTTAGCAACGCACCTTCTCTGTAATCCTTGCTCCCTTCTTTTGTATCAGCAATAGTGTGGTGAGCAGGACTAGGGAAGTGATCATCCCCCTGTACTCGGCACTGGTGAGGCCCCACCTCGAATACTGTGTTCGCTTTTGGGCCCCTCACTACAAGAAAGACATTGAGGGGCTGGAGCGTGTCCAGAGAAGGGCAACAAAGCTGGTGAAGGGTCTAGAGAACAAGTCTTATGAGGAGTGGCTGAGGGAACTGGGGTTGTTTAGCCTGGAGAAAAGGAGGCTCAGGGGAGACCTGATCGCTCTCTACAGCTACCTGAGAGGAGGTTGTAGAGAGGTGGGGGTCAGTCTCTCCTCTCCCAAGTAATAAGAGATAGGACAAGAGGAAATGGCCTCAAGTTGCGCCAGGGGAGGTTTAGATTGGATATTAGGAAAAATTTCTTCACTGAAAGGGTTATCAAGCACTGGAACAGGCTGCCCAGGGAAGTGGTGGAGTCCCCATCCCTGGAGGTAGACGTGGTGCTTAGGGACATGATTTAGTGGTGGTTTTGGCAGTGTTAGGTTTATGGTTGGACTTGATGGTCTTAAGGGACTTTTCCAACCTAAACGATTCTATGACTCTATGATTCTCTTGTGTTCCCCTGGATTGTTCGTGCTCTACGGCTGAGCCATTGATTAGAACATCTTTGTTGATATTTTCTCTGTATTTTGACAGAAAGAAAACACTAACCATTATCTGAACCATGGGGTTCAACACACAGGAAGGTAAAAGCATAAAAGAGAGGGACAGGTGAAAGAACAAGGAGAAGTAAAGCTGTGAAACAGCATTCCTTTCCCTAAAATCAATCAATCACTTGAGTGTGTGGCAAAACGTGGCAGAAACAGGCAAAAAAGAAAGTAGTTTACAGAATCACAGAATCACAGGGGTTGGAAGGGACCTCTGGAGATCATCTAGTCCAACCCCCCTGCCAGAGCAGGGTCACCTAGAGCAGGTTGCACAGGATGGCGTCCAGGCGGGTTTGGAATGTCTCCAGAGTCGGAGACTCCACTACCTCTCTGGGCAGCCTCTTCCAGTGCTCTGCCACCCTCAAAGGAAAGAAGTTCCTCCTCATGTTCAGATGGAACTTCCTATGGTCAAGTTTGTGCCCATTACCTCTTGTCCTATCGCTGGGCACCACTGAAAAAAGACTGGTCCCATCCTCCCAGCACCCTCCCTTTAAGTATTTATGAGCACTGATGAGATCCCCTCTCAGTCTTCTCCAGACTAAAAAGACCCAAGTCCCTCAGCCTTTCCTCATCAGAAAGGTGTTCCAGTCCCCTAATCATCTTTGTAGCCCTCTGCTGTACCCTCTCCAGCAGCTCCCTCTCCTTCTTGAACTGGGGAGCCCAGAACTGGACACAGGACTCCAGGTGTGGCCTCACCAGGGCAGAGTAGAGGGGGAGGATAACCTCCCATGACCTGCTGGCCACACACCTCTTGATGCACCCCAGGATGCCATTGGCCTTCTTGGCCACAAGGGCACGTTGCTGGCTCATGGTCATCCTGTTGTCCACCAGGACGCCCAGGTCCCTCTCTGCAGAGCTGCTTTCCAGCAGGTCAGCCCCTAACCTGTACTGGTGCATGGGGTTATTCCTCCCCAGGTGCAGGACCCTACACTTGCCCTTGTTGAACTTCATGAGGTTTCTCTCTGCCCAACTCTCCAGCCTGTCCAGGTCACGCTGAATGGCAGCACAGCCTTCCGGTGTGTCAGCCACCCCTCCCAGTTGTGTCACCAGCAAACTTGCTGAGGGTACACTCTGTCCCTTCATCCAGGTCCTTGATGAAGATGTTGAACAGGACTGGACCCAGTCCTGACCCCTGGGGAACACCACTTGTCACAGACCTCCAACTAGACTCTGTGCCACTAGCTCAAGCTTCTTGACATATAAATATGGGTTTCCTACAATTTCAAACGTCACAAGAAAAAAGATATCCCTCAGTATCTGAAACCATGTTGTGGATTCCCCTTAGCAGATGCACCTTGTTAGCCTGAACACCTTGGCTGTTCTGCTGTTGTGTATGTCTTCTAAGTGGCAGAGAATCAAAAGAAACATTAAGAAACCTGCAGGCATATAATAACCAATATCAGCATCTGTATGGCACAACAATCAAAGCATGTCTACCTAGAAGTTTTTAGTTTCACTTCTTGCCTCACAAATAGCCTTCAAAATTTTAAGAGATGGATGCATGATTTTAGGACCAATGGTAAAACACTGTGTTGATTTATTGTTTTATAGGGCAGGAATCATAAAGCCCTTTTACATCCCCAATGGCAGGAGCAGGGAAGATGAGTCAGCAGGTGGGAAAGTGCCTTGTTTCCAGAATCAGGACCATTGCTAGGTCACTAAAATGCCACATTGCTAGGTATCTAAGCAGTTAAAAAAAGACTTCCTTCCTCTGAACTCCTGGCAGCCAGGTCATATCAGGTGAAAGTTGCTCAGCCACCACACTGTTTTCTGAAAGTGTGGGGAAAATGGGACAGAGCTGCTGCAAGGGCTCTGTCCCCGCTACAGCTTCCCAGTAACAGCTAGGTGCCTTCTCTGACCTCGTGGTTGCAGTCTCCTGCAGTAAAGATCTGACTGGATTTAGCGGCACAGTCTATTTTTTAAAGCAATTGTGGTATTAAGCAACCTAGGGTCACTGGTGAAATCAGTGTCCAGTGACAGGCAAGAGTCCAGCACGGAGGGTGTGTGTCAATAGGCAGAGTTGCCCTGAATGAATATCTCTGTAGCACTTATGTTCTTGAAACTCTCCACAAAAATTAAACCAACTGTTTGCCTTATCGGTAAGTACAGCAATTAATAGAGTATTTAATATAGCTGGGTTTTTTTTCCATAAGATTGGCAGCTAGCAGGGAAGCTGCAGCCAGTACCATTCAACTGGTAGGTCCTGCAGGTCACCAGCAAGTTCTCTGTGGGCCACCTATGACTATGACCAGTTTTGCCAACCTCTGAGCTCTGCCCTGCGCATGGGGTGGGAGGACCCTTGCACCATATGTGGTCCCAGCTGCACAGATGAGCAGGTGCTCAAGGGAGAAAGAGAGAGAGAGCAAGAGAGATCCAAACACAGACCTGGAAGAGCACCAGCTTGGCGCAGATACTCAGGGCTATTACTCTTGAGGATTTGGGCCTTGGTCACTGCCAGCTTTCTCTGTTTATACAGACTGCCTCTCTTACAGCAATAGGATATTATTTAACAGCCTGTCTTCCTGTTTGAAACTGCTAGCGCTCATCACCACTTCCCTGCTTCTCCTCAGTCTTCCCTACCACTCTTCTAAGCAGCCACACACCTTTTCTTTCCCCAGATGTTTTCTAGGTGGAACCCTCTTGATCCTGTATCTTGTGGCTGACTAGTATCCAGCCACATTTTCTCCATCCTGGGCTCCTTTATTTGCTCTTCTCATTTGGAGTTACTTTAATGATTTTACATAACATTCTGAATGACATTTTTATTGCAGTATTTGCATGGCCTGGCATAATTTGCCAAGGGAGGTGCTTTACAAATAATATTATTACTTTGAAGACTTAGTCCTGTGGAATCACAGAACATGTGGTTATGTTTAAATACATTTGTTTTCACTGTGCGTCCTCTATTGTTAAAGGAGAAGCCGCTGCCTGAGCATTCACACACCATTCATGGTGTCGTGCGCGCGCACACACACACAGTCTCTTACTCTCGGGCGCACTTCCTCCTTCTTCAAGCTCAACCCTAGGTTTCCTGCAGCAGAGTCTCAGGCACTAGATTTTATAAAATAATTCATTTAATTGAAAGGTACAGCAGCAAGGACAACCCGGGCTGGGTGCCGCCAAAGAGAGTGACCCTGAACAAAGAAATCCCTGGGCAATTATACCCTTGTGATCTATACACCCGCCCCTCACGTGCTTTTCATGTGCTGTCCACGCATCTTTTAGTGCAATGGTGATTTTTGGTCTGGGGTCTTCTGACATCTTATTGGATTCTTTTTCTGTGTCCAGGCAGGCAGGCTCTTGTTGATTTGCAGTTTCAGCTGAGGGTTGGAGCCTCCTTATCTTCTGGTTTACACTCCTTGTGCACCTGCACTCACTGGCAGAACATGGAGAACTGAAGAGTCCCAGACTTGGGAAAAACACAACCAAAACATCAGTGTGATATCAAAACACTTTCCCATACTAAAAGACTAAACACAGCCCTGTACCAGCTGCTAGGAAAATTACTAAGAAAAATAACTCTATTGCGGCCTAAAGGCTTCAGCAAATCCAGCTACTCATGCTAAGTAAAGCTAGGCACAGCAAAAATCATACCATATTATGATCCTAAGTAATTTATTCTAATTAAAACTTACTTATTTACTCTAAACAACTAATATCCCTCAACATCTATTATGATTTTGCCCTGCTGTGTGATATTGGTGCAATACATGCTATTTGTAAGATATCAACAACATGATCTACTTCAAGTGCAATGTGTTAACTTGTCTCCCTCTGAAAGACAGAGGTGATACTTGAACATAACCTTTTCTGACCTTGGGTGGGGTGTCTTCTAAATCCAAGACAGAACTAGCGATCATATTGATTCAGGTTAGCAGCCTGAGGAGGTCTTCATTATGTTTTCAGAACCAGCACTGACCAGGTTAATTGAACCAGATCCTACTTAGAGGCCTGGTTTCCAAAGCTTCAGAAAGTCACCAAATGTGTGCTTGGGGAAGATTGTTCTGTTTGAGCACCATGCGTCCACAGATATTTTCTGTGTGCAGTAAAAGAGCAAGTCACAGCAAAGTGAGTAGGGAGGCTGACATGTCTCTGCTCAAGTGCGCTCTGCAAAGTGTGTATCCAGGTCAACAGGTCTGGGGCTGCCAATGTGGGGAAAATAGTGATGCTGTTAACACACAGCAAAGATTCATGATAAAGAATCATAGAATGGTTTGGGTTGGAAGGGACCTTTGAAAAGCTCCTGTCTAGCACTTAAAAAAAATATTAAAAAGAATCTTTTTAAAAAGTGAAACAAAATTTCCTCTCCCCCATGTCTCCAGAGGAAAGCCAAGGGGGGCACCGCAGCCCACGGCTAATTGACACTGGGGTTGCAGCCTTCCTCGAATGGGCTGGTGATATAGGGAACTAACTGTCCGCTTCACAATTTCTAAATCGCTTAACAATCCTGTTTGTTTTAAAGATTCTTTTGGAACTCACTTACCAAAGACTGGTATCTGTCAAGGACTGGCATTTGTCAAGGACTGGTATGTCAGACAAAGGCAGTGAACAACCCGACCTTGCTGCAAGTAAATCGTATAGATAACGGGAGCTGCTAGCAGTAACATTATTGTATGCAAGAAGCGACCATCTGGTTAAAACCGGTCTTGCGGTTTGGAGCCCAGTCAACTCAGCTTTCTAGGCCAAAGGTGAAAAGTATACGGTGAAGAAGACTAGGAGCCTTCCTCCAAAAGACCCTGGCCCACGACCACCGGATGGAAGTGCGCATGCGGCAAGAGG
>VFFE01008886.1:497053-517652 GCA_008921705.1 Burhinus oedicnemus
CTGAAGGAATTAGGATTGTTTAGTCTGGAGAAGAGAAGGCTGAGGGGAGACCTTATTGCTCTCTACAACTACCTGAAAGGAGGCTGTAGTGAGATGGGAGCTGGTCTCTTCTCCCAAGGAACTAGCAATAGGACAAGAGGAAATGGGTTCAAGTTGTGCCAGGGGAGGTTTAGGTTGGACATTAGGAAAAAATTTTTCACGGAAAGAGTTATCAAACATTGGAACAGGCTGCCCAGGGAGGTGGTTGAGTCACCATCCCTAGATGTGTTTAAAAGTCATGTAGATATGGTGCTTAGAGACATGGTTTAGTGGTAGACCTGGTAGAGTAGGGTCAATGGTTGGACTAGATGATCTTAAAGGTCTTTTCCAACCTAAACAATTTTGTGATTCTGTGATTCTATGATTCCAGTGCAGATTGCATCTCCCTTTTGCTAGCTCACTTCTGCTGGTCAGCAATGTGGGAAGAGTCTTGAGGCTTTTCCCTTGCACCTTCTTGCTTCTCCTCACTTTCTTTGGGGAAAGTACTGGATATGCAGCTGGTACTTCTACCTTCCCATACACTGACCGTGAGGTGGGGAGCCCAAATTTAGGAGGTAGCAGATGGATAATTTTCTTCCTGCTTCAGCTATAAATTGTCACAGTTTATATTAAAAAGAATCATTATTATTGTTTCTTCCTACTGAAATTTGTTTCAAAGATCGATTTCTTATCTGCTTGTCCTATCTTCCTCACACCTTCCTCAACTCTTTAGGACTTCAGCATGCATTTGACAGTGACTGGGAAGCTGGGAAAATCACTTACAACAATTATAAAAATGGATCCAACGATGCTGTTCTGGCTTACAAACTCTTGGTGCAAACAGGCAACCGAGCAAAGCCCATTGACATCAGCCAGGTACTGTATCAGAGTCCATACTGGTTTATACAGGAATGCACAGTCCATCATGAGTTGGGGGAGATGCAAGGAGCATGCCATAGCCTCTTTTTTCATCTTGATGAATTGAAGTTCTTGAGTTGTACCTAATTGCATAGCCTTTCTGACTTTGCTTGAGCTACATGTTAGCTGTAGAGTCTGGCCTGTGTTGAGAAGTATTTAAAATCAACACCAGGAAGGCCTGTCCTTGGTGATTATTGGCTGGAATGCGTTAAATGCTGTTCCCGTCTCATACACACACGCAGTTTCTGCTGCAGTTGGTGTGGAAGATGCTACTCTGCATCCATAGGTAGATGGAGCCTGGTCCTATGCCAGACATACAGCCAATGTTAGCCTTGTTCCTGATTTGAATTAGATTTTTTTTATAGGGACGACCTTTGCTCAGACTTCTGCTGTGGCTTTGTATCTAGCATTTGCAATTATTTGGTTAGTTCCTACCAATTTATTCAAAACACACATTTTAAAGAAAGATGTTTACGAGTGATAGTGAATGGAAGGGGACTGAAATAATTACATGCTGTACAATATTATTGTACTGTCATTACTAAATATAGATATACTGTAGTAGAACTGAGAATGACGGTTGAGCTGCCTAAATAAAATACATCTGAGCTTCTTTCATAAGCTGCATATGGCTGCATTTGCTGCTTTTTATTATCACATAGGTAGGTGAAACACACTGGATTTGACTCCTTATGCCAAAATTTGATTTTAAAGCTCACAAGAAAAAATTCTGCAGTAACCTAGCTTCTCCTCTCCTAGAATCATCATTGACTCTCTGTGCTTTCAGGCAGAAAATAGTCTCTCTAGTGAGCTTCTCGGCAGATCTGCTTACTTTCTCTTTTTGCTGGCATTAAAGGTAACAGATTTACGGATTACATAGTTCAGTTACTATGGTGTGTAAAACACATTGCTATATGGCAACATGGAGCATGCTGTCAGGTTTGAATGATGCTTCAGCTATGAATTTAGCAAAGGTAGGGAGCCAAAGAGAAAATCTTTAGTGAGATTTTGTTTAGCAGTGTGTACCACATACACTGCGGAACAAATGTGATTGGGCTACAGCTGCTGATACAATTTCCTGTGCCTGGGAGGGAGAAAAGTGTGGTGCGACCACAAGGGCTGAGTGCTGTGCTATGCAATTCCAAAGACAGCTTGAAGACATACAGTTGTTGCATATCCTGTGAATTAATTGAATCCAGAACATTGGAATCTAGTTTTGGGGGAGTTTTTTGCTTTTTTTGTTTTTAACTGCTGTCACTGTTGGTCTTCATTTCATTAAAAAGACCTGAAACTGGAGCCAAGCCAGAATTTTAAATAAACAAAGCAAACAAAAAACCCCCAGTAATACTTTTAATCCACAGAGTCCTCTGTCAGAACTCTAGCTGTGCAGTATTTGGCTGCAGAACCCTAGAAATGTACCACTGCTGTTTACCCCACAGATACATTTGCCAAGTGACCCAAATAACACAGTGCACTTGTCTGGTTTTTTTGGCACTAGGCGTTTTCTGAAATACATTGGTCATAGGAGGCAAGTGTTAGAAAAATTTATACAGGTGTTGTTTTATTTTTATAGCTCTCCTCCATTTACTGGGTGGCATTTCCTTCAATGTTAACAATAGAGGTTAACTGCACACAGGCATGTGTAGGGACTCTTGCCAAGTATTTTTCCCCTTTCTTTAAAATATGTTTCTCCAATTTGGTTGGTTTTCACCCTTGGCTACAGACAGTCTTTTGGAATTCAGATTTAATTGGTTCAGTCTATTCTGGAACCATCTGCTGATTTAGTAGTTATTATAAATATTATATAAATATTAGTTTATAAATAACCACTTTCCACTGTCACTGTAGTTAATTAGATTTTTCTTCACTGCCAAACAATAGTTTGCTGGTAAGTCACTTCAACTGAAAGTTCATGCTGTTTGTCTTTTTCTTCCCCCCCTCCTATATGTGTGTGTCGCATCTCTAGGCTTTTTGTCATAAGCTTTGCAGCAAGAGCCCTGAAAGCAAAACTCATTCTGAATGGCTTCTAATCTTTCCATTTTGCAGTTGACCAAACAGCGTTTGGTGGATGCAGATGGAATCATTAACCCAAATGCTTTCTACATCTACCTGACAGCATGGATTAGCAATGACCCTGTAGCCTATGCTGCCTCACAAGCCAACATCCGGCCTCACTGCCCAGAATGGGTCCATGACAAAGCAGACTATATGGCAGAAACAAGGCTGAGAAGTAAGTAGCATTTCATCTTAATGTCTTACAGTTTATATAGGTGCTCTTACCCCTTCCTTCAAGACCTAGTAACTCTATAGTTGGGTGACACTCTATAGGGCTCAGAAGCATAAACAGAACAATATATTGTGTTACTCTGTAGCCTCGGGAGACAAATGCAGTTGTGGAATCTAGTGTAATGTGGCACCACTGAAGGGTTTTATCATGTTGAATAATGAGTTTTATAACAGTTTCTAGCAAAGCTCTAAAAACTTATAAGCATTGCTTTTTAATGTCACCTGATAGTTCCGTATGTGAGAGAAACCTGGAGATTGCATGAAATTCCTGAATTTCATCACTGGGATTACATCATGTTTATCCTCAGTTTTTAATATGTAAGGAAATTTTATCAAGTTAGGTCATATGCATAAGCTATCAACACCAATATGGTACAAGATCTATTTAGGGGAGCAGTCTGTGTGAGTGGGTGTTCTCTTTCTGTCCCTCCCACTCTGTGCTGTTCACTGTTTTGCATCCTGAGCAGTAATGCTGGTTCACCTTGCTTTGCTTCAGCTTTGAATTTATTGGGAAGATTGCTAGTTGGACACCAGTGGACAATGGGAGAGGACATGTGGTGGAGGACTGGCACTCTTGAAAACGTGCTTGGGTAACAAGCTAGCTGTGCTTCAGTGTACCTGAACCCTAGGGCAGGTATTCAGTAAAAAGCTGGTGAAGATTAAATACATATATTGAAATATATCTGCAGTTGTTAAATTATATAGAATTGTTTGGGGACTTGATACAGGCTGTGTTTATCCCAAATATAGTAATCTCCTGTATTTAGTGTTTTTAAAGTGTCATTTTTTCCAAAGATGCAAAATTTAAAGTCAACACCTTTAAGCATTTTGCTACCGAGACCAAGTGTCTTGTTAATCATGCTCTCTGTGTATCTCCTTCTTCCCAAACACATTAAAACATTGATATTCTTTTCCTAGTTCCAGCAGCTGAGCCCATAGAATATGCTCAGTTTCCTTTCTACCTCAATGGATTGCGTGAAACTTCTGACTTTGTGGAAGCTATCAAGAAAGTGAGAGCTATCTGTAATAACTATGCTGGCCTGGGGATTGCCAGCTACCCAAATGGTTACCCATTTCTATTTTGGGAGCAGTATATTGGGCTTCGTCACTGGCTTCTCTTATCCATTAGTGTGGTTTTGGCTTGCACGTTTCTGGTCTGTGCCCTCTTCCTCCTGAACCCTTGGACGTCTGGCATCATTGTAAGTTTATTATAAGGGTCTTTGTTGAAGTCAAATTCCTTTCAGCATAGCTCTTGCTGTAGTCAGGAAGGTTTTGTTTATGACTGGGCCTCTAATGGAGTATGTATATTGCATCATTCATTATATATTTATTCAACTTGAGGGGGTAGAGTTCATGCTAAAGGTACAAACCTTAATAACCTTAATCCTTTGGCCACCTTTTTGCAGCTTTAAAGGTTTCTTACAAGGATACGTGAACTTTTGCCCTTGTTCAGCTGCACATTAACATGAGAAATAAAGACACAGAGGAAAATTAGGAATGTTATTAAATATTAAAGTTATTTCTATTTAGTTTTTCCTTCCTCCTTTTTATCAGACAATGTTATTTTTCAAGGCAGTTGCTTGTGACTAACTTGCCTGTAAATTTGTCCACTGATTTCTGAATGCAGTCTTTCTGGAAAGACTGAAATGGTTAGGTTGTACAGTATGCACTGAGAAAAGAGTGTAACTGGACTATTGAGGAGAAAGAGTTATAAAATTATAAATTGAAGAGAATATTCCTCCATGCTTTCTGCAAGGCACCATAAGTCTCATAGTAAACATTCAAGTTAAATTGGATGATGATGTTACTATGTTTAAATTCCATAAACTGTTGTATGGTTTATAAAATGTGTATGGTTTTATAAATGTTATATGGTTTAGAAAAGCGTAAAACAGTTACTAGTTTTTGTAATATACGTTTATATGACAAGTATGTTAAAAGGTAAATGTTTAGTCTAGAATATTTTTCATGGCACTTAATCAAGCGATTTATGTTATTTTTCTTGATTTATTAGCTTATAAAATCATTTATTATAGTGCATACTTTTTTATTTTCAGAGTCTGACATTGCTTTTATAAGTTTGTCTCTTTTTTTCCTGCTTAGCTTTAGAAACTTTGAAGTCGATTCCACGGATTTCCTCCCCTCCCTTATTATTTTTTACAAGGTAGATGAAAGAAAAATAAAAGCTTTCCCTTAGATTTACCTATTTGCATTGTCCATGTCAATCCCTCCAAGTATCTTTAAAGCTTGAAGGCCCTCTGTAACCTGAGACTCATCAGCTAATTATGACATTCACTTTCTTCTGGGCTTTAAACCTACTCTGGATTCATCCTCACTTACATTTGGGGTACTACAAAAAGAATTCCAATGCAGTTATTTGAAAGTTAGTTTTTCTAGAAGGATTGTCACAGAAACAGGTGAAAAAGAAAATTTATCTTCCAGTGGGTATCCATGAGAAGGAAGAAAAATAATTATTTTTCAAATCACATTGATAAATTGTTACCAATAGAAAAGTGATGCTTGATCTGTTAACTGGTTCTTGGGATAATAATTTAAACTGACTCTATAGAGGGTCATTGCCATTGAGCAAAATGAAACAAGGGAAAATGGCTTGTCTTTAGGGATAAAAGAAGGACTGATCTGAGGGATATATTTTATAGTCCCCATATTGTTTCAAAATATCCTTCCTCTTCATTTGTCTAGAGTATGAGAAGTTACTAACGGCTGTTTGAAATCATCTAGGTGGTGGTGCTGGCTCTGATGACTGTGGAGCTGTTTGGCATGATGTGTCTAATTGGAATAAAGCTGAGTGCAGTGCCTGTGGTTATCCTGGTTGCTTCTGTTGGCATTGGTGTGGAATTCACTGTTCATATTGCTTTGGTATGTAAAACTAGAAAGCATTTTCAAAGTATTTTAAAATAAAATGGTGACTGTTATGATTCCAAATCCTTACTTAGACTCCTAATTCAGTAACATGATTCTCAGAAGAGTATCAGTCATAAACCTCACACAAAGTTTTGTGTGCCATTTGGATTGTCATGGTAGAGTACATCTGATCTGATTAAATAGTTCCTAACTATTGAGTCAGTCTCCTAGAAGAGGGAATACATAACAGTATTTTAGTATTTAATAATGCTTTTTGAAGACTGTGATTAAGATCATGGGTAAACGTGGTATCTAGTTGTGTGAGCCATACAAATACATAGACAAAACAGAGCTCTTAATATTCATTATTTTAGGCCACACTCTACCACTCATTATCTGCAGCCTCTCTGTTGTTGACTCTCAGTGCTATGTAGCTGTTTATGCCTTCTTGTATGTACATTCTGTATCTTGTGTTAAAGAAACCTTTGAAGGGAGACATTCAAAATCATATAATGTCATTTAATCTCTCTGGACCACTAAAATTTGAATTATTTGAATTTTTCATGTGAAAAATCTCCACCTTCTTTTCAAAACCCATCAGGTATTACTAATGGGCTCAAATGCGCAATCTGTAGGGAAAGAGTTTTCCAATGTAATAAAGAGAAGTAGAGAGGAAAAAAATGTTTGAATGTTTTATATAAACATTTTCAACATTTTCAAAGTTAGGTGTCCAAATCTAGAGTGCATCTAATCATCCAGCTTAGTCAACCTGATGTGCAGAAGTGCAGAGAAATGACAGCAAGGGAGCAGTTGTGGATACTTGTTATGCAAAATTCATCCTGCTTTATTTGGTGACCAATACTGGAGTAAAGGGCTATTTTTCTGTGTTCACATTTGAAAGTGGCAGTGCTGATCTATGCAATGTTAAGGAGAAGCTTAGACAAAGGCCTGATTTCTATTTTCTGCCAATTAATCAATTTTGATACTAAGTAGGAATTCTTAGAATTGGAATTCATAGAAACTGGGGGATTTCAGAATTTAAATGTTTATATACTACAAATGAAAAGCTACACGTTTTTTCCATTTACCTGTTCTTAGTACTGTTATATCTCAAGAACTCTCAACATTATACACGGAAAGGTCTCTTCATGCACTCATCATAAATCATTTTCCTATTCTAATCCATTTTTCAGAAGAACGTTATTTTAAGAATATCATTGTCTTCATGGATTTGAATCTTACTGTATTAAAAAGTAAGAAAGGGTGAGTCTGGTCAATATAATATCATCTCAGGAAAAAGATGTTTGTAGCCTACTATAATCTCTAGTATATTAGTACCATAGTAATCAAAAAAGAAATGAAAGGAGGGGGATGGAAAACGGGGCGAGAGACGGAGAGAAATTGGATGGAGATTTAATAGACCTTTTAGACTCAACAGGAGGACTGGTAGACTATTGAGAGGATCTGGTGACAGTGAAAAGGAGCTGAGAACTAAAGGGTAGCCTAACACAATAGCGATGGACAAATATTGGGAACATAGAATCATAGGATGGTTTTGATTGGATGGGACCTTTAAAGGTCATCTAGTTCCAACCCCCTGCCATGGGCAGAGACATGTTCCACTAGATCAGGTTACTCAAAGCCCAGTCCAACTTGACCTTGAACACTTCCAATGATGGGGCATCCACAACTTCTCTGGGCAACCTGTTCCAGTGTCTCACCACTTTCTTCCTTATATCCAATCCAAATCTGCCCTCCTTCAGTTTAAAACTGTTGCTCCTTGTCCTGTCACTACAGGCCTTGGTAAAAAGTCTCTCTCCATCTTTATTCTAAGCCCCTTTTATATACTGAAAGGTCGCAATAAGTTCTCCCCGGAGCCTTCTCTTTTCCAGGCTGAACAACTCAAACTCTCAGCCTTTCTTCATAAGAGAGGCGTTCCAGCCCTCTGACCGTTTTCATGGTCCTCTTCTGGACCTGCTCCAAGAGGTCTGTGTCTTTCTTGTGCTGGTGACCCCACAGCTGGACGCAATACCCCAGGTGGGGTCTCACGAGAACAGAGGGGGAGAATCACCTCACTCGACCCGCTGGCCACACTTCTTTTTATGCAGACCAGGATATGATTGGCTTTCGGGGCTGGAAGCGCACATTGCCAGTGCATATCTAATTTTTCATCTACCAGTATCCCCAAGTCCTTCTCTGCAGGGCTACTCTCAATCAATTCATTCCCCAGTCTGTACTGATACTGGGGATTGCCCCGATCCAGGTGCAGAACCTTGCACTTGGCCTTGTTGAGCTTCATGAGGTTTGCATGGGCCCACTCCTCAAGCCTGTCAAGGTCTCTCTGGATGGCATCTCTTCCTTCAAGCATATCAGCTGCACCACTCAGCTTGGTGTCACCTGCAAACTTGCTGAGGGTGTACTCAATCCCAATATCTATGTCATTAATAAAGATACTGAACAGTACTGGTCCCAATACAGACCCTTGAGGGACACCGCTTGTTACTGATCTCCATTTGGACATTGAGTCATTGACTGTAATTCTTTAGACGCAACCATCCAGCCAATTCCTTATTGATCGAATAGCCCATCCATCTTCCCATATCTCTCCAAGTTAGCAGCAAGAATATTGTGGGGGACCATGTCAAAGGTCTTACAGAATTCCAGGTGGATGACATCCATAGCTCTTCCCTTGTCCACTGATGCAGTCACTCCATCATAGAAGGCCACCAGATTAGTCAGGCACAATTTGCCCTTGGTGAAGCCATGTTGGCTGACTCAAATCACCTCCTTGTCATCCATATGCCTTGACATGTCTTCCAGGAGGGTCTGTTCCATGATCTTACTGGGCACAGAGGTGAGTCTGACTGGTCGGTAGTTCCCAGGTTCCTCCTTTTTAAAAATGGGCGTGATTTTTCCCTTTTTCCAGTCATTAGGGACTTCACCTGACTGCCATGACTGTTCAAATATCATGGAGAGTGTCTTAGTGACTACATCAGCCAATTCTCTCAGGACCCTGGGATGCATCTCATCGGGTCCCATGGACTCGTGTGTGTTCAGGTTCCTTGGGTGGTCTCAAGCCTGATCTTCTATGATGGGTGCGACTTTAGTATCTCAGTCCCTGCCTTGAGATTCAGGGACTCGAGAGATGTGGGAAGAGAGATTACCATTGAAAATTGAAGCAAAAAAATTGTTGAGTACCTCAGCCTTCTCCATGTAGATTGTCACCAGATCCCCTATCCTATTTATCAGGAGGGATACAATTTGTTTTGCCTTCCTTTTCTGACTAACGTACCTGTAGAAGCCCTTCTTATTATTCTTCCCATCCCTTGCCAAATTCAGCTCCAGCTGTGCCTTAGCTTTCATGATCCCATCCCTACACACCTGGGCAGCATCCCTATACTCTTCCCAGGATGCGTGCCCCTGCTTCCACTGCCTATACATTTCCCTCTTGTCTTTCAGTTTGACCAGGAGGTCTCTTGCCTGATTTCTTGCACATGGAATAGATAGTTCTTCTGCTCTAAGAAAAATGTCATTAAATAGCTGCTAGCTCTGTTCAGCTCTTTTATCCCTGAAGGCAGTTTCCCAGGGGGTGACATCTACCAGTCACTTGAACAACTGAAAAAAAAACCAAACAAACATTAATTAAAGTTCAAGAAAAAGAAACAAATCAAGCTAATCCAACACTCATTTCATGATTCTTGTGGTTACAGTTAGCAGTCAGGCAATGTGGACTCTTTTTCCATCAGTCATGGACTTCTTGGTAAAGAAATCCTGATGCCAATTAAGAAAATGGGGATGCCTTGATTTCTGAATGCCACAAATTCAGTCAAAACCAATGGACACTTCAAAGAGAGAAAATCTGTATCTGATACCGGACACAGTTAAGATTCTCATATTAGCCTGCTGTTCAGCTTGGAAAATCTGAGCCCGAACATTTCCTTATTCTGAGGATACTATTACTTACTATATTCCTAGACTTTGAGTATAAATGCATTCAGGTTTATTTGCACTTTGAGATGTTTGGAGAGAAGTTTTATAAATCAGAAGGTGATTTTATCAGGAATCATCAAAAAATTTCCAACAAAATTCTGCACGTATATGTGTGTATATATGCTTGTGTGTGTGTGCAAAATATTTCCACAACCAAAATAAAATGGCTTGCTTTGGTCAAGCTAGTGTCTGCCACTGAAAAGCTGTGAAAAGCAGAGCAAGAAAATAGAGACCAAGAGCTAAGTAAGGATTTAACACTTCTGGTTTTTTCCCCCAAATGAGGAGTTAAAATTATTAAATTGGTTTTCAACCACAAGCCCCAAAAAGCTTTAGGGGTAAAAAAACTCCATTTATTCCTCCCCTTCGAAGCATTCCCCATAAAATCAATGGATTTTTTTCAAGAAAATAAACAGCTTTAGTCTTCCCCAAACATCTAAAATATCTCATCTGTTCTGAACAGCACTACATCCTGTAACTTTCTATTGCTAGCCTAAGGAGGCATAATGATTTAAGTTTCAAAAAGCACAAATTCTTGGATGAGCCAGCAGAATATCATTTCATAGGAACATATTAAATGCCCTGTTGAGTCAGCTTTGACCTATATGAATCTGTGGTAGCCACTGCAACTGCCCCTGGCAAAACAAAGTGCTTGGCCCAGGGACTCCTCCAATCTGGGAGCTTGCTGGGCATATCTCTGAATATGGCGCCGCATCCCCAAAGCGCAGGGGACACCCCACAACGCAACACCACACTAGACAAGGTGGAGCTTTCCCCTCTCTCACTCAGCTCATCTCCCAGAGGGATTTAGTCCTCACTATGGACTTCAAATTCTTTTGATGAATTTTATTTGAAAAAGGACAATTCTTGAAGTAACTGGCAATTTTATACTTTTCACTGTCATTGCTGTGTGATGTTTTAGAAGATAGCCTGATTCAGTGATCAGAGCACAGGGAACAACTGAAAGTTCACTTTCCTAAGGTTTAGGGTCTTGACTATACTTTTCGCCTGGCCTATATCCCTCGAGATCATGAATTCCACCAGGGCATGATCACTGCAGCCCAGGCTACCTACCAATCTTGACCTCTCCAATAAGTTCCTCTGCGTTGGTGAGCAACAGGCCCAGTAATGCGTCTCCTCTGGTTGGGCTTTCTATCACCTGGACTAGGAAGTTATCCTCAATGCACTCCAAGAGTCTCCTAGACTGCTTGCAGCTTGCTGTGCCACTTTTCCAGTGGATGTCAGGGTGGTTGAAGACCCCCAGCAGGATCAGAGCCTGCGAGCATGATGCTTCCTGTAGTCAAAGCAAGAATGCTTCATCAACATCCTCCCCTTGATCAGGTGTCCTGTAGTAAACACCAGCCACGAGATTTCCTTTGTTGGCTTGGTCTCTAATTTTCACCCATAAGCTCTCAACCTGTGTACTGCTGTTTTTCAAAGACAGCTTTGTGCAATCAATCCATTTTTTTTACATAGAGAGCAACACCACCCCACCCCACCCCCCTTCCTTGCCTGGCCCTCCTGAACAGTTTATAGCTATTGATTGCAGCACTCCAATCATGTGATTCATCCCACCAAGTTTCAGTGATAGCGATCAGATCGTAGCTTTCCAGCTGCACAGTGGCTTCCAGCTCCTCCTGTTTGTTACCCATGCTGCGTGCATTGGTATAGCAACACTTCAGTTGGACTGTCGACTGTCTCACCTTTTTGGTGGAACCTTTTTGGAGGGCTGGGGGGCATTCCTGGCTTCTCCGGTAGGTGCGCTCATCACCCTGTTGCTTGTGAGTTCACAAGTGTCATGGCTTTGGACCCCACCCCCCAAGTTTCTTAGTTTAAAGCGCGATTCACTAAGTCAGCCAATCTGTCAGCGAAGATGCTCCTTCCTCTTCTAGATAGGTGGATCCCATCTCTCCCCGATAGGCTGTATTCATTGAAGAATGTCCCGTGATCATAGAAGCCAAAGCCCTGGCGATGACACTGGCCACGAAGCCAGGTGTTGATCTGCATGATGCGTCGACTTCTGCCCACACTCCTATCCCTGACTGGCAAGATAGAGGCGAAGATCACTTGGGCCCCTGTCCCTTTCACTTGTGCCCCCAGGGCTCTGAAGTCCTGCCTGATCTTGCCCAGGTTATGCTTTATGGTGTCATTGGTGCCCACATGGAAAAGAAGCAGGGGATGGTAGCCTGTGCTTTTAACCAGTTGTGGCAGTCTCTCTGTGACATCCCAGATCTTGGCTCCTGGCAAGCAGCAAACTTCCCTTGACTGTATATCAGGCTGACAGATGGGTGCCTCGGTGCCTCTCAGCAGAGAGTCGCCCACTGCTAGCACTCACTGCTTCCTTTTGCAGCTTTTAGTGTGTGCTGCTGGTGTGGTTTCTCCCTGTGAGTCTTGTTCATTGGCTTCACCCACTGCCAAGACTTCGTATCTGTTGCTGGTTGGTACATACGAGGAAATGGGGGGGAAGTGATAACCTGTTGCCACGGGTCACCAGAGACCATGGCACCTCCTTCTCCAAGGTGCTGTCTGTTTGCTGTTGACACTCTTTGTCTGGTAGTCCTTGGAGGTCAGTGCCACGAGGCCCTAGTATTTCTTCTTGCAAAGTCTCGAATAATACTCTATTTCTTGTTCCCCTTCCCTAATACAGCATAACCTGCTGACTTCCTCCTGCAGCTCCTCCACCCGCTGCCTGAGTGACTTCACCAGCACACACCTTGCATGGGTGGAGCTTGCACCCTCCTCCACCCAGGAGTGTGGGGTACAGACTTTACAGCCCTCCACCTGGACAGCAGCTTCCCTGATAGGAAGCTCCATCTGGGTGGCCGCCTCCACTTGTCCCAGGCTAGCCTAGCTAGACAGATGGGCTCCCAGCTGCTGCAGAGCACAGCCTTCACCGTGTCTCTGCCACCATGCTTCCGACAATCCCAAAGTACTGCCTAATAAGTCCTTCTAATTCCCTGGAGACCTCAAGCTGTTGGGTAGGTTTGCACAGCCAACAGCTAGCTGGGGTGACTGTTGGGGCTGCAGCCGAAGCCTGCGGGTGAGCAGAGCAGGCAGCAGCCTGACAACTGGTAGAGTGCACCCCCCTTCTCACACGCCCTTCCACGCAAACTTCTGCACTGCTCCTCTCAGATGATGCTCCCTGTTTGAAGTGCTCCTGGTCGCTGGAGCTCCCTAGGGGCTGGTTATATGCAGCTTCCCAAGGTTTGAACTGGTTGTGGGGACCGCCGGCACCACCTGGCATCTACATGTTGTAGATGAGGTACAGAGTTGGGCATATATAGTGCTGCTAGCTAGTATGCTATATAGTTGGGCATAGTATAGTGCTGCTAGGTTTGAAGTAGAAAAAGTTGCAAAAACATTCATCTTGAGTGAAATAGGAATGTAAAAAAAGCAGCACACGGTTTAGTAGTGTTACTTTATACTGGTCCTGTTGAATACACTGGCAACTTTCTGTCACTTGAGTGCTTACTGTGTATAATATCTGATAGTGTGGATCCTCAGACCTGTGAGGAGAAATGCGCTGTATCAGTGGACACTTCTGTATAAAGTGACAGAAAGACCTGATCCACAAGTAAATGCTACTGTGGATGTGACTGTGTGCGTGAGCAAAAGTTGCAAGTCCTTGGTCTGTTCCAAGTGTATTCAGGAAAACCTGAATCAGTATTGGCTAGTTTTACAGCAAACTTCCCATGATAGTTGTGGAAGCTATGCCCTCATGAGAGTGACAAGAATAGCCCTATAATTTTTACGCTTGAAGTGCTTTTACTATAAAATGAATTCTTTGTGTGTGGAAACGAGCAAACTGAGAAACAAATTAAAAGCCTACTGGTGCAGGCATGCATTGTTTCCAAAATTATTACTATGGTTCTGGCTCTGTAATCAATGCTTACTCTGGTCATGTGACTTCAGCAGCGGCTATATGGTATGACTGCAGGATCAGACATTGTCTTCAAGTCTAGCCAGCTATAGAGATACTTTAATGGACTGTAAATTGAAGTAATTAACTGGTGAAAAATTGCATACTAAGAGAGAGGCTGTTTGAAAGGCTGTACGCATCTCTCTAATGAAATGGATTTCATTGTTTTACAGGCATTTTTAACTGCCGTAGGAGACAAGAACCATAGGGCTGTCCTTGCACTGGAACATATGTTTGCACCAATGTTGGATGGAGCTGTGTCCACTCTGTTTGGAGTGTTAATGCTCGCAGGATCGGAGTTTGATTTTATTGTCAGGTAAAGCATTTGTGTGTCTTGACTTTTTTTTTTTTTAAATAAAAATAAGTATGCTTTTAATATTTAGACATTTCAGTGTATCTGTCATTTTATTACCATGTATGGTGTGTCAAGCATGCTTACATCATGGTCCTGTTTTCTCTATGTTTTATTAACTCCTTGTCACATGCTAGACATAGTAGTATTTTCATTGCTGGTATTAAAATCTGTTCCAGGAAAATCTGACTCCCAGCATGAAAAGAAACAAAAATGGCCCTCTTTAGCAAAGTTTGCTAATTCTGGAATTAAGTCAGTTTGAAGCAGCTAGTATTGTCCAATATTAGCTGGATTTTACCTTTAACCTTCCAGATATAGGTCTTCCAGATTTTTCATATGCACAGCGATTTGCCTGGAAAGGACACATGGAGCTACAAACATGCTGCAATTACACTGCAACTGATGCTCTCTGATGAGGGCCTTCTCCTGCTATCTTTATATGAGGTTTACAGCAATTTATAAATGGGTGAGGAAAAAAGCCCTGTTTGGGAGCTAGGGAGCCATAAGTATGAACACAGAACTTCATATTCAAATTTTGTAAAGCAAAGTCCAAAGGTTCTTCTGTTTAGAACTACAGGCACAGTTTCTTGTGGATTTAATTAAGAATGTGAATTTGTCAAGTATGAGAGGAGAGCAAGTTTTTCTTTTGAGGGGAATTTGAGAAGTACAATGATCCATTCCTAATCCATTCCAATGATGATCCTAATGATCCTAATCCATTCCAAACAACCTGTGGAACTCTGCAAAATCTGATATATTTGATCAGATGTAGAAACATGGATGCAGTAAAGTTTGTTGCCAGCTAATGTCAGCAGAGCCATTAGTAGCAAACTTGCCCTCAGTTCTTCTCCTACCCCTTCTCCTCCTGGTATTTACTCAAGACTGAGTTCTTGAAATCATTAGTTATAATGCAGTCTTAAATTTAGTCTGAGCTCCAGCTGTGCTGAATACCAACTAGCAAGGCTTTCCTTTTACTGACAGATTTACCTTGGTATTCATGAAGGATCCCAGACCTTAGCCCTCAGTGATGGGAAAGGACAAACACTTGTGCACTTTCCTCTTCTTCCATAGTACTTCAGCCTTTATGTTTGAATTGGCTGATGCAAAACATCAGTATTCAGAGGCGTTAAATTGTTCAACAAAAGATTAGCCTGCAATGCAATTCTGCTATTGTGGAGTGCTATTACTCAGTAGGATGCTGAAGCTTACTATAGAATGGGCAACATTTTCTTTGCAGAAAGATGGTTCCTGTGTTGTAAAAAGGCTGCAATTTGAACTATTTAGTAAAACTGGAACTGACAGAATTCTAGGTGGAAAGTTGTGATTAATGAACGGCAAGGGAAAGCCTTACCTTACACTGGAGATTTGATTAGAGATTCCACTGTAAGATGCAGAAGTATTTCACACTGGATTAGCTGCTGGGAGAAGCGGGCTTCTTTCCCTTCTACGCTAAATTGTTTAGCTTCTACACCCTTCACTTCATTTGTTTGCTTTTGCTGGGTTTTCCCTAATGGGGGCCCCTTTTCATTGCATTTGTGCTTTTAATTCATTCAGCCATTCACTGCACATTTCATATTTTTGTATTTGTGTAACACATTCATAAATAACATTACGTGTGGCCAGATTCTGGGAAATTAACAAATTTAATTTTCTTTCTTTCTTTTATTAACTAATACTTTGGGTTGTGCGATGTACATCCAAAGGGTAAAAAAAACCCCAAACCAAAAAGAGTAAAAAACAAAACCAAAAAACCCTATATATAAAGAAAGTTATATAATTATTTAGTACAATATTAGTAATATTTGAGATTTGATTTTGTATATGTATTTTTAAATATATTTAGCAGTAGTATGTAATCCCTTATTTCTAACAATATTTATGCCTCTTCTCTTCCCCCTCCCACCCCCTTAAACTTTACTTCAGGTATTTTTTTGCTGTTTTGGCAATCTTAACCATTTTGGGAGTTCTCAATGGATTGGTGCTGCTTCCTGTTCTTCTTTCACTCTTTGGACCGTACCCTGAGGTCAGTAAAACTAATGGTGAACAGAAGAAATGATAATGTTATCTCTCCCCCTGCAACCAACCCCCTTCTCTAGAAACATTTTATTTTTAAAATTCTCTTGGATTTTTAAAATGTTTATGTTAAGTTTCTTGCTCTAGTTTTAATTTAAATCTTTATTAAATGTTATGTTTGTTATTTATTTGATATTCTTCTACTTTCTTATACTTTTAAAGTATGTTTTTTAATAAGTATTGTTTTAGAGGCTACAATCAACAAGCTAGATACAAATGTAAGTATTAGGTAAGCTTTTAAAAGCAGAATGTCATATGCAAATATAAAACCAGGCTTTTCCCCAAGACTTTGCAAAAGACAGTTCCTTTAATACGCACACCTTCTCCTTTCCCTCCCCACTGCCTCTGTTGCTTTCTTCAAAATATTTAACTCATCAGACCAATTTGTGGACCAACATTACACCAGTGGTGGTCCACAGACCACACCCTGATAACCATGGCCAGAAGTTTGCCAAAAGGTGCCCTCCACCCCCCAGTCCAGTCATCCCTCCCTGTGGTACTCTCTTGGCTCAAGCAAAGATCTTGGTGGGTGGAAGGCTCCACCTGGATGTTGAGGACTTTACAGTATAAAGCCCAAGTCAAGCAAAAAAGGATTCATAGCTATCAAATTTCTATTTGATTATTCATTACCTACACTTCAGTTAACACAATTATTGTGTTATGTATGTATATCTTTATCATGCATTATTAGAATCAGTAATGCTATGCTGCATGTTTATATATGTGTGTGTGTGCGCGCATGTGTATAAAAATAAAATACAAGGTATGTATACAGTGCTAGTAATATTTGAGATGTATTTATTTTGGGTCTTAGTATTTGTGGTGGGTTAACTTTGGCTAACAGCCAAATGCCCACTCAGCTGCTCACTCACTCCCCCTCCTCAGTGGGACAAAGGATAAAAAAGCTTGTGGGTTGAGATAAAGACAGGGAGATTGTTTACTAATTACTGTTTTGGGCAAAACAGACTCAACTTGGGAAAAATTAATTTAATTTATTGCCAATTAAAATAGATCCAGGTAGTGAGAAACAAAAACAAACATTAAAACTACACCTTTCCTCCCCCCTTTCCCATGCTCAACTTCACTCCTTCACTCCAGACTCCTCTATCCCCACCCAAGCAGCACAGGGGAAGATGGGAGATGGGGATTACCATCAGTACATAGTGGTTTCTCTCTGCTGCTTCTCTCCTCTCACATTTTTCCCCTGCTCCGGTGTGGGCTCTCCCACAGGCTGCAGTCCTTCAGGAAAAAAATAACTGCTCCAGCATGTCTTCCATAGGCTGCTCTGGTGCCATGGAGCACCTCCTCTTCCTTCTCTCACCTTGGAGTTCCCTCTGCTATTTTCCTCTCTGTCTGGCGATTTCTGCCCTTTCTTAGATATGTTTTCACAGAGGCACCACCAGCTTCACTGATTGACTCGGCTGTGGCCTGCAGCGGGGCTCTCCAAGGAGAGATGGGGAGAGCATCTGTCGTTCATTTCAGTGGCCGGTCCAGCCCAAACCACGACATGGAGCTGGCTGGAATTGGCTCTGTTCAGCACAGGGCAGCCCCTCACCTCTTCCCACAGAGGCCACCCCTGAAGACCCCCCCCTTCCTGCTACCAAAACCTTGCCACATACATCCAATACAGTATTAATAAAGCAGTTTTGACAAAAGTGCATAATCTCTTATATTCCTAACAGTATACATGGCCTATCCCTTATTCAAACAATATATATGTATGTATGTGCGTATATTGCAATTATGTGTGTCCATCTCTCTTTGCAACTAGACACTGAACCATACTATACATACACATTTGAGATTATTTATGAAATCACGCTTAATGTATGATGAGGGGGGGGAGGCAAGTCCAGGAATTATTTGTATATTTATAAGTGTAAATGTGCATGTTCATGTACATATATGCACTTGCTGAGACAATGATACATAGAGGAATATGTATAATCCTATTTGCATACATCTCCAGAAAGGGACATCATGTCTCTCTTTCATGCATTTTTTTCAGTGTAGCACAGGTGTTGATCAGAAAACTAGTGCTAAGGGTCTCATGACATGGAAAGGTGTATTTGGCTAAAGAATATTGCTATCAAGTGGTAATAATAATAAGGGTAGTGCTAACTGAATGATACTGAATGCTTGTAATTATAATTATCATTGTCATTATCAGGTTTCTCCAGCCAGTGGACGAAACAGATTATCTACTCCATCTTCTGAGCCACCCTCCAGCATTGTGAGGTTTACACTGCCACCCAGGCATACAAATAATGGGTCAGATTCCTCTGATTCTGAGTACAGCCCTCAAACTGCAGTGTCAGGCATCAGTGAAGAGCTCCATCAGTATGAGGCTACTCAAGGCTCTGGGGCACCAGTCCATCAAGTAATAGTGGAAGCCACTGACAATCCTGTCTTTGCAAGATCCACTGTAAGTAGCTCACATATTGACTGGAGGGAGGGCAAGAATATTTTTTGTTTGGTTGGGTTTTTTTTTAATTTAAATCTATTTCTGTGGGAAGGCTGTAATATTTCTTTCATGTTTCTGGCTGATTATGCTTTGTGACTGTGCCAAAATTTGGAGCACTTGTAGACAGGACATGAAGGCTTTCCTTTAGAATCAAGTTGGGGGTAAAATTATGGTACCAAAGCTGAGGTCTTCAGCATGTGTAATTGCTGTTATATCATATTAGCACCAGCCACAAGAGAGAGCTCTCAGTCTATTCAATGACTGTTCTAGGTGACTTCCAGTAAAGGAAGTGGGGAGAGGTTTAAAAGATCCAAACCTCTTCCACACAGCTCCCTGTGGGTCACCATCTCATATACCTCTTCTCCGGACAGCTCACTTGGGGATAAAGATTGATAGAGCCCAGAAAAAAAGAAGTTTCAGGGTTGTATCAAATCTTGGATCAGTTCCATCTTGCAACTGGGTTGGCATAACTGCGATTTCAAAGGAAAGTAAAAAAGCTCCATCCCCTGCTCCCCATGATGCTGCATGCTGAGCTGCAATGTGGCTCTCTTTTTGTTCAGCAGAGGCCTAAAAATAGGTACAAGCACAGCCACATTTGAAGTTGGTCATGGTTTATTGACTGACGTGGCCGCTGTGCTTCATGCTTTTTAAATAAATCCAGAAACAGATTCCTACAGTCTGTACAAACTACCCCACTAACATCCTGTGTATGTAGCCTGAACGGAGCCTTTTCCAAATACTTGCAATTCTGCTTGTTGAACCAGTTAAGATCAAGCGCTTGCTATCCATCCCTTTGAAAAGATCATGGCAAATGGAAGGCTTTAGCAACCCTTCATTCAAAATTTGGAGTGGATATTCTCTTAGTATATAAAATGAGCATTTCAAATTTTCAGCTTCTTTTATTTTGCTTTTTTGCCCATCAGTTTCTTGTTTTCCAGCACAATCTGACTTTAGTTCACCGTATTTAAAAAGTGCCCATTTCCTCTTGTCCTATCACTGGGCACCACTGAAAAAAGACTGGCCCCATCCTCCCAGCACCCTCCCTTTAAGTATTTATAAGCACTGATGAGATCCCCTCTGAGTCTTCTC
Organism: Burhinus oedicnemus; assembly: GCA_008921705.1. Taxonomy (NCBI): domain Eukaryota; kingdom Metazoa; phylum Chordata; class Aves; order Charadriiformes; family Burhinidae; genus Burhinus; species Burhinus oedicnemus. Next base: position 517,025 of record VFFE01008886.1, read on the forward strand.
TTCTCCAGACTAAAAAGACCCAAGTCCCTCAGCCTTTCCTCATACGAAAGATGTTCCAGCCCCCTAATTGCCGAGGAGACCAGCTCCAGAGCAGGTAAGTCCGCACTGGGGAAGGGAATCAAGGCGAAAAGGGCCAGCAAGGGCCTCTTTTTGGGGCTTTTCGAAACCGGGAAAAGCGGCCAGCTCCTGCCAGCACCGGCAGCTTGGGGGAGGGCTGCTGACGTAGCAGGGGCGGAGCCGGCACCACCAGCGGCAGTTTTAAACGAGCCGTTCAGAGCGCAGAGACTAGGCCGCTGGGCACTAAGCAAGGAAGCAGCGAGTGGGTGTCACCCAGGAACAGGAAGCCATGGCAGCCACTCGGAAGAGGATCGTGGCATCCCTGCGCTCTGCAGGCACCAGCTCTGATGCAGCTTCCCAGACGGAGCTCTCCTGGGAACACGCTGCCCCCCAGGTGTCGGGCTGCAGGGTGGGCCCTGCACCTACGCCGGTGTCGGGGGGCAGCGGTGAGCGTGCCTGCGGGAGGTGTGCCCAGGTAAAGGAGCTCCTCCGCTTAGTGATGGAGCTCAGGGAGGAGGTGAGCAGGCTGAGAACTATCAGGGAGTGTGAGAGGCAGATGGACTGCTGGAGT
>VFFE01008886.1:551481-570942 GCA_008921705.1 Burhinus oedicnemus
ACTGTGATAAGCTACATATGGTTTGTTCATCAAACCTAAATTGGTTCATAAGAATGTAACTGCTTAATAGGATGTGATAAGATAACCAACATTTTGCTGTATGAACAGGATGTGCAAGAAAGGCTAAGTCGCAAGGTCAAGTTGTAAATTATAAAAGGTATGCAAGCAAGGCTAAACCGCAAGGCCAGGTTATAAATAGTAAAAAGACTTGAAGGAGGGGAAGGAGGGGGGGCTCATGAAGACGGGGAGTTCGTGACGTGAGGAAGAAAAGGAGCCTTCATCCCCAAGACCCCAGCAACAAGTCGCGCAGACGCAGAGTACACCACTAAAAAATGCCTGTACCGGAAGATGAAGGATATAAAACCAGTGACTTTCGGGAATTGGGTGCGCGCCGTCGGTGGAGTGGGACTCCCGGGCCGCCCAGCGCTGTTTTGCTTGCTGCCGCTTGCTAAATAAATAAATAAATACTTCAAATTTTAAATTGGCTCTGTCTCTCCTCAATTTGTGAGATCAACTTATAACACAACCGCTGATTATTCATTCAGCCAGGCTCCACTACCGGTCGCTCTCCAACGCGATTCTGTCCCGCAGACTTCAAGTACTGTTCCCGCAGACTTCAAGTCCTCTGTTCGGGCACCATTTTTAGGGGATTTTGCACGGACTCCGATAGATGATAAATCGAAGACCCTCTATTAAAATATTACACTGCTTATATACTTTCTACTTCTTTATACACGCGCCACTAAGTGATCTTTTATAGGTTTATGTGTCCTGTTCACACATCCTTCATGCGTCCCTTTAGCTGATACAATCAGCTATCTTTTACAACCTTGCAGTTCCCTCTTTCACAAACAAGGTCATGCGCTCGCTCGTTTATTTCCTTCTAATCTTGTTATTAGTCCTGTTCCAGATACACAAGTCTCCTCCCTTCAGACATGACCTGGACCCTTCAGTACGTCAATCCTGTTAACCCTTTCAATCCTACAATGCCTAATTCCTCCTAAGACAGGCAGGAAAACAGCAAGGGCTTTCCCTCCTGGCAGATTGTACTGAGAGAGCAATTGCTGGATTTGGGCAATTTTTGCTGCTGGCACTGGTGAGAGTGAGAAATGCGGTTTTGCGAAGTAGAGTGACATGAAGCAGTGGAGACCCAAGGACTGCTGTTCAACTAGAGCGCTGCTACGGCACAGGCAGGGAAATCAGGCACTTTCCCTCCTGGGAGTTTTGGTGTTGGAGCAGTCGCTGGACCTCTGCAATTCTTGAGCCTATCACTCGGGAGAGTGAGAAAACGTGGTTTTGAGGATGAAGGCATCATAACAGCATGGAACGCCAAGGAGTGAAGGAGTAGGAAAGCGCTGCCAGGAGACAGGCAGGAATAAAACAAGCAGCTTTCTCTCCTGGCAGCTTGTACTGAGAGAGCAATTGCTGGATTTGGGCAATTTTTGCTGCTGGCACTGGTGAGAGTGAGAAAATGGGGTTTTGAGAATTAGGGCATCATGAAGGAGCAAAGACTCAAGGACTGCTGTTCGACTATAGCACTGCAAGGGCACAGTGAGGAAAATTAAGCGGTTTCCCACCTGGGACTTTTTGTGTGGGAGAAATCACTGGGTGTCTGCAATTCTTGAGTCTAACACTAATAGGAGTGATAAAACGTGGTTTTGAGTATTTAGTCACCAGGAAAGAGCGTATTGGAAGGTTTGTTGTGGAATGACATAGTTGCCAGGGCATTGTGATGTCAAGCAAGAGTTTTCTGTTCTGGCAACTTTTACTGTGGGAGCAATCTCTGGATGTTTGCAGTTTTTGTGCCTTGCACTTGTTAGTGCAATAATATTTGTTTTCTGATGATAAATTCTTCAGGAAATCACTATACTTTAAGGTTGGTAATAAAATTCAACCGCTGCCATGGAACAGTGAGAATAACAACAAATTTCCCTTCTGGCACCTTTTAGCGTGATAGCGGTCTCTGGACGTCTTCAGTTTTTCAGCCTATGTCTGATGACATTGGGAAAACTTGGTTTTGAGGATTAAGACAACATGAAAGCATGGAACACTAAGGATTGAAGGCGTATGAAAGCACTGGTAGCAGACAGGGAGGAAAAAGCAACAGCTTTCCCTCCTGGCAGCTTTTACTGTGGCAGCAATCGCTGGAGCTTTGCAATTTTTCCTGCTGACACTGGTGAGAGTAAGAAAATGTTGTTTGACAATTAAGTCACCAGGAATCATCGAACACTATGGATTGAAGGACTAAGAATATGCTTCCAGGGGACTGTGAGGACAAGGAAGAGCCTTCCCTCCTGGCACCATTTTGTGTGGGACCTCTTGGCACATTTTATTTCCCACATTCTGGTGCTCTTATGTCCTAGGGCTCCTGCCTGCCTTTTTCCTGGAGCTTCAGCAAACCAGTGCACCTTCAGTCCAGTGCCCCCACGTCCCAGGGTTCCTGAATTGTGGTGCCTGTGAATCCCGGGTCTGCCGCATCTTGCTGCCCCCATGTCCTGAGGCTCCTGCATCCCAGTGCCCCCTTGTCCCAGGGATCCTGCATCCTCGTGTCCACGCACCACAGGGCTACTGCATCCCAGTGCCCCCATGTCCCCAGGCTTCCCACATCCCCATGCCCCTGCATCCCAGGACTCCCACATCCTGTTTCCCCTGTGTCCCGAGGTTCCCACATCCTGGTGCCCCATGTCAAGTTTTGGGCTGGATTTGTCCAATCAGATGATATGATACATGCTCTCTCTCCTGTCCCGCTTCTAAGGGAGGCAGAAGAGAGAGAAAGAGATATGAGTTTAGAAGGAACTAAACTACTTTAATAAAATACTAATAATAAAATAAAAAGAAAATAATGAAATATATACAAAACCGTATTAGGCTCCCAGGATGACAGTCACGTCACCAGCAGGCACTGGGGAAGTCCCAGACTGGACTCGGTGCAGGACAGTAACTGGATTCTGGATCTGGATTCTGGATCGGGATCAAAGGCAGAGACGAACAGACAGAATCCTCCTCGGATGCCAGCCACTGAAGAAGGCTGACCCTTTGATCCCTCAGCTTTTATACTGAGCATGAGGCATATAGGATAGAATACCCTGTTGGTCAGTTTTGGGTCACCTGTCCTGTCTGCTCCTCCCTGCAGGTGTGACTCCTCTACGCTTTTCCGCTTCCAACCCTCCAACGCGGCAAACAACAATATTTGCTGGCCTTGGTTGTTATAGCAATAAGTGTAAGCAAGTGCCTCTCTGCATACCATTCCTTGGCATCAACTATAAACATGGGTCTTATCACTGTGAGAGTGAACAGTTTTCTGCACAACATGCTGGTAATTTCAGCAGTTAGAAGAGGCCTAGCTAAAAAGTAAAGTTACCGAATAAAATTGGTCCTGTTTTACCTCAAACCAGGACATGCCCCCCCCCCGATGTCACATGTGCATGTCACTGTTTTATCATTCTAATCAAAATGGGAGGGCTGCTGTAGCTTCACTGCCTCCACAACCACTCCTAAAGAGAATAAATCATGCCTGTGCCCCTTTTAAGCACTGAGTCACCACTGGATATTGGGAAATCGCTCCAAGAGGCATCAGTTGTACCCTATCCCCTCCTTTGTCTCACCCTTACAGTAGCCATTCTCTTAATTTTTTCACAGGATTCACAGAATGGTTTGTGTTGGAAGCAACCTTCAAAGAGCATCTCATCCAACCCGCCACCCCCACCATGGGAAGGGATGTCTTTCACTACATCTGATTGCTCAAAGTCCAGTCCAACCTGACCTTGAACTCTCCCAATGATGGGGCATCCACAGCTTCTCCAGGAAATCTGTCCCAGTGTTTCACCACCCTCATCATAAAAAGTTTCTTCCTTATGTCCAATCTAAATCTACCCTCTCTCTCTTTATAACCATTGCTCCTTGTCCTGTCACTCAAAAGTCTTTCTCATTTTTTCATATATTGAAAGGCTGCAAGAAGGTGTCCCAGAGCCTTCTCTTCTCCAGACTGAACAAGCTCAACGCTCAGCCTTTCTTTATGGGGAAGGTGTTCCAGCGCTCTGATCATTTTCATGGCCCTCCTCTGGACCTGCTCTAACCAGTCCATGTCTTTCTTGTACTGGGAACCCCAGAGCTGGATGCAGTACTCCACATGGGTCTCATGAGAGTGGAGTAGAAGGGAAGAATCACCTCCCTTGACCTGCTGGTCACATTTCTTTTGATGCAGCCCAGGACATGATTGGCTTTCTGGGCTGCAAGCGCACATTGCCAGCTCATGTCCAATTTTTCATCCAGCATTATCCCCAAGTCCTTCTCTGCAGGGATGCTCTCAATCCATTCATCCCCCAGTCTGTATTGATACTGGGCACTGCCCTGACTTAGGTACAGGACCTTGCACTTGGCTTCATTGAACTTCATGAGGTTGGCATGGGCCCACTTCTCAGGCCTGTCAAAGTCCCTCTGGATTGGCATCCCTCCCCTCTAATGTATCGAATGCACCACTCAGCTTGGTATCATCTGCAAAGTTGCTGAGGGTGCACTCAATCTCACCATCTAGGTCATTGATGATGATATTAAATAGTTTCAGTCCCAGTACAGACTCGAGAGACATCCCTCTTTACCGGTTTCCACTTGGATGTTGAACCATTGACTGTAAGCCTTTGGATGCAGCCAGCCAGTTAATTCCTTATCCATCCAACAGTCCATCCATCAATTTAGGGGAAATAATTTTGTCAGAGGGCTGTATCGAAGGCCTTACACAAGTCCAGGGAGATGACATCCATAGTTCTTCCTGTGTTCATTGATAACAGTCACTCCATCATAGAAGGGCACTATATTAATCAGACACAATTTGCCCTTGGTGAAACCATATTGTCTCTCTCTAATCACCTCCCTGTCTTCCATATGCTTTGACATGTCTTCCAAGAGGATCTGTTCCATGATCTTACTGGGCACGGAGGTGAAGCTGACTGGTCAGTGGTTCCCAGGGTCCTTCTTTTTACCCTTTGTAAAAATGGGTGTGATGTTTCCCTTTTTCCAGTCGCAGGGGACTTCACTTGACTGCTATGACTTTTCCAATATTATTGACAGTGGCTTGACAACTACATCAGCTAATTCCCTCAGAACCCTGGGATACATCTCTGGGTCCCGCGCACTTATGCATGTTCAAGTTCCTCAAGCGGTCTCAAACCTCATCTTCTCCTACGATGGGAGGGACTTCATTTCCCCCAGTCCCTGCCTTGAGGCTCAGGGGCTTGAGAGAGATGGGAAGAGAGATTACCATTGAAAACTGAGGCAAAAAAATTGTTGAGTACCTCAGCCTTCTTCATTGCAGTTGCCCCATCTTATTTATCTTATTTACTTACTTTTTTAAATCTTCCTTCTATGGCCAACATCCCTGTAGAAGCTGCCTTATTATTATTCACTTCCCTTGCCAAATACAGCTTCAGCTGTGTCTTAGCTTTCCAGACCCCATGCCTACACATCCAGGCAGTGTTCCAGGATACATGACCCTGGTTCCACTGCTTGTGCATTTCCCTCTTAAACTTTAGTTGTTATCAGGAGGTCCTTTCTGAGCCATGCTGGTCTCCTGCCTTCCTTGTCTGTTTTCTTACATGTCAGAATCGAGAGCTCTTGTGTTCTAAGAAAAATGTCATCAAAGAGGTTCAGCACCTTTATCCACAAGGGCGGTTTCCCAGAGGGTCCCATCCAACAATTCCTTAAACAACTGAAAGTTTGCTCTTCTAAAATTCAGGGTCCTGACTCTAGTCTTCACCTGGCCCACATCCCTCAAGACTGTGAATTCCACCAGGCATGATTACTGCAGCCCAGGCTGCCACCAATCTTGACATCTCTAACTAGTTCTTCCATGTTGGTAAGCAACAGGTTTAGTAATGCTTCTACTCTGATTGGGCTGTCTATCACGTGGATGAGGAATTATCCTCAATGCACTCCAGGAGTCTTCTGGACTGCTTATAGCTTGCTGTACTGCTTTTCCAGAAGATGTCAGGGTGACTGTAGTCCCTCAGCAGGATTAGAGCCTGTGAGCATGATGTTTCCTGTAGTTGATGTAAGAATGCATCATCAACAGGCTCCCCTTGATCCGGCAGCCTGTAGCAAACACCAGCCACAAGGTTTCCTTTGTTGGTTTGGCCCCTAATTTTTACCCATAAGCTCCCCATATCTGGTTTTCAAAGACAGCTCTGTGAAGTCAATCCATTCTTTCACACAGAGGGCAACCCGCCCCCCATCCCGTCCTGTCCCTCCTTCCTTGCCTGTACCTTCTGAACAGTTTATATCTGTTGATTGCAGCATTCCAGTCATGTGATTCATTTTTGCCCTCAGACCCTTCAGTTCATTGCTTGGTAGAGGAATTCCAGATGACTCCATCCTAATATTCACTGGGCTAAGTAAGTACATGACCCCTATGACTCCATTGCTCAGTACAGACACTATGCCCTAACTTCCTGACGGTACGTACTTGGATCTCCAGCATGTACCCCTGTAACTGGGCTTCCAGTTTATCCTAGCTCAACTGGTTCTTTCAACTTTCCAGTTTTGTTTGCAATTGTCTTGTTTTCTTTTAGTCATTTTCTAGGGCATCCAGGTGTACAGATTTTCCAGTTGTGCTCACAGGTCCCTTGTTTTCTAAGGTCCTTGTTTTCTGTGCTTGTTTTCTGTTTTTCTTCCCTTGTTTTCTGTGTTTCGAGTAACTTTCTGTGCACCCCAGGGCCTCTGAGTGTCTTTTTGTGTGACCCAGGATGCTCACTCAGCATTCCTAGGACAAGGTTGTTGAACAGAAAGCACGAAGAGCTTGGGCTGCTTGTGAAGACATGTCAAGCATGCAGCAAATAAATTCTAACAGCTTGAGACGGCCACAAGAGATGGCTCTGGTGGTTTGCGTCACGTGCCAGTCTTGCTTTCCCCTTTCTTCAAACTTGCCAGGTTTTGTCTTTAGCCTGTGGGATTTTTCTGTGTTGCAGTCAACTTTGTTCAGTTAAAGTGAACTAAATATTTCTGGGAACACTTAAGTACTTCCAGGAACTAGATAACTAACCAACCCTTGTAGTCCATAACCACACCTCAGTTTAATAAGTCAACAGTTACATGAGATTCTTGCACAACTTTGTGCTGTTGGTGCTGAGTCTGCATGTCTCATAGCAACGTCTTCTGTATCTCACACTGTGTTACTTCTTATCCTCAAACCTTAAATATATATATTTTTGTGAAAATGATTTCTGAAAATTAACTGGTGGTGGCATCTAGCAAAGAAGGGTATTTCAAATACCAGACATGCACCAGAAATCCCATTCTTCAACTCTTTCTTATTTGTTACTCCTGTTAGCGGGGATGGTCGTTTTGGAAGTTGAACCCTGTGGCTGTGGAAAAATCTAGACGGCAAAACCTAAAAGGAGACTTCAATATAAAATTCACTGCTGAATGTAGTTGTTTGAGCATTGATAAAGTTCATCACTGTCATTTAGATGGAATGCCTAAAAATCTTAAAAATGAGAAGTTCAAATACAGTATTTTGTCTTAATGCTGCTCTTGGTGTTACACATTACACAGCATGTTATTGACTTGGTGTCCTCTCCAGCAGCCATCAAAATGGAGGTTCATGTTTAAGCACATGAACACTGTCACTGAACGCATATGTAAACAGTTTAAGTGTTTTGCTGGATTGGAGCCAGGGTCTCAGCATCTCACAGTAGTGACCTCTCCTGGGAAGAGGGAAGATCTACAACTGACAGAAAAAAACAAGATCAAGGGGATCCCATATCCTTCATCTGCCAGGCTGAAGGCAGTAGCCTAAAGGGAATGAATGGAAGGAAGTCCACGCTCGGGACAGCTGGCGAACCCCATCCTTGCCCATCTTACCTTCCCTGGTGTCTCTGTACAACAGGTATGAGGCTCTGGATTTCAAAGGCCAGTCAATGGAGGATGTGGATGACAGGCCATCTACACCAGAGGTGTTGCCAAGGTCAGAAAGGCCTACCTCCTGTATCATGATCACCTCCATGAGGAAGACGGGTTATAGGTGTAGATGACTCCCTTCTGAGGGGAACAGAAGGTCCAATATGCCGGACAGACCCTCCTCTTAGGGAAGTCTGCTGCCTTCTTGGGGCCTGGGTTAAGGACATCATTAGGAAACTTCCTAGCCTGGTACAACCCTCGGATTATTACCCATTACTGCTCTTCCATGTGGGTGGTGATGAAGCCACAACACATAGTCCAAGGGCAATCAAAAGAGACATCAGGGCCTTGGGACAGTTGGTAAGGGAATCTGATGCACAGGTTATCTTTTCCTCTCTCCTTCCAGTTGCAGCCAGCAACATTGAAAGAAATAGCAGGCCCAGTCTATTAATACATGGCTGGTGTCCCCAACACAATGTTGGGTTTTTTTGATAATGAGGTGGCCTACACGGCACCAGGCTTGCTGGCATCAGATGGGATTCACCTTTCTCAAAGGGGGAAGAGGGTCTTTGCTCACAAGCTAGCAGGCCTCATTGACAGAGCTTTAAACTAGGCTTGAAGAGGGAGGAGGATAATATCAAGTTTGCCCATGACAAGCTGTGGGACAACAGGCAATGGTTAGATGGAGAGCCTGTTGCTCTGAGACACGCTAGCTACACTGCAGTGCACTTGAAGTCTTACAGAGATAAGCCAGGGGCTTCTGAGGTAACAGGAGCGAAGAGGGAAACACCAGTGAAATACCTCAAAGGAATTAAGGGCTGTTCCTCTGGAAAGGTGACACAGCCGACAGCAAGTCATGCCTCTACACCAATGTATGCAGCACAGGCAACAAACAGGAGGAGTTGATCTCAGAAAGCTACAACCTAATTGCCATTACTGAAACTTGGTGGGATAAATCCCATGACTGAAGTGTGGCTATTAATGGCTACAGGCTTTTCAGGAGGGGCAGGTGAGGAAGGAGGGGTGGAGCCATTGTCCTCTACGTCAAGAATAGATCGTGAAGAGCTGTCTCTGAAGAATAGCCACGAGCAGGTTGCAAGCTTATGGGTAAGAATTAGAGACCAAGGCAGCAAAGGGAACCTTGTGGTTGGTGTCTACTACAGGCCACCTGATCAACGGGAGTCTATTGAGGATGCAGGAGGCATTGCACTCACAGTATCTCATCCTGCTGGGGGACATCAACCAATCTGACATCTGCTGGAAAAGTAGCACGGTGAGCTGTAGGCAATCCAGGAGACTTCTGGAAAGCATTGAGGATAACTTCTTAATCCAGGTAAGAGACAGCCCTACCAGAGGGGATGCTATACTGGACCTGCTGGTCACCAACGCAAGTGAGACTGGAGGCAGCCTGGGCTGCAGTGATCATGCACTGGTGGACTTCACAGTCCTGAGGGATATGGGTCAGCGGAAAAGTAAAGTCAGGACCCTGAATTTTAGAAAAGCTCTTCAAGGATTTAGTCAATAGGATGCTCTGGGAAACTGCTCTCAGGGGCAAGGGAGCAGAACAGGAGATCTGCCTGGACAACCAGGCAATCAGGCACAGTTAGTATGGGTTTATGAAAGGCAGGTCCTGCTTGACTAACCTGATATCCTTCTATGACAAAGTGACCTGCTTAGTGGATGAGGGAAAGGCTGTGGATGTTGTCTATCTATATTTTAGTAAAGCTTTTGACACCTTTTGCCACAGCATTCTGCTGGAGAAGCTAGCTGCTCATGGCTTGGGTGGGCACATGCCACACTGGGCTGGATGGCCAGGCCCAAACTGTTATGGTGAATGGAGTTAAATCCAGTTGTCAGCCAGTCACAAGTGGTGTTCCCTGGGGCTCAGTATTGGGGCCAGTTCTCTTTAATATCTTTATCAGTGACCTGGACGAGGGGATCAAGTGCACCCTCAGTAGGTTTGTAGATGACACCAAGTTGGGCAGGAGTGTTGATCTGCATGAGGGTAGGAAGGCCCTACAGAGGGATCTGGACAGGCTGGATCGATGGGCCAAGGCCAATGGTATGAGGTTCAACAAGGCCAAGTGCTGGGTCCTGCACTTGGGTCACACCACCACGCAACGCTCCAGGCTTGGGGAAATGTGTCTGGAAAGCTGCCTGGCTGAAAAGGACCTAGGGGTATTGGTTGACAGCCAGCTGAATATGAGACAGCCCAAGTGGCCAAGAAAGCCTATAGCATCCTGGCTTGTATCAGAAATAGTGTGGCCAGCAGGACTATGAAAGTGATTGTCCACTTGTACTCCACGCTGTTGAGGCTGCACCCTGAGTACTGTGTTAAGTTTTAGGCCCCTCACTACAAGAAGGACATTGAAGTGCTGGAGCATGTTCAGAGAAGAGCAACGAAGCCGGTGAGGGGTCTAGAGAACAAGTCTTACAAGGAGCAGCTGAGGGAACTGGGGTTGTTTAGCCTGGAGAAAAGGAGGCTCAGGGGAGACCTTAGTGCTCTCTACGACTACCTGAAAGGAAGTTGTAGCGAGGTGGGTGTTGGTCTCTTCTCCCAAGTAACAGGCAATATGACAAGAGGAAACAGCCTCAGGTTGCATCAGGGGAGGTTTAGATTGGATATTAGGAAAAATTTCTTCACTGAAAGGGTTGCAAGCATTGGAACAGGCTGCCCAGGTGTGGAATTTGGATAATGAGGTAAAGTCTCTGTGCTCAAAGAACAATTAAGACTGGCCTCGCTATCTCTTGTGCAAACCAAGGGAGTGGAGACTCGCCTGGCTAGCACGGGATGCAGATAAGGAGGGGGCCCTGAGGAGGCAGGACAGCCCTGCTTTTGTCAGTGAAGACAAGATAACAGCAACTTGTGTAGTTCTTTGTTTCTTGGAAGGCTAATGTGCCCAGTGACTGACCTCTGCCTCATTACCTGTGAAATGCATATTAAAGTTGACACCCCTGCATATGCTAATGAAGAGTATCGAGATCATGCTAAACATATATGACTATAGCACTCGTCTCTCCACCCAAATCATACTATACGTCACCTAGGGGAGGGAAACCTTGTAATTCTGGGGATAAAAAGACGGAGAAAATGACTGTTAAATTGGGAGAGAAGAACCTCAATACCTGACGGACCAGCTGACGGGCTGCGTTCTCTTCCTCCACCCCAGCGAGGGATGCCTTCTGGGTAAGCGCTGCGCCTTTCACCCTCTGGTGAATGTTACCCCCGGGTTGTTGTATTATTATCATTGGTTTTGCTAGCAATATTAACCTTAATTAATAACGCTATTGTAGTCAGTGAATTTATCAACGGCAATCTCGAATCTGTTCTGTCGCTCTCAATAAAATAACTAATTTCGATTTTTTGTGAATCTGACTCAGTGAAAGTCCTTTGTGGGGACTCTGATAGATGGATCAGTGAAAGTCCTGGGACTCTGACAGAAAAATATCGAAACTGCATTCCTTTTAACGTGACACCAGGGAAGTGGTTGAGTCAGCATCCCTGGAGGTATTTAAAAGACGGGTAGATGTGGTGCTTAGGGACATGGTTTAGTGGTAACTTGGCAGTGCTAGGTTAGTAGTTGGACTTGATGATCTTAAAAGGTCTTTTACAACCAAAACCATTCTATGATTCTAGAACACAGTTGGCAGATCTTTAATGACACTTTCCACAGAACACAAGAGCTCTCAACCCCCAGATGTAAGAAATCAGGAAAAGAGGGCAAGAGACCAACATGGCTGAGTCGAGACCTGCTGGTCAAACTAAAGAGCAAGAAGGAAATGCACAGGTAGTGGAAGCAGGGACAGGTATCCCGGGAAGAGTATAGGGACACTGCCCAGTTGTGCAGGGATGGGGTCAGGAAGGCCAGGGTGCAGCTGGAGCTGAACTTGGCAAGGGACGCAAAGAATAATAGGAAGGGCTTCTACAGGTATGTCAGCCAGAAAAGGAAGGTCAAAGAGCAAGACTAGAAAACTGGTAACAATGGAGGAGGAGAAGGCTGAGGTACTCAACAACTTTTTTGCCTCGGTCTTCACTGGCAACCTCTCTCCCCACACCTCTTGAGTGGATGGACTGGAGGAGCAAAGTCCCTCCCACTATAAGAGAAGATCAGGTTCATGACCACCTGAGGAACCTGAACCTACAGAAGTCTATAGGACCTGACAAGATGCATTGCAGAGTCCTGAGGGAATTGGCTGATGTCGTTGTCAAGCCACTCTCCGTGATATTTGAAAAGTCACAGCAGTCAGGTCCCAGTGAGTGGAAAAAGGGAAACAGTGCACCCATTTTTCAAAAGGGTAGAAAGGAGGACCCTGGGAACTACTGACCTGTCAACCTCACCTCTGTGCCTAGGAACATCACGGAACAGATCCTCCTAGAAGCTATGCTGAGGCACGTGGAGGACAGGGAGTTGATTTGAGACATCCAGCCTGGCTTCACCAAGGGCAAGTCCTGCCTGACCAACCTAGTGGCCTTCTATGATGGAGTGACTACATCAGTGAACAAGGGAAGAGCTATGGATGTTGTCTATCTGGACGACAACTCTGTAAGGCCTTTGACATGGTCCCCCACAACATCCTTCTCTTGGAGAGATATAGATTTGATGGGTGGACTGTTTGGTGGATGAGTAATTGGTTGGACGGCTGCATCCAGAGAGTAGTGGTCAATGGCTTGATGTCAAGATGGAGATCAGTGATGAGTGGTGTCCCTCAAGCGTCCATATTGGGACCAGTATGGTTCAGTATCTTCATCAGTGACATAAACAGTGGGATCAAGTGCACCCTCAGCAAGTTTGCAGATGACAACAAACTGAGTGGTGCAGTTGACATACCTGAAGGATGAGATGCCACCCAGAAGACAAGCTTGAGAAGTGGGCCCATGTGAACCTCATAAGATCCAACAAGGCCAAGGGCATGGTCCTGCACCTGGGTCAGGGCAAACCCCAGTATTCATACAGACTGGGGGATAAAGGGATTGAGAGCAGCCCTGCCAAGAAGGCCTTGGGGGTACTGGTGGTTGAAAAGCTGGACATGAGACGGCAATGTGCGCTCACAGCCCAGAAGGCCTATATCAAAAGAAGTGTGGCTAGCACTTCAAGGGAGGTGATTCTGCCCCTCTACTCTGCTCCGGTGAGAGCCCATATGGAGTACCGCACCCAGCTCTGAAGCCCTCAGCACAGGAAAGACATGGACCTGTTGGAGCAGGTCCAAGGAGGGCCACAAAAAATGATCAGAGGAACACCTCTCCTATGAGGACAGGCTGAGAGAGTTGGGGTTACTCAGCCTGGAGAAGAGAAGGCTCCAGGGAGACCCTATTGTGGCCTTTCAGTACTTAAAGGGGGCTTATAAGAAAGACAGGGACAAACTTTTTAGCAGGGCCTGTTGTGATAGGACAAGGGATAGTGGTTTTAAATTCAAAGAGGGTAGATTTAGACTAGTTATAAGGAAGACATTTTTTATGATGAGGGTGGTGAAGCACTGGAAGAGGTTGCCCAGGGATGTAGTAGATGCCCCATCCCTGGAATTGTTAAAAATCAGGATGGACAGGGCTCTGAGCAACCTGCTCTAGTTGAAGATGTCCCTGCTCATTGCAGGGGGGTTGGACTAGATGACCTTTAAAGGTCTCTTCTGACTCAAACTACTTTATGATACCATGACTTTGGTTCTGCTCTTGATAAGAATCCATCATTACAAATGGTAAAGGCCTGCCCCAAAAGTTAGACAGGACTATGGTCATTTAAATGTAACCAGGATAGAGGTGCAGTAAGTACAACTAATAATTTTACTGAAATGCTGCAGGTTCTTTAGGCTGTGTGTGCACTATGAGCTGTAGTCTAGAAGAGCATGGATGGGCTTGAATGAGCTACTTGGAATAGTCAAGGCAATCAACTGTCAGAGCCAGGATCACAGCAGGCTAAATTAGCAATCTTGCAGTGCAGCTTCTTCACCCAGCAAGCCACTGCCTTTCACAGAGTGCGTCATGTGAAAAGTTCACCCTAAGCTCCCAGGCATTGTCACACTGTGGCACATAAGTGAACTCAGTTGGATTTCAAAGGAGAATCCATCAAAGTACAGGTATTTCTTGGGAAGCCCTGTCATTTTAATGAAGCTAAAATGAGTAACCATCCCTTACTTGCTTCATTAAGGTAAAACATTTTGGTTTGTATCACTTCCTTTTCAAATTAAATGTTTCATTCAGTTGTTATATAGATACAACACAGATTATGGTCAGAGGACCAGATTTGTAGCTCTAGTTCCCACAGCCTAACACTTCACTGATATTGGAAGAAATGGGGTTAACTGTACAGTACTGTTGTAATCAGTGGGAGCAGGCAGGCAGTATTTGGCAATAATAAACATCGCTGGACCAACGTATTTGTGGAGGAATCCATCTTGCTTAATTTTAGGTGTCTAAGAATTGATTATGTAAGTGTAAGGTAGTGTTCCAGGCTCCTTTCTTAGCCCTGGAGAGTGATGGCGATGCCTGTGAGCTGTGCTCCAGCTGCCTGGAAGAAGATATGGTGTCACTGCTCACAGAGGGACCTGGGATCAGACTTGGTGAACTAAGTATCAGAAAGCCACTATGAGGTACGATGAATTCTGTCTTGATGGCAGATTTAGTTGGGGAAACTGCCTGGATGATGGAAGATTTTCATTAAGCTGAATTGCTGGGCCTTAAAAACAACACCTTGGTTTTATGTGTCCTTCTTTTTATTATCAGGCTTCCCACTTTAGCCTCCTGAATAAACTGTGCTTTCTCATTCCATGGCAGAAATCATAAACTCCCAATGTACATGAAACCATCAGTACACTGCATAAACAGTGCAGACTAGGGTCTGAGGCCATGTGAAAAACCATGTGCCACCCTGGAGAGACCCTGAGAGCTGGGGCACCGGTGACGATGCTTTCTCTAGTTATTTTACCAGCCAAGCATGTGCTTGGTTTTCTTTTTCTTTTGACTTGTATGAACAACTTGATCAGTTGTTACACCACTTCTACCATGTCTAGTTGGTATTGGGTGGGATTCTGCTGAACAAGATGTGATCGAGCCACAGTTGTCCACTTTGTCTGTCAGTGGGCTGGAGTGTAAATACCAGAGCAGTTGATAGTGACCTAGCACCAGTATTTACAGAGAGAGAAATAAATAAGTTGCTAAACTTCAAACCATGTATCTTGTCCAGTTCAAGAGTCCATTTTGGGCAAGGGTGCCCAGTGTTTTTGTGCCTGTGGCCTTCTTTTGAAAGGACGGGCAGTTTGAGAAAGACTCCCTCCCTCTATTTGTTCCCACGATTTGTTTTTAAAGACAGGCTCAAAGGTCTCCACTGTCTCTTGACCGCAGCAAGAATGTCTGGGAGGGAGGGGCAGGTATGGAGAGCATGTCTAAATTTTCCCAGTAAAGTCAGGTCATATATCTTATATTTACCCTACACATACACTGTGCACCTACACATGCCATATGCATTACTTAACAGGCCTGCTTCAGGTAAGGAGTGTGGACAACTGACAGCATCATACACACAAAACTCCAGGCAATGACATCTTTGGTGGTAAATGGCCTTCCATGAAATGCTGGAATCTCATTACATTAGCAGGTGACATTTCCACTTGGAGGCTGCAGGTACAATATGGGAAGGTCAATCATGAGCTCACAGGGCTAATAATGTTATCAGTTACCAGAGGATTATGAAGGTATGCACCCTGTGAAAAAAACAGTGATTGTTCAAGCCCATCTGTGTTGCATTATTATTATAGCTGCTGAAAAGTAGTGATGGATACAACCAGGAGCCCCTCTACAAAAACTAGCGATGAAAGCGGGTGAGTGACGTTAGCTAATCTCCAAACAGTCCAATCATATTTGCATCAATATTCATGTGTTTTGCACACTTTCACAGGAAGCCCAGCAAAACTGTGCACTTTTTTCTTTGGAAGTCACATCCAGCTCAAATCCCATGAGAGAGGTGAGAACTGCAAATATCTGTGAGGAGCCTGCAATGTGTGGGAGTTTTTACAAAGATAAAAACAAACAAACCAAAAAATCCTTAAACTTTCAAAGGGACTTAATAGAAGTACAATCTGAAAAAGTATGAGAGTAAAGTCGCTGAATTTAGCTAATTTCTCAAATGCAGTAATTAAAAACTATTTTAATGCATTTCATGCTGTGTTTTAAAGAACATTGACCTCCATGCAAGTAATCCTATGCTCCTGTGAAAATTATGAAATAACAAAAGATCAGTCAAAAAAAATTATAGGATGAAAAAATGAATCCATAATTTCCTTCCTGTCTCTAAACAGAAAAGCTAAAATACCTCCTGAGATTTAGAAGAGCCCAGAAATAGTCAGACAATATAAGATCGCTGGGTCATTTAGTCAGATGCTGGGGTATAAATTGTAGCTGCTTCAAAGGCAAGAAGAGGAAGTTTCACAATGAGAAAAATGTGCAATCTATGCTCTGTGAGTGCCTGTTCCTAGTAGTTATGTTGGATTAAATCCCAAAGTGTAAATTTTCTAAGGCCTTTTTTTTAGAAATAGCCACATGAGGGCAGTAAGCCCCATTTTCTACTGAAGGAAGTATTTTTTCCCTCAGGTTCTGAACACGTTGCACAAAGTTCAATAACATATGCAGCTGATATTTGCACACTAAGGACCTAACATGAGACAGTGCAGTACCTCACCAAGTTTTCAAAGCGAGGATCACTTTGAAATCCTGATCAAATTCAGATTCATGAAAATAAGAACATTAATTAGGGACCTATTATTATGGCCTTTGCAAAATGGCATTATTCTAGAGCATGTAATTTTTCCTCACATATTCTTTCTAAAAAGTCATTTTCACATATTTATTTCTAAAACCAAAATACACCTGCAGCAAGTTCATGATTCAAATCATATTAGCTTCCTACAAAAGCCACATAAAGTCACTGGCAGAATCATTAACACTTCACTACAAACATCAAGCCTGCATTAAGATATCCTGAGAAACACTGTTTTACTATTTTCATGGGCTTTGGTAGAAAGCAGTCTTTCCTTACGTTCTGTGATGTTTCACAATATTGCTTTTCTCCAATATTCTTCATTTTTAAATCATTCAGAAAAGTATAGTCTTTGAAGCAGATGTGCAATTTCAGTCCCTCTGACCAGTTCAATATCTTATATGTTGTCATATAGAAGAACATTGAGACTTCTCAGCCCTGTATACCTATAATGCCCTATATGCCCTATAATTGCACATACCGATGGCTTTCTCACCTTAGCCATTTTTCCCTTGATCCTTCTGTTCCTTCATTAAACTGCAGGAACATAGTTATGTGTGGTGATATCCTAGTCATACAGCAGATCATCTGCGTGATTCTTAAATTCATTAGCTTCTCAGGCACAAATGCAAACTAGACATTCTCACAAACAATGAGAGTGTAAAGCTCCAGCAGGCAGAACTTGGGGCTTTGCAATAGTCATTCCCTGGCTGACCATATTTTGAAAAGCAGCCTGGCAGATATGGCTGACCTGCCTACAGGTTAGTAAACAGCCTAGAGAGTCATGTATATTATGTTACTTTAGGTCCTGGAAAACTTGTTTGTGAAACATATTGATGGTGCTTCCAGTCACCTTTCCTTATCTGTTCTCAGCTCTTTATGTGGTTTCGACTTGTGTTTTAGATATGTATGGGTAGAATTCGTGCTTGGTGCACGATCACAAAACTGAGCAGAATTACACTGAATCGAACTATTCACTCACAAATATGGACAAAGTCCACTGGATGCTTACGTCACTTCAAAGAATCAGCCAAACAGCACAAAAGTACTGGTGCACTGCTTGGTTTACTTTCTGCTGCTGAAGTTAATGATGGTAAATAGGTTAATCAAATATTTTACTTTCTGTAATGATTTTTATTACTCATTAGGATGGTTTGATAAACACGAGGTCATTAAACATGACCAAATACTTCAATTTCTCCAGAAACTGAAAAATATTACAGTGCTTTTCTTTGCTATTTACCCACATAGCCAATCTTTCACCTGTTTATATTTAGGTGAAGAGTACCACAAACTTCACTGCCTCCTACACCAAGTGTAAACCACTTTTTCCAGACTTGCTTTGCTTTTATATATGTAGATACATTGATGTACTCAGGAAATATTAAATTATAAAAATATAAAGGCAATACATCTTGCCAGTTAAGTGAGGAAGAAAGACCAACATGACAAATTGTTTGTTCTGGAGGGGGTTTCCTCATGCAGGGAGAAAAATACACAGTAGAACAGAAGACTATAGACTAAAACAAGCCCCAGACTAACTTATAAACCTGGTCATTCTCTGGCCTTTAAACAATTTTCCTCTCTAGTACAGCCCTAGTGGTAAAAACTAGCCATTGACTTTGTTGGTGTTGGTGTCAGTTTCTGATGGGGGAAAAAAAGGCCAAAAAAATCTTGCCTGATGTCAAAGATTCCATGGCAGATGAATGGGAGATTTAGGCTTCTAATTTAAACATTTATGAGCATTAGCCAAGATCCTGGACAATCTCAAACACAAAAAGGAAGTCTACAGAGGGTGGAAGCAAGGACAGGCAGCCTGGGAGGAATACAGAGAAATTGTCAGGACAGCCAGGGATCACATTAGGAAAGCTAAAGCCCAGATAGAGTTAAATCTGGCCAGGGGCATCAGGGGCAACTGGAAAGCCTTCTACAAGTATGTTGGTGACAAAAGGAAGACTAGGGAAGATGTGGGCCCACTCAGGAAGGAAATGGGAGACCTGGTTATCTGGAACATAGAGAAGGCTGAGGTACTCAACTTTTTTGCCTCAGTCTTCACTGGTATAGGCACTAAACACACTGCCCAAGTTGCAGAAGGTAAAGGCAGCGACTGGGAGAATGAGGTACCGCCTGGGGAATGTGAATGTGCAGAAGTCCATGGGACCTGATGAGATTCATTCATGATTCCTGAGAGAACTGGTGGATGTAGTTGCCAAGGCACTATCCATCATATTTGAAAGGTCGTGGCGGTCTGGTGAAGTTCCTGCTCATTGGAAAAGGGGGAACATAATCTTCATTTTCAAAAAGGGTAAAAAAGATGACCCAGGGAACCACAGGCCGGTCATTCTCACCTCTGTACCTGGCAACATCATGGAGCAGATCCTCCTGGAAACTCTGCTAAGGCACATGGAAAATAAGGAGGTGATTGGTGGCAGCCAACATGGCTCCATTAAGGGCAAATCATGCCTGACAAATTTGGTGGTCTTCTATGACAAGGTTACAGTGTTGGTGGATAAAGGCAGAGCAACAGATGTCATCTACCTGGACTTGTGCAAAGCATTTGACACTGTCTGGCATGACATCCTTGTCTCTACATTGGAGAGACATGGATTTCACGGATAGACCACTTGGTGGATAAGGAACTGGCTGGATGGCCGCACTCAAAGAGTTGCGGTAAACGGTTCGATGTCCAAGTGGCAACCAGTGACAAGTGGTGTTCCTCAGGGGTCAGTACTGGGACCGTTATTATTTAACATCTTTGTTGGTGACATGGATGTTGGGACTGAGTGCACCCTCAGCACGTTTACTGATGACACCAAGCTGCGTG
>VFFE01008886.1:577929-629457 GCA_008921705.1 Burhinus oedicnemus
GGGGGAGGGCGGCCCGGTCGCCGGCAGCGGGCCCCGGTCGCCGGCAGCGGGCCCCGGTCGCCGGCAGCGGGCCCCGGTCGCCGGCAGCGGGCCCCGGGTAGATGTGGGGTACAGGTCTTCGATCACTGGCTTTCCCGGCGCGGCTCGGCTTAGCTCCGCCGCCTGCAGGTGGTGGGCTCCGGCGGTCCCAGGGGAATGGGGTAGGGGGCAGCGACGGGCCGCGCTCCTCTTGTGCCCGGCTGATTCACTGTGGGCTGCCGGTCCACTCCCTGCCCCCACCCCCGGCCAGGGCGTGCACCGCTGCCCGCGTTGAGGCTGAAGGAGGACGAGATGAGGGTCAGGCGGACGGGCTCGGTTGGTCTGATTTTAGTCTAATTATTATTTTCATTAGGGCGAGCACGCAGTTCTGTGGTAAATGTCCGACTGCGCCGGGTGCTGTTTCCGAAGTAGGGTTTATCCTTGCTGGAGGAAAGGGTGAAAACGCAGGGTGTGTGGTGGAAGCGGGGCTGCTCCCCAGCGGGCGCGGGAGGGTTCCCCCTGGGCGGATGCGGGAGCGCCCTGGAAAGGCAAGGTGCCCTTGGCATCCTGCTCGCGTTTTCCCCTGGCTTGAGGGTCAGCGCGTTACTGCCGCAGATAAGGGGGGGGGGGGGCCGGGATGGAGGCAGGGGGAGCGGTGTTACAGATTTACATGGGGTGATTCGCTAAATCTACGCCGCGTAAACGAAGACGACATTGGTGACCCGCAGCTTCGCGGGTTAGTGGAGCTGCTTTGACCCATTATCAGGGCGAGTTTCAGCTCTGTAGAAGTGCAAACGCTGCTTGGCATCGGTGGGTTTTCAAGTATGCGTAAATTAAATACTTAATATTGTGTGTGTGTAAGAGAGAGAGAGGGTAGTCCGTATGTTCATGTGTTTGCAGGCTGTGAAACCTATAAAAACCGCAGTCACTGCAAACTGCTCTTGAGGTAAACACAGACAGAAAATATTCTATTTTGCTGATGGCATGGCAGGTTTACTGGATGAGAATGCTAATTAGACTTGTTGCAAACGGTAGATTAAGATCTTGGAACTCCATTTTCTTACCTCATTTTCACACAACTTTCATATTTTGCACTATGTTTTCTGGTTCAAATAGAAAAATCAACCTAAAATATGACTTCAGTTATAACCCAGGTAAAACCGATCTATACTAGTGTTGATGGAATTGTAACAGGAAGCACCTTTTTTGGAAAGAGAAAAGTGCAAAGTAGGATCAAGATAAATACCTCATTCTTCTTATCTGGCAATTTGTCAGCACTTAGAGGACAATCGTATTGAAACTCTGCAGTCTAGAGAGTCTACTGTACAAAAAACTACTCGCTTCCTTATGACGTTTGTAGGAGTGTAGCATTGAGAATGATTAAGATCTAATGCCTTCATTTGCATTTCCTTAAACAATTATGCTTTCCCGAGTGTCTGACCTTTTTAGTTTCCAGATCTACAAGCTCTTTTATGTGTGTTCTGACCATAGTGAACGGATGGTGTATTAAAAAGTATTGTAATTAGCAGGTTCTTTTCCTGTTGTGAGCATATCAATATATTGATATAAACTAGTAACTACCAGTTTATAATAGCACAGGTAAGTACAATGTGGATCTCTATTAGTTTAGGAAATATAACTTTACATGATTACACAGGTATCAGGGTCTGTCACAGCTGTGACTTGGTTGAAAGATAAGTGGATCTGAGGACTTCTTAAAATTTTGAGGTGTTACAGCCTCGATTCAAGAGCCTCTTCCAGGAAGAAAACATTATTCTTGGTCAAAGAAAACCGTAATGTCAAGCAACTGAGGCTTTTTAGCACTGAGAACCAGAATAGAAACTGTTAAGTTGCTCAAGCTACATGTATCTCCTAGCTTTGAGATGCACTTTGCTGCCTTCACTGCTTGTGGTCCTTCTCTTGGGAAACTTTTGTTTGGCGTTGGCAGTGCCTTCTCGACCCGCGCAGAAAAACCTGGAGCGGTTGGGGCTACCGGTAGCCCGCGGCGGGGCCCTGCCGTCCGCCCCGACGTCAGCCTGGCTGTTGTTAGCCTGCGCGGCCCTGGTGCGCCGCGACCTTTCACCCACTTCTCGGGAGTGGTCACGTGAGCAGGCCTGGAGAGGGGAGGAGCGCCTGGGGGAGGGGGCGCGCCCCGCAGAGGGCTGCCCGCGGAGCTGGAGCTGGCCCGCCGGCTCCCTGCGTTCTGGGGTGGAACTCGGGGAGAGAGGAGACGGAGCAGCGCACGCTCCCGAGCAAATGAAAAAAAAAAAACCCAAAAAAAACCCCAAGTTCTGGAGCGATCGGCGGTTGGATGTGCGGTTGGCAGGGAGGATGTTTCTGTTCGCTGCATGCAGGGATAGTCGGAATGTTGAATCCTGAGCATGACTGTTTTTGGAAAATCTTGGGTAACAGACGACTTAAGCGAATGCTTGTTTGAAAACAAAACAAAACAACCCCCCCCACACACACACACACAGACCAAAAAAATGTGTATTTTTTTAATATTCCAAAACCATTGTCTTTGTCCTGCATCGTGCTATATCATAGTCCTGAACTCCCCATGTTCAGAAAAACAAGATCTAAAGGACTGAAAAGCATCCCTCTTTTTCCAAGTCTGAATTAACTTTAATTTGCATGGTCAATTTAAATATCTGTAAAATGTTTGGAACTGGTTCTTCAGTCTTTCAACCCTATGCAGGCTGAAAGACCTTAATTCAGGTCTTTCAACCTTGTACAGTAAATGATCGTTGAACTACTGTGAGAGCAATCTGATCAGTTTGCGTTTGGTCACCAAACATTGTTGTCCACCTTCCAGGATCTCCAAAGTCCTAAAATGTGACACCTTGCATGTCTCGTAAAAGTCTTGCCATTCCAGAAATATTTGTCATTATATTCCTCTTTACTGCATGAGCTTAGAAGCTCATTAGTGCAAAAGGAGAGAGAAGGGATAAAACTCGTATAATCTAAATGCCTAGGCATGTCTTTTATAGCAGTATTAAAAAGAAATACTGAGATCCTAGAGCCTAGTCTTTGGGGGGTGGGGGAGGTTTCTGGTATGATAACTGTGCAGTGTTTTAGTTTTGTATGCTTATCTCTTACAGATTATTCCGAATTTCTCGGAATAAGAAGGACCTTGCTGGGATGTGTGCAATATAACATGTATTGCAATAGAGACAAGAATAATCTAAAAAGTCTAGGAACAGTATAGTATGTCCTACTCTGTATAGGGGGGAAAAAAACCCATGAATAATATGACAGTTGTAAAAGTTTCTGGTTTGATTACAGTTGTGGAGTATGTCAGTGTTTTGTGTTGGTGGGGGTTTTTTGGTGGTTTTTGTTTGTTTGGTTGGTTTGGGTTTTTTTGTTGAAGTATTTTAATATTCCAAAGTGTTTTGGAGCTATCTTTTACAGGAGCATGCTATTTGGGAAGAGGAGAGAGGCCATTGTGATCCAGAAACTGTAGGGATTAATATTACTTAGTGTTAGCCTAGTAATTAACACATTGTCTGCTATAGCCTGTCCCTCTACTTTGCCTGACTGTCCCCAGTTCAATCAGGTGAGAAGACAACTTACTGTCTGTGGCTTTTCTCCTGGAAGTGCTAGTGAAAACAGTCTGCCTGTGAACATCTCTCCAAGAAATCTTGATGGTGTCTATGTTGACTGTAATGGGAATTTAAAGCCTGCAGGCAAACACTTGGATGTCTTAAACTGAAAGCTGAAACTAGCATTGGAGTCTAGCCCCTGATGTCACCTTGCTTATCACACTAGCTAGTGATCACTAGTTTGGGCTCTCAGAAATGACTGAGTGGGTAGCAGATGAACTTTCTTTCACTCCATAGTTCCCCACCATCTCAGACCTGTTAAATGAGGACAGATTGATCCAGATAATACATTCATTAAGCAGAATAGAAAATAGTGGTTCACAACTACTGTTTGTGACTATTCTGTCCATTGCCATCAGTTTTTCTAAAATGGTTCCAGTCTGATCCAGTCCTTCTGAGCAGTTGAAAGCTGTGTTTGAATCAAAGCTCAAACTGTTTTTCTTGACTTTCTATTTCAGAGCTACAAATTACTTTGCCATTGCTGTAGTGTAATGTCTATTAGGAGCTAGCAGCATTGAAATGAATCTGCCTCTCACTGTGTCCTATCCTATTCAGCATCCCAGCTGCAGTGAGCTTGTGGGACAGAAGATTTCTTTGTGACAAATAGATCTCAAGTCTGCTTTTAAGGAAGACAGCTGTTCAGGTATGCTTACCTTTCATTCACTGGCCTATTTGTTAGTATCTCCTCTCTTCCATATATGCTCATTGCTGCAGTTTACTGCTTGGGAAGGGAGTAAAGAAATTAGCCCAAGATTCCAAAGGAGATGCCTGCAGATGGTAGGTAGCTGATATTCACCCACAGATGATCTTGGAAAACTGCTGAAGAGAGGACATAAGCTGATGGATTTGTCAGTGGGACAGCAAGTTACTGCAAACTCCTTAGCTGTTCTGATTTCAAACTGCCTGCTTTGGGTGAGGTTTGCAGTAGGTCCCAGTGTTGCTGTACTTGGGCAAGTACATGTATTCAGTTCTCCACCTTGGCTTGAACCACAGCATTTGTTCATTTTTTACATGTCAGAAATCCTTTAAGACATTTGTAATTCCAAGGGACCACAGCTGTCAGCTGTAGGTGAGGGTGGGAATGATTGGAGTCAATGATTAGCAATAACCAAAGACTAGAACTTGAAATGTATGTGTCAGATGATAGCTGTTGGAGGAGAGGCTTCTGTCTCTTTCCAAGTGGCTTAAGCCACTTAAGTCATGGCATAGCAATTTTACTTTGGGGACCCTATGAGAGAGAACTGCTGTATAAACAACAGATTCAGCTTTTAGGAGGCTTAAAGTGGTTTTAGCATGTGTCAGTCAGAACTAAAGTGGCATGAGAGAACCTGTTAGTTTAACTTTGTTTTCATCAGATCAAATGATGATTGAATGCTATGTTAATGCAAATGCTAAAGGAGACTGATTCTTTGGTTTCTGTTTTATTTCTATGCCATAGCCATTAGGTTCACCTGAGAAGTCCTGTTGGGTGAATTTAATCCACATGGCTATTTATTGCACAGAAATGATTTGGCTTCACTCCTCTCAGATTTCTCTTAATGATTTTGTGTCTGTAGAATATGATTAATCGTTGTAAGGTAGGTGAGTTATTGGTAAGACTTGAAAGCAGCAAGTATTATTGAAGGTTAGTATGCAAGGAAGCTATTTAGAAATATACATTCTGAAGTGAGTAAGTGCCTGGTTAATCTTTATAGTAAGTTCAGGAGTCAGCACCTTGCGGAGTATCATGTGAACTATGAATAAGCTCTGTACTCTTTCTGAGGCTTTGATATCTTGTTACATTTTTGCAGAAGTGTAGTATACACTGCAAGAAAGTGGCATTAGCTGGTAGAATATCCAAGAGAGCCCAGACAGTTATTTTGGTCATATGTTTAAATGTTTGAGCTGTATATGTTATACTATTTATTGAATATTTTATAGATCAAAACCTGAATTTCCTTTGAAAGGCACAAAACTCTAGGCAACTTTGATCTTTGTTTGGATCACACTCACATAAGTGTGGATCAGACCTTGAATTACTAAGACAGTGCTGAATGCTGCTGTACAGTGTCTGAAACTATTGCATTTACAGCAAACTCCATGAAAATGCTTTACTGAAGTCACATTGGTTTTATTATTGATAATACATGCTTTCTTAATTTGATAGCAACAGTCAGTGTTTCCTCTAGATAGGTATATACATGTAACATTAATTTCCAAGGGCTTATTTTTTATAAGGAGTTTGTATTGTTTCCCACCGTATCACTGCCGTGATACGTGGCACTTAAGGTCAGCTGCAGAAATCTACCTACTGCCTTAAGACTAGCAGACTCTTATTGGACAATGTAGTGGTGTTTAAAATACCAACATACATTTAAAAACCTTGTATAATGACACACTGGTACTTTTTAGTGAGGACAAAGTTACTGAAATAATGTTGAAAAATTCAGATGAATCATTGCCGGAAAAGTTCATGCAAAATCTCAGTAAAAATTCTACTGCAAAATCCAGCTTCTTTTATCGTCTGAACTAATAGTACTTTTTTTGTCATTTGCAGAAAACTTGCCCTTTGTCAGTTTGACTGCTACTACCCATTTGACTTCCAAGGTGTGCTGTTCATTTAAAGTAATGGAAGCACAGGATTTCTTGTTCAGGCCTTAGTGTTCTAAAGTAAGTTTATTTTTTGAAGCAGATCTATTATAAAAAAAAAAAACAAAACCTACATTAAATTTCATAAAGCATCTCTGCTAGGTATACAGTAAAAACTGTATAAAAACCCCTCAGGATTGATGCTTCAAGCTCTCGATCTTCTTAGTGGCTCTTACTGGACTCTCTAGTAGTTTCATTTCTCTGTTTTATTGAGGAGCCGAGAACTGGACACAGTATTTGAGGTGGGGCCTTACCAGTGCTGAGTAGAAGGGAAGAGTTACCTCCTTCTGGTGGCAACACTCCTCCTAATGCATCCCAGGATTCTCTTAGCTGCCTTTGCTGCACGGGCACCTTGCTGGCTTATGTGCAACTTGCTGCAAAGTTGCTTTCCAGCCAGTCAGTCTGCAGCATGTACTAATGTATGGAGTTACTCCTCCCTAGGTGCAGGACTTTGCACTTCTCTTTATTGAACTTAAGGTTTCAGCCTGCCCATTTATCCAGCCTGTCAAGGTCCATCTGGATGGCAGTGAAATCCTCTGGTCTATCAGCCACTACTCCCAGTTTCAGTCCCTGTACTTGTAAATCCATCTAGGGTTTGGTTCTTTTTTTCCTTTGGTGTTTTTTGGGGTTTTTTTGGTTGTCTTCCCCCCCCCCCCGCCGCTGTCTTCAACCTTTTAAATAGGTTTGACAGCTACTACTTTTGCATCAGACATCTGGAAGGGTGTCAAATTGACAGACTTCAGAACCTCTGCAGAATTCAGACAGGTGAAGACATACTTGATGAATGTTACAAAGACAACTACACTTATAAAAAATTTTTGGAAGACTAACCCTTTACATTTGTTTAAGAAGAGATCCTGCTGCTTGATGTAAGTATTTGATACACTTTTTGATTTGGAGAATCTTGTTTGCAGAAGTCTTTTTCAACAGAAACAAAAAACTCAAGCAACTTGGATCATCCCTAGATTGTATCCGTTTCTGGGATGGCTGTATAGAACGTTACCATTAAGCTGTAAGCTGGTGGCAAAGTGTGGAAGTAAACCAAGATGCTAGCAAGCTATTTTAGGAAGTTGGCACTGGCAACTGGATGTTGTGCTTCATTATGTATCATTTCATTGCAAGCACACTGTCTAGGCAAAGTCAGCTGCTGCAGGGTAGTCTGAATTACTTTGTGTAGGTAGTATTGAAGGCTTGGACTGACAGGAGCATCAGTAACAGAAATCTGAAGAGAAATTTGGAATAATGCATGAAGAGACTTGGATATCTCAATGTTTGGAATTCTCTTGCTTTTATTTTAGTATCTGGTATGAAATCAACAGATTTAAGCATAAACAATTATTCATTGATTTGTATAAAAAAAAAAAAGGCATTCATAGTTTTGGGTTTCTAGGAGATTTTGGCTTTCTAGGAGAGCAGAAAATGCAAATTTCTATAGTAATAGTTTAAACAGGTGAGAAACTTAATCACTGTCCCAGCACAAACACAGCTCAGGTATTCTAGTGTTTTAGTACTGGGTCTGATTTCATTAAATCTGTCCTCAGACTCTTGGAATTGCATGATCTATACTAAAGTGTCAAAACGTGTTAACAAATGAACATACAATGAAACTTTCTGGATGTTTGTTTTCTTCCAAAAGCTGTAGTAAGCTCATCTCCTGAAGGGAGATCTGATGTGTGGACGATAAAATACTGGATAAAACTTCTTCAATGTTTTCAATATTTATACAAGTTTCAGAGCTGAAGCCTTTTAAGAGAACTTGTGAGAGCTCCAGAATTTTTTCCTGTTCTGCATGACTGCTTTTAACATTCAAACAGTAACTCTTACTGCCTTACATGTTGATAGAAACGGATTTTTTTCTCCCCCCTTTTTCTCTTTGAAATAAACTGTTTCGGGGACAGAGAGAGACATTGGGGCACTTGATTAGTTTCCCAAAACCTTCTGAGTTCAAGGTGTCTAGCTTTAAATGGAAATCTTAATATAGTTTGAAGTATGTTTCCTAACTAAAATTGGTTTTAATGTACTTTCAACTCTCTCCACTTCCCATCTTGAAAACTTCCTTAAACAATGTAACTGTAAATGATTTAGTATCATTCTTTTCTCCTCACCAGTCTCTATTCCTATTTGAAACCGGAGTGCTAAGCTAAATTTTGAAGTTGTAAGTTTTATTTTAAGAAAGGAGCAAAGAATTCTTCAAGATCAGGTTTCTTGTTGGTTTGTTTCTGGTTTTTTTCACTTTTAAGCTTGTGTCGTGGTTTGGCTTCCGCTGGCAACAAAGAACCACGAGGCTGCTCGCTCAACCCCCCGCGGCTGTGGGGGAGAAGTGGAAGAAAAAGGCAAAACTCGTGGGTTGAGATAAAGGCAGTTTAACACAACAGCAAAGGAAAGAGGAAAACAACAACAATAACACTGATGGAGGAGTGTACAAACACGGTTACTGTACCAGCACTCACCCACCGACCGGGGAAGACCCAGCCCACTCCCAAGCTGTGTCTTCCTCCCCCTCCCCCGGCCAGCTCCCTCCTATAGACTGGGTATGGGGTCCCATGGTATAGAGTACCCGTGTCCCATGCCAAAAAATTAACCCCATCTCTGCCAGAACCAGGACAGCTTGCTCGTAGGAACTTGGCAGGAGTCAGAAGACAGTACCTATGTGAGGTACCTATGAGATGCTTCTCATTGCTTTATGGGTGGTACCTTGCATCTGCATGAAGTTGTGAAGGCTTCCAGGTGCTTCTGAATTCAGAACTGCCATCGTACTTCAAGATGCGGCATGTTCTAGCTCTTTAGGACACAGACATGTAGTTCTGCAACTCTGCCCAGCATTTAGGAGCAGACTGGTTTGAGTCCCAAAGATGTCTATTTGAGGGCTCTGACAGTATGAAACCTGTGCAGGGTGGTACGTAGCAGTGTTTTTGGAGAAAATGTATGCAGCAGTCACTGTTTTTCCACTAAAACTGTCAACTTTTGATGGTTAAAGTAGAATAATTGAAAAGAATTGTTTTCTGAGCTTAGTTTGGTTAGTGACAGATGTATGTCCTGTATGTAAAAGCTAGTTATAAATAGATATCAAAAATCTGTGAGGAGAGCCTCAAACTAAATTGTTGAGGTAACTCGCAAGTGAGAGCCATAGAATTAAGTCTTCCACCATGGTTTTAGCTATTTTGGGTAATGTGAATAGGACTTCTCTCCTGTTTTCCTCGGCATTTGTTAACTTGCTTCCTTTGCAGGAAAAGGAGCTATAGATGTGAAAACTACATTTAAATAGTATGTCTCTCTTTCCAGTGGATGTTTGAACTCCTGCCAAGGAGAAATGGCAGGGTTTTCTCTATTTCAAGAGGAATAGGAAATGGGGGGAAAAAATGGATTGCCAGTGCCAAGCAACTTACAGGAAGCAAGTGGCTAAGATGAGTTCTGAGATAAGATATCCCCTTAAGGCAGAGGAGTTGGTTTTTGTGAGGCAGAGGAAGTGACTTTACTTTTTCTTAGCACTATCATTTTATCCATATAAAGCTTATGAAATCTACAGAAACACAATAGCATTTCCAACGTAACTGCTTCAGGAATTAATACCTTGTTTTGAGCAATATACTGTAATACACTTAATTTTTGTATTGCTTGGTGCTTTTTAAGATGCACATTGTAATTTTTTCACTATCTTTTAGACATTGTGCTCTGTGTTATGTGCTTCAGAGAGACATTACCAACCGCAAGTGACTTCTTGCATGCCTGACTAAATGGAAGCATCCTGCACATGGGATCTCTTTTAGCTTCAGATTTTCCAGAGCTGAGGCCCTCATCTCCTTCCATGGCTGTAGGAACATGTAAGCCCTAATACAGACTTGACTGTTCAGTGTCTGCAACCTGAAATCATAAGGTCTGAGAGCAGTCTGTGAATTAAACCTCGGTCTTCATAGTGTAAATACTCTGAAAGTGCAAAAATAGCAGTCTGAGGAGGCTTTATGCATAGTAGGCATAGCAGCATAGTTTTTCAGACCATCAGCACTTAGGCCTTCTAGTGTGCTATGTGTTTTCTTGACTTAAAAATGACATCCAACCTAGCAGTACTTGTTCATAACAATGGAAAAAAGTTGTGGTAAGTTTTTATTGGCTCAAGCAGAGATATAAAAAGGGAAGAGGAGAAACATCTGCAGCTGTTACAGCATGTTTGAATTGAAGTAAATCCAGAAAAGAGCAAGGAACAGACAGCTTTCTCCTTTAATTAAAAGAAAAAAAGGAGAGACAGGAAAAAAAAAAGAAACCAAGTTTAAAGGGACCAGTGTGGTTTTTAAGATACATTAATATTATGAGAGAACACTGAAAGGAATGAAAATAGCCATTTCAGATTACTTTTAGAAATTATTGTGCTCTTTTTTCCCCCTTTAAGTAAGACTTGACCAAACTGCTGAGAAAGTCAAAAGCTCTTGTTTATGGCTCTCTGTTGGGATTGAGGTTAATTAGTATATGCTGTACAGAAATATTTTGCTGACCAAAATGCCTGAAGTTAGAAGTTATTGTTTCAGTGTTAGCAGACTGATGTGGGTGCTGCCTTACTAACATTGGCAAGTCAATTGCGTAAGTCTAACGCATGCTCCTCTGGCCTGTGCCCTTTTACCTACTTTGCTAGCAAGCATGTGACAGGAGAGGAATGCAAAGGAGGGGAAGTGTACAGCAGCTTATGATTAAATTGGTCTTTAAGGAGGAAAACAAATGTTCAAAGAAAGGGACTTCAGGAAGTTTTTGGTGTTTAGCCATTGTAATTCCGAATAGTCTTAAAGGCTTACAGTTTTCTTAAGTAAAGGAAAAGGATATGAAAAGAAACAAGCCATTTGATTGTTTCACATCTTAGGGTCAAGTAATACAGTCCTAGAGCTAGACTCTGTTTTCAGGGCTTGTTTACTTGATTTGGGATTAATTCTTGCTGGATTAATATTTCTTCATTTGGGAATAAGGAATATTTTCCTTATTGAAGCTTATTGTCCTGGTTTGAGGTAAAACAGGACCAATTTTGTTCAGTAACTTTACTTTTTAGCTAGGCCTCTCCTAACTGCTGAAATTACCAGCATGTTGTGCAGAAAACTGTTCACTCTCACAGCGATAAGACCCATGTTTATAGTTGATGCCAAGGAATGGGATGCAGAGAGGCTCTTGCTTTTACTTATTGCTATAACAACCAAGGGCAGCCAACTTTGTTACTTGCCCTGTTGGAGGGTTGGAAGCAGAAAAGCGTAGAGGGGTCACACCTGCGGGGAGGAGCAGACAGGACAGGTGACCCAAAACTGACCAACAGGGTATTCCATCCCATCTGCATCATGCTCAGTATAAAAGCTGAGGGATCAAAGGGTCAGCTCTCTTTTTCTTCAGTGGCTGGCATCCAAGGAGGACTCTGTCCATCTGCCTTTGATCCCGATCCAGAATCCAGTTTCTGCCTGTCATTTGAGTCCAGTCTGGGACTTCCCTAGCGCCTGCTGGTGACATGACTGTCATCCTGGGAATCTCATACAGTTTTGTATATATTTCATTATTTTTTTTATTATTATTTTATTATCAATATTTCATTAAAGTAGTTTAGTTCCTTCTAAACTCTTAAGTCTCTCTTTTTCTCTCTCTTTCTTGCAGAGCAAGAGAGAGAGAGAGAACATCTGTCGTTCCACCGGATTGGGCCAACCTGGCCCAAACCACGACATTTATTTAATTTTATGATCACGCTAAGTTTTAATTAATTAAAATCCCAGGTTAACTATTTATGATTAATGCTATTTAAATCTTTTTCTACCTTGGACAGTAGAAATGCACATGCCTAAAAAGGGAATGGTTCCTGAAATTCTTTCTTTTCAGAAACAGAGAGGAGGATAGTTACAAATTCCCAGTCACAGGGGAGTTGAAGAGTAATAGAAAATAGTTGATCTGGTGCTTAAGACACTGGCATTCCAGAATACAAAATTCCGTAAGTGAACTGGAGAACCTGTTGGCCCTTCTTGAGACAAATCCAGGTGCCTGATTCTCCATATGGGAATATGTTGTTGTGGGGTTTTTTTTCATCCTAGTCTTAATAGTACTGCTAAACATATGATGAATTTTAACTTTGAGTGCTTTTGCCTTTTGCAAACCCTGTTGAGTCCAGGGAATGCCACGTATTACTGCTGCTTGTCTCTTTTTTTTTTTGTTATTGCTGTCTTGTGGTTTTGGTCTCAGCGTTGAACTGGTGATGCACAATTTAAATGAATGAATTTGACAGCTGAGTTTGACTTCCTGATACTTGTCTACAGCAAGGCCCCTATGAATAAGCAGTTGTTAGTGACGGAGTATTAAGTACTACAAGTTGCAATTGTTACTAGGGCATACAGGGCTTGTCTTAAAGGTTTTGAAACTGGTGTTCAAAGCAGATTTGGTTTCTTTGTTGTCCTAATTAGACACTGTACATGCATAGATCAAATCGCATACTGTCTGTATGACACTGTGAGCTTTAGCCACCCTTCTGGAAACCCAGAAGCCTGATTCACCCAGGACTCAGCCTCTAAAACTTGAGCAGTGGCTGATGGATTTGGGAGTTCTATGACTTACCATCAGCCACTGTAGCAGTAGTTGTATTGCAGAGGCTGATCATTGCAGGCTGGTCTAGGGATAGGCACTTTCAATACTGCAAACAGACGCTACCAATAGTCAGCAAACTTACTAGATGCTGCATAACAGCCCTTATCTTGTTCATCTCTGCCTGATGCTCCTTCTCTTCCTTCTCTTCCTGTATTGTGTTTTTTATTTCCTAAGCCTACTATTACTGCAGCATTCCCAGTACTTACATTCCCTAGTTGTCTACTCATACACCTTTGCACCCCTTTTTTGTGCTGCAGATGACTTTGACGTAGTAGAGTATTTGCAGACTAGAGGAGCAGCATGACAGTCATAATAAACTGCTTTTGAAACGCCCAGCTAAACTGCACTAATTAGCCCTTCCATGCTGTTCAATAAGGGATGAATGTCTATCAGAATTTAATTACAAAGTCTAAGCTTCAGTTTTGCAAAAGAAATGTAAATTTCAGCCTTTAGGATTCACAAAGCATGAAGTAGTTATGCTGTCTCTTGATTCTGCTTAAATAGAAATGCTGCTGCCACTGTAAAACACTTGGTATTGATAACATTCTGTTCTGTACCAGTAAAAATGTGAAATTAAAACTTGTACTTGAATCCTGACCTACAGATGGGATTGTGGATTCCTCTACCTTTTTGCCAGACTTTAAGAGGATGATGTTTTTAGGATTATGCAGAGAAGTTTTGGTAAGCTAGTAAATGAATGTGGACAAAAGACTTTGGAATCACAATGACTCCTCAGGAATATGTAGTTTGGACAATTTCAGTGTTGTACATAGACTCTGTCTGCAAAAAACTATGTTCTGATTGTAAGTGCTCAAACAACATGACTCTGAATTAATGATGAGTAGGGGTAACTTCCAAGATATTTCTGTAGAAATGCTGGTTACAGAAAGAAAGAAGCTATTAAGATGAGCTGATAAATAAGAGCATACAGTTCAATTCAAATTGGCTGTATCCTCGGACAGAGTTGAGACATAAATATGTAAACAGAATCACAGTTACTTTTCTGTTTTAACTTCCAGTGGTTTTAATTTGAACCTGTTATGCTTGCCCATTATGATGGTCTTTTGTCTATATTGGCAAAATTGTTGATATTTGTTTGGCTAGTTAAGCTGAGCTGCATTTCAATTAAATTTCCTCTTAATTTCAGGTTTGTTTATGTGAAGGTCATTTTTCTGGCAGTTCTGATTTGGTTTCCTCAATTCTGCATAGTTTTGATTTTGCCCTTATTTACCAGTCAGAACTCAGAGCTACAGGGGCTATAGTATCTTATTGCTGTGACTAATCAGCTTGAAATTGTCATAGAATCATAGAATGGTTAGAGTTGGAAGGGACCTTAAAGATCATCTAGTTCCAACCCCCTTGCCATGGCCAGGGACACCTCCCACTAGACTGACCAGGTTACTCAAAGCCCCATCCAACCTGGCCTTGAACACCTCCAAGGATGGGGCCTGCACAACTTCCCTGGGCAACCCGTTCCAGTGCCTCACCACCCTCATAGTGAAAAATTTCTTCCTGAGATCTAATCTAAATCTACCCTCTTCCAGTTTGAAGACATTACCCCTCGTCCTATCACTACATGCCCTTGTAAAAAGTCCCTCTCCAGCTTTCTTGTAGGCCCCTTTCAGGTCTCCCCGGAGTCTTCTCTTCTCCAGGCTAAACAACCCCAACTCTCTCAGCCTGTCCTCATAGCAGAGGTGCTCTAATCCTCTGATCATCTTTGTGGCCCTCCTCTGGATCCACTTCAACAGGTCCTTGTCCTTCTTATGTTGGGGCCTCCAGAGCTGGACACAGTATTCCAGGTGGGGTCTCCCGAGAGCGGATTAGAGAGGCAGAACTACCTCCCTCGGCCTGCTGGCCACGCTTCTTTTGATGCAGCCCAGGATGTGACTGGCCTTCTGGGCTGCGAGCGCACATTGCCAGGTCCTGTTGAGCTTCTCATCTACCAACACCCCAAAGTGCCTCTCCTCAAGGCTGCTCTCGATCCATTCTCCGCCCATCCTGTATTTGTGCATGGGATTGCCCTGACCCACGTGCAGGACCTTGCACTTGGCCTTATTGAACTTCATGTGGTTGGCATGCGTCCACCTCTGAAGCCTGTCCAGGTCCCTCTGGATGGCATCCCTTCCCTCCAGTGTGTCAACCGCTCCACGCAGCTTGGTGTCGTCAGTAAACGTGCTGAGGGTGCACTCAGTCCCAACATCCATGTTGCCATCAAAGTTGTCACAGAGTACCAGTACCAATACCGACCTGTGAGGAACACCACTTGTCACTGTTTGCCACTTGGACATCGAACCGTTTACCGCAACTCTTTGAGTGTGGCCATCCAGCCAATTCCTTATCTACCAAGTCATCCATGATTTGCCTTTAGTGAAGCCATGTTGGCTGTCACCAATCACTTCCTTACTTTCCATGTGCCTTAGCATAGTCTCCAGGAGGATCTGCTGCATGATCTTGCTGGGGACAGAGGTGAGACTGACCAGCCTGTAGTTCCCTGGGTCTTCCTTTTTTACCCTTTTTAAAAAACGGGGTTTTGTTTCACCCTTTCCAGTTAGTGGGAATTTCACCAGACTGCCATGACTTCTTAAATATGATGAATAGTGGCTTGGCAACTTTATCTGCCAGTTTCCTCAGGACCTGCAGATGTATCTCAGCTTTTCTAACCTGATCCCTGGCTGTCCAGACAATTTCTTTGTATTCCTGCCAGGCTACCTGTCCTTGCTTCCACCTTCTGTAGGCTTCCTTTTTCTGTTTGAGATTGTCCAAGAGCTCCTTGTTCATCCACACAGGCCTCCTGGCATTTTTGCCTGACTTCCTCTTTGTTGGGGTGCATCACTCCTGAGCTTGGAGGAGGTGGTCCTTGAATATTAGCCAGCTTTCTTGGGCCCCTCTTCCCTCCAGGGCTTTATCCCATGATATTCCATCAAGCAGGTCCCTGAAGAGGCCAAAGTCTGCTTTCCTGAAGTCCAGGATAGCAAGCTTACTGTGTGCCCTCCTCGCTGCCCTAAGGATCTCAAACTCCACCATCTCATGATCACTACAGCCAAGGCTGCCCTTGAGCTTGACATTCCCCACCAACCCCTCCGTGTTGGTGAGAACAAGGTCCAGCATAGCACCTCTCCTCATTGGGTCCTCAATCACTTGGGGGAGGAAGTTTTGATAACTTAATTAGGATACGAAAAAAATTTCAGAGGAAGATATGGCCAGAAGCAGCTTTGGTTTGCTAGCTGAGGTGAAGACTTCAAATACCTTTTGTTTCAAAATGATGAAAAAAACATTTTCTGAATCACCTTTATCATTACAGAGTGACATGCTACATAATTGCAATATGCTTTTTCTAAATATTATGGCTTTGATTTTCTGCTGTGCTTTGAATTCTTATATGTTGCATGTATGCACGATATACAGCTTGCTGCAATCCTGCCAAAAGACCGAAGTTACATGAGAGTGTTTTGCTTCCGTTTTCAGCTGTTGTGGTTAGAAGAAGTACCTTAACATACTGGACGCTCAGACTGAAGTGCAAGCATAGCCTGTAAGGAAGAGGCAAGTACTGTATGTAAATTTCGCATACTTTGAAGTTTTTCCAAAAATTACTTTGTAGAAGATATCTTGCTAGAAATGGACTAGCTCCTAGTTCCTTTGAACAAAAAGGAAACAATTTTTTAACTTTGCTTTGTGACAGAACTCTCTCTGAAAATGGCAGAAGCTCATCAAGCGGTAGCTTTTCAATTTACAGTAACTCCAGATGGGATTGACCTGCGAATGAGCCATGAGGCACTCAAACAAATTTACCTATCTGGTGTCCATTCATGGAAGAAAAAGTTCATCAGATTCAAGGTATCTTAAATTAGTCAAGTCCACCAAACTTGAGGTTTATTTAATGTTTTATAGATTTATTGAAGTTTTGTTTAGATAAAACTTAATTTTTTTGCCTTTATGGCGAATGAAGTTCCTTATTGTGAAAGACTTGTGTGGGTTTTAGTTAAGACAAGGGATACCGAGGAAGGTAGCACTGGGTGATGCTGTAAAGACTGAAAGGGTAGATCATTATTCTATGGAAACAAGATGAAATAGATGTAGAAATTCAATAGCTTTAATTTACTTCATTCTTTTCATAATACATAATGTAATTAGGTAATCTTTTAGCATAAATCAGAAGTATAACTAGGTGTGATTTTTAGTGTCATATCGCTTGAGGTACATACCTATGCTTTTGATTTTATGTGTTCTTTGCCAAAATTAAATTTTCAAATTAAGGAGAATGTTTGCTGTTTTCAAAAAGTTACCTGAACACCTATCTTGTCTGGGTTGTGCTAAGTAGTAATGTTTCTGATGAGGTATTTGATATAGATTGTTGTGAATTTATTGTTTTGTTCATGGGATCATAAATAGTAAGTATCTATTTTTTTAGTAGCAAACTAGATAAGCTACAGACTATCTTCAACATCTTTCAAAAATGTATTTTTAACAGTAGTCTTAATAAGCCCTTCTCACAGCTTTATTAAGAAGATTCGTTTAAATGATGTATACTAAAAAAACCCAAGCTTGATTCTGTTTTTCAGTGTCTTGTTCAGTAGAATATTTTTGCCATGTATTTGTTCAGAGAGGCTTAACTCACTGTAAGTGGGAATTATTAAAGTGTCATTTGTTCCAAAGTTGTTTGCTAATTTCAGTATTTTTAGTAAGACTTATATATGGATCACTGATGTCTACAACAGAACGTAAAAGTTCCTTTAATTCTTTATATCATTGTGACAATTTTCTGTAGCAGTCAAACGTAACTAAATCCATTCCTTACTCCTGAGTTAAGCATACGTGAGAAAATGTTGGGTAATCTTAACTTCTTGTTTAAAGCTAAATGACTTAAATGTGTTGATTTTTGTTTCTTTCCATGGTAATATGAAGTCAGCCACTTTGATATGAAAAAACTATGTGAAGGCTTTTCTTTCTAGAATGGAATTATCACTGGCGTTTATCCTGCTAGTCCATCTAGCTGGCTTATTGTAGTTGTCGGTGTGATGTCAACAATGTATGCCAAAATTGATCCTTCTTTAGGAATAATAGCTAAAATCAACCGAACACTTGATACAACGTAAGTAGACTGAAAAGTTTCTGTTCCTCTAAAGGAAATCAGTTTTATTTGTAGCTACTCTTAAAATTAATCCTGTTTGAAGTGTATCAGTTTTTTAACAGTATGTTTGTGACAGAATAAGCCCAATAAGCAGATGTATGAGGGTATGAAATAGGTAGGTTGTTATATCAGTATTACACTGTTTTCTGAGTATTTAGGAAGCATATTCAGCAACTTCTGTGGCCTTTGATCTTGCTGCATGCGAGGGTGTTTGGAAAGGAGCTTATGAAAAAGGGCTGAACAGGCATGAAGCTTGTGTAATGTCTGCCTGTAGTACTGTTAGACTTAGGTTTGCAATATTAGGTTCTCTTTAAAACTTAAACTGACATTAACTGTCACGTGCTGGCTTTTGTTTTAAATAGTGGCTATATGTCAAACCAAACGCAGAACATCGTGAGTGGAATACTTTTTGGTACAGGGCTTTGGGTTGCCCTTATCGTCACAATGCGCTATTCTCTAAAAATGCTGCTTTCCTATCATGGTTGGATGTTTGCTGAACACGGCAAACTTTCTGCAGGCACCAAGTTTTGGATGGTAAGGATATATTGTCTTCCTGTTTCATCTTAACTTCTATCTGATCTGTATTCAAAGCCATAAAAGCGAAAGTTTTGTAGGTTTTTCCTTGCTTGTTTTTTCTGTGTCATGGGACAGGAGGCTGTTAGGTAGATATTTCTACTAATTACTGTCATCCTTCTGATACTATAATTAAACTATTCAGGATGGCCTTGTAGAAGGAAGAGTAAACACTTCAAGAAGAATGTATAAATTTGCCAATGCCTTGAGACTGTGTGACTCAAATACCTGCTTCTTCTGTATGTGCACAACTACAACTTATATAATTTGGGCTGCAGCACCAAAGAATCTTGTCCTCCCCAGAAAGTGCTACCCTAATTCCTTGAAACGTTAGGATTTCTAGCCATTGATTCTAAAATTAATCTTGTGCTTGAAGAAAATAATATTGACTGTCCTTTCAATTGGTTGAAACTCAAAATGAGTTGGAGAAAAAGTGTAAGGTAGGTAGCTTATTATGCAGTTTTCACATAAAGATAAGGTGAGAGTGATATGGCTCCTGTTGATTACTGTGGTGCTTTGGAAAAGGATTCTTAAAGGATGTGATAGGTGTAAAGTGAGAAAATGTACATATAGGTGCTCCAAGAGATAAAGTGGGATTTTGTTACTTGGACTTCGTTGTTTCAACTCACTTTTGCCAGTATTGTTGTAGAAATACCTTAAGTGCCCTACTACAATAAAATAAGCCTCTGCAGCCTCAAAAATTAACTGGTGTTTGTTAGACTAATAACATGTCATGATTTTTTTATGAAATATGTTCAAGAACAGGTATCCAGAATGGTACACTAGAATAGAATTTAATGTTTATCTGTTACAACTGAAATTTCTAATTGATGGTTTCTTCTGGAAGTGGTATCAGGAGCCTCATGACTCGAATTTGTACAGTACAGGCTCTGAATGGTAAGGCTTTCTGTCAGTTGCTTGAAGCTGTAGCTGTCTGGGTTTTCAGCATGTCCTACCAGATAGATATTTTAAAGCTGTTAATGTTTTCTTATCAACCTTAAACAGTATGAACTGTAGTGCTACTTACCATGCTTTGTTGCACATAGTATTTACAAATTTTTGTTTATTCTATGTTGCATATGTATTTTGTTGTGTATTGTGTATTATGTATGTTTTAAAGTACAGAACACTATAAAGATGTATGCCCAACAGTGTCTCATCTATATTTAATATGAAGCTCCATTTTAAAACCTTACTCTTTCTTTAGCTAGTCCCAACAAAAGAGAAGACTGGTTTCCCTAGTAAAACAGTATCAACTACCTTAGCTTTCTAGATTTTTATTATCCTTGAATACTGTGTAATATTCTGGAGGGGTTTTCCTGTTGGTGTGTTTTGTTTGGTGGTTTGGTTTTTGGTTGTTTTTTTTTTTTTCTTAGCTGATTAACAGCATGAAAAATGCTATCATGAATATACTGTCTTCTGTGCAAATAGTCATGCAGATAAAAAACCTGAGCTCTGATTTCAGGCACAGTACAAAGTGATTTTCAGGCTGGTTGGAAGTCTGTGGAACTTTCAATGAACATATTTCATCTTCTGAAGTCAAATTTCCTGTACAAGGATTAGGGGAAAAATCCAAGTATTGGTTGCAGTTTTAAAAAATAAGTTTAAAAAAAAAATATCTGTGAACAGATGCAATACATGCTAGAATGAGATTATTTGCTGTGTCTGCACATGAAATCAGAGATGTAATTAAGAATACATGTCTGTCTGATCACTTTAATGGTCTTAAGATGTTACAAATTCTCTACTACAAGTTCACTTAAGAGATATATACTGTGAAATGTGTTTGCTGTTTTTGTCAGTTGAGCAGGTACTCTCTGTCTGAAGATAATTTCACCCTTTCCTGGCTTAAGAATTCTAGAATACAATTGTCTCCAAATATGGAATTAGATTTTCTTATGAAAAGCTGAGCTTTTTTTCTCACCTGGCTTCAAATTTATCTTGTCATGAAGCATAATTAGATTTCATTGGGCTGATCACTGTGGTGCATCCATGTACACCTGACAACTCTCTGATACAGATCCATTTGCAGTAAGCTCTTTGTTGCTGGTAATACTCTGCAATTCTTAATAGTTTTGTGCTGCCTAAACCAACCTCCTATAGCTGTGCTGACCAAGGAAGTTGGGGGGGAGGGGGATATGCTACATTTTAAAAAGTAGTTTTTTCAGTTGCAGGGGGGATAAGGGAGAAGTTCTAGGAATTTAGTAGTGAAATGACATCCTCCGTTTTCTTCTGTCTTTAGTCTATTGGCCTATATAGAGTATACAGTATAGTATATTGGACCAAGATTGGATTTTGACAATAAAAGTTCCACTGGATTGTTGGTGTAATACTTGACCTTACTTTCATGTTGAAATAGGGTGATAATGTCAAAATCCTTCCATGTGTAGCCTAGAAGTTGTATGGTCTAGACTTTCAGACTAGTGCATGTTGCAGCTGAGGAGTAGCTGTAGACAGAAATGCCGCGTGTCTTCAGTATCCCATGGAAAACAGGAGATGCTGTTAATACCTGAAGCTAAGATGGGAACTGTAATCTCTGGCTTTTTTGTTTCATTGCTTTTTTGTAACACAAACACTGGCATACTTACACAATTTAGTATGTTCAAATCATGCAGTAGACTACCTGAGATAGACTTATGCTTGAAGAAACTCCCTGTAACATCAATACTATTATTGATGTTAAGCTGTAACTTTGGAAATTATTAAACTGTGATTCCAAAGCATAATTATTATTTTTAAAAGTGGCTCTAGTTACCTAGAATCCTTAGCTGAGTGACGGGCTTGATAATGATTCCTGTTTTGAAGCACAACACTGATATTTTTGTATCTACTATATAGTAAAATATCAACTGGTAGACCTGCATTTTTTAATCTTTACAGAGGGAAATATATGAAGAAAAGAAGCGCTAAGTAACTCTGTCTTTATTTTCTGTGGAGATCAAGGTGTGCCATTCATAAACAACGATACTGCCCAAGTCATTCCCAGTCTGGGAAGTTAAGAATGACTATGACTGTCTTTCTCTTCCACTGACATGTTGTTTAACCTTTAAGAAGTTAGTTTATGTCGGTGCCCTTTTTTATTTGTGAAACAGTGACAAATATGATAGTTTGCTAAATTTAGTACAGTATAATTTACCAATGAAAAGAACTATGAGTTACATTACTCTTTAGTACTCTGTCGACAATTTTTCTTTTGTTGAACCTAATAATTTGAGGTGTGTATCTTGGTTTTGTTTTTTCTTCAGACACTTGTAAAACTCTTCTCAGGACGTAAGCCCATGTTATACAGTTTCCAGACATCTTTACCACGATTGCCAGTTCCAGCTGTTAAAGACACAGTCAATAGGGTGTGTACATTCATTAATTCATTTTCTTCAGTAACCTTGAATCCATATTTAGATGCTTTTGTGGGTTTTTTGTCATGCCTTATAAAAGTATTGAAAGGTGGTATTAATACGGTGTAATGGTTTAAAACTTCTGCATAGAAATTAAAATATAGGCTATGACAAACCACTGAAACTGGTGACAATTTGAAGCTGATGTAATTCATATTGGATGATGTGATGTCTGTTGATGTAATTCTATGCAATGAAGTGTGATTTCCAGGGCTTTTGAAACACTGATTTTGTTACCTTCCACAACTTGAACATTTAAATGTGTGTTTTATGACACAAAACCTTGTAGCAAAGTTTGCAAGTAGGACAGTATGTCACAGAAGCTGAAGGTGTGATTTTTTTTTTTTTTTTAGAGAGGGAAAAAAAAAATCTCTCTGCTTGATTTCCCTTTTGAGTCAAAAATGTATCTTTAGAAAAGTAACCTCTTCCACTTGTGACTTTTTGACAAATGTCTGGAAAAGACCTCATTTTTGTAGTTTGTGGGCAGATCTTTAGAAGACTCTGTATTATTTTAACACCGTAGTATTTGCAGCATTATAAATTGAGTCTGGATAATCTTTGTCTACTATTCAAATGCTTTGCGTAGGAGTGGCAAGAAGCTACATACTAGTTGCTATACTGATGCTGATTCTTTTCCTGTATTCTAGTATCTGGAATCAGTTCAGCCACTTATGGATGATGAAGAGTTCAGAAGAATGGAGGGTCTTGCCAAAGATTTTGCATTTAATTTGGGACCAAGGCTTCAGTGGTATTTGAAGCTAAAATCCTGGTGGGCCACAAACTATGTGAGTAGATAAACAGGAGGCTCAATCGTTCAAATGACACAATTTAATTTGTTCCCTGTTGCCTTTTTTGGCTTAACTTTCATTCTTAAATGTAAAAGAAGGCAACTGAAACTGCCTGATATTTTTGTAAAGTGCATTGGTGTCGCGGGATGGAAGTATCAGACACAGTTATGATTTAGCAGCAGTTCAGTTTTATTTGTGATTTGAGGTAGATCAAGAGATTGAGTTTCAGCAGCGCTTAATCATTAACTGATTAAAGATTTGCAAAGTGATTTAACTAAATAAATGAACAGTGACTTGATTACAGATTCAAAGATGACAAGATTCACACTAACTTACTATAAGGTATCCCAAACCAATACATATACATATGAGAGCAAAGCACAGATCTCAGATTGATGTATATACATATAAACAAAGCATATGAGCATGCACACACACACACTTACACAAGCACGCACACACTGCAGTTTATAACTGCTGAGATTGATGATCTCTTAATATTGCATGACTTTATTGAGTCGGTGGGTGCCCCTTTTAACTCCTACACGTGCATGGAAAATGGAAGAACATCCACATCCATAAAGCTAATGCATACAAACATATAAATGGAGAGGTGGATCAAAGAGAGGCTAGCCTATAGTTAAAATTTCCCTTCTGAGTTAGAGTAAATAATCACAATGCATCGGCATTCCTCAACGGACAGTAATTGAGGCTCGAGAAGGATTATCTCACCCTGGTCCTTAGTCTTCGCGAAGTTTGCCTGAGACAGCACCTGACTCAGGGGAGGTACTGGCCACAGCCCGCTGCGATCCAGAAGAGCTCA
The DNA here is from genome assembly GCA_008921705.1 of Burhinus oedicnemus. Lineage (NCBI taxonomy): Eukaryota > Metazoa > Chordata > Aves > Charadriiformes > Burhinidae > Burhinus > Burhinus oedicnemus. The sequence goes on from VFFE01008886.1 coordinate 601,476, forward strand.
AAGGGTCTTCACTAGAATCACTACTTATAGGATGCAAGATAACTGACTCTCATCAGGTACTTTTCCACTCCAGCCCAGCTTGGACAATGGAATAGTCCAGTACTTTCCATCAGTTATGCAAGCCCAGGACTCGTTAGGACTTGTGGTCCTGGTACTGCCCCCCCTGTGGCCACGATCCTTATGTTGTCAGGAGTGATTTATTATAGTTATTATCTTCAAACAGTAGGAACTATGAGAACTAGGTACTCTAAGGGGTTGCTGTAGTGTTCTAGTCCATTGCTCTCCACCCTTTCTTCCTTCCATATTACACCATTATGTATTGTTCCGGTCATGGTATTATGTGGTCTAGATGGCAAGGGAATCATGCCAAGTATCGAGAGGCCTGAGAGTGGTGGTGGGGGTTGCACCACCACAATCGGAGACCACCTGATTTGCACAGAAATTATTTATGTGATTTGGTAAACAAACAGTGTGGTGAATGGAACTTGAAAGAATGAATCCTCATTTGGTGTTTCTTATTCTGGAGCAGGTAATTTAACTTTTGCTGTTATGACTGCTTTTGAGGTCTGTTTATTTGCTTGTTAAGCTTGATAACTCAACAATGGGCCTGGCTACCCAGGTACTTTAGAAGACTGATTTATGACAACTTTTTTATATAAAGCACCTAAAGCATATGGAAGAGAAATAAAGAATTGTAACAGTAAGTGTTTTTTTTACCAAAATGAAAACCCAAACCCCAACATCATAGTGAGTCCTTCCTGATATATTATCTAACATATAACTGTACCCAGTAGCCTAAGCTGAGCTAGTGTACTGGCAAAGGCTGCAAAACATTCAGGAGATCTGATACATTTTAAATATTACCTGAAGATGATGACTTCTTCAGAAGTTCATCAGAGAGCTACAACTGAATTTAGTTTAATCCTCTCGCCCCCTTTTTGCTGTTTTCCCTAAAGTTTAACACAAATTAGGGTCTTTTGTTTGTCTTTTTTAAGTAGGGGGGCAAGCTAGCAGTTTTCTTCCTGCTTCTGTATGGAATGTTGTGTTGTGGAGTCATTAACACAAAAAACACAAACTGTGGAAATTATGAGGTTTTACTGCTTTTGCTTTCCTTCCTGCTACAGGTTAGTGATTGGTGGGAAGAATATATCTACCTTAGAGGACGTGGACCAATTATGGTTAATAGTAACTATTTTGCAATGGTAGGTAAAAACTATAAACACCTTATGTGTCAAAGAAGCTCTGTAAAACTTCTGCCAGGTATCTTTTTTTCATGGTATCTTTCTGTTTAGAAATCCATTGCCACTGAATATATGACTTTTGCTTTTCTTTCTTCTTGTATAACCTGCAGCCAGGGTCTTCAAGTACAGTGCTATCTTAATGATAAAATTAGCACATCTGCCTCTTAGGCAGACTCATGCAGTAATGACTTACACAGTTTTGTGCTTACTGCAGCAAGCAATCTTTCAAAAGCTCTATGTAAAACTTCACAGGTAACAATTCAACATGGTGTGTGCTTATATTGGCAAATGTCTGTATGGGAAGTAAAATTGTAGAAGACCCTAAAATTAATAGCAAAAAAGAGGAAATATAGTCATCTTGGATTCCAGTTTTAAGCAGCATTGTCTTTTCTACTGGGATGATTAACAGCTATCATGTATGCTTTAGGGCTGATGCTGTTTAAGGAGATTGTGACTGTTGAAGAAATTTAAGTTTCAAGTCATCAACTTGCTGCACTTCATATGTTTTAAAGCCTTTTCTATATTGAAACTTTAAGAACATGGATGAGACATACTATCAGGTTTTTTTTGTGGGGTTTTTTTGTGGTGGTTTATTTATATTTTTTTTAAATGTTGTCTGGTAATCATTAACTTATGATTCTTATGTACTTTACAGGATTTCCTTTATTTATCTCCCACAACCCTGCAGGCAGCTAGAGCTGGTAATGTTATCCATGCCATCCTACTGTACCGGAAAAAACTGGACAGGCAAGAAATCAAGCCAGTATGTATATAAGTTTAAATGGCTTTTGATCTTTTTCCAGCACAGTCTGTAAGAAGTTGATCAGTTCTCAGAATAGGAGAGGAGAGGAATGTCTTATTGTCGGAACTACTTATAAGATGTAACTAAATTTGTGGTCCCAAACATCTTGGTTATCCCTTGAATTGCACATGGGTAGAAACTACCGACTACCAAAAATACGGGATTCTGTCATGCCAACTAATTGCAGTATTTGAAATTAACATATGTATTTGCTCAAAAGACAAATAGAGGCTTGTACTTGCAAAAGTTAAGTATTCTGTATAACAGATGTTATTGGTATGTGCTAAGCATGTAATGGTACTTTTGAGCCACTGAAGTCTGAAAATTATGTGGAATAGAGTAGTGTGAGCACACACGGTGGTTGGGACAAAGGACTGGACCTTGAGGCCAAGAGTGGGCCAGTGGCAGCCAAAGTATGGATGATGTTGCACCAATTTCTAGGTAGCCAAGACAGGCAAGGTGAATCCCATTCAGAATTTCTGTTCTGTCCCATGGCTACGTGTTGTAGCGATGAAATATTGTGGAAATAATTAAGTAGTTTTGTTGAAGGACATGGCAGGGATGTGATTAGTTGTATGTAAATCACAAATCTGAGAAATGTGAACTTTTGTTCCTAAAAAGCCAGAAATAACTTTAAAAGATGAAGTTAAGGCATAATGCATGCTGTATATGTAAGTTTTGTACCTGGACCAGCCATTGAGAGCTCTTTGGGTTTCAGATGCTAGCTAGCTTCAGTCATGTCTCCTGAAGGGTGAGCTTTGGTAGGAGGGGGAAAAAAAAATACAGCTACTGGAATGTCAGTGGAATCTTCCACATGAAGAAGGAAAGACAACGAACGGGGAAAGGAAAAAACAACCCTGAGTTGATGTATTATAAATCTTACTGTTCTACAGCCTGTTTTTAACCAGATCCTAGTTTTTTCTGTCCTTTTTAATTTGCTAATTGTATATGCAAAATTACATTTTAATTTACTTTTGCGGCACAGATTCTTCTGATGGGATCTACTGTTCCACTCTGCTCAGCTCAGTGGGAACGGATGTTTAATACCTCCCGTATCCCAGGAGAGGAATCAGGTAAGCAGGGACAGCCAAGGAGAATAAACATCTCAATAGAATTCAGATTTTGGGGTATTTTCTGATAAAATCCTGTTCTTTCAGGTAAGGATCTGACAGACACAAGGACACACCAATACTGTGTTACGATACTCAGGAAGTAAGGAATTGCTATAGAGTGCATAGATGTTTTAGGGTGATCTTGAAGCTTCTTCAGTGATTTATGTCTGTTCCTTTACTTAAATTAAAAATTAACTTCAAGGAACTGTTGTCTGTCCTGTGTTTTTAATTTATAAATAACCTTTATTTTTCTCCATTCTACACTTTCAGGATCCTTTGATATCCATGTTTTTATCTTTGTAAAAGTTGAGTTCTCTTATCTCAACCATTTTAAAATATTTTGCTTGCTTGACCTTCCCTTTTTCCTTTCAGCTTATGATTCACAACAACATCCCAATGTGTTCTTCTCAACACTAGTTGTTTACCTGGTTTAGAGGCAGGTATAGTCTTAGTCCTGTCAAGGTTTTCAGTGCCACTGTTACCTTGACCTTTTGTATGCACTGTAAGACATCAGCTAAGTGAAATCACCTCTAATAAGGACTGTGTCCAAAACTTTCTCTGTAACACATTAAGAAAATATATACTCTGGGTTTTGTTAGTTCCTGCCCTGTCCTAACTCCCAGCAATGGTCTGATTATCCTAAGCTATGAGTAACTAAGTTTTCACATTTTAATGATGAACAGAGGGGGCATACCTGTTGACTTACAGCAGGGTCACTTTCACCTGAGTCTGTTTCTGCAATTTCTGCTTATTGTGGGAGACTAAGTAATGTTTACATGATCACAAGTGATCATGTTAGCTTAGTCAAAAAAAAGAATCGTGACAGTTCATACACACTTTCTCACTGTGGGTGTACATATGCTCTCATTGCATGCATTCATTAACACTGTCTATAGACATAAAAGCATTTCACTTTAGTTAATGGCAAACTTTTGATAAATTGTTTGTTATTGTATCTCACCATAAAAATATCATATTTTTTTGATGGTCAATACATCATCCAAGATCTTGAGGCTGATTCTTCTCCATATGGTGTTATTTTTCTAAAGGTAATGTATCCCTAAAGGTTCATCATGTGTTTGGCCCCAAGGTAGTCTCCAAAGATCTCCATCAGCGTATCCTAAGTTTTCCAGTCTCAAGCTAGTTTTTATGATCTTAATATTGAAGTGGGGTTTTTGTTGTTGTTTTTTCCTGAGCTTTGTCACTGTAAAAGGAGGCAGATTGCATCTAGAAATACTAACATTTGTAGTCAACAGGTGGAAGAAAACATTGTTGTCCGTTTTCTTGCTCTTTGAGAAGCAAACTAATAATTTCACAGCAGGTTTCAATAGAGACTTCTGTTGGGCTTTCTACAAAAGCTTAAGATATATCTAGGTTTCTCTGATCTGATTATATGCTGAAGAGCCTATTAGAACTGAGTTTGCATGTTTATCCAACACTGCATCATTGTGGCAGCATCAGAATGAAATACAGCATTTGGCAGAGTTACCCTGACAGTCATGATTAGTGCAGAGGATAATCACTAGGAATTTGGAATGCAAGGGGTTATTGGTTAGTCACCTCCATTGGGAATGTACATATGGGCTGTCAACTGAAGATAGGATATATTTTTTTTAACTTTGAGATCTGTAACTCACTATTACGTTTCAAGCTGCCTTTGAGCATGTTAGTCCCGCTCAACTTCAGAATAAAAAACATAAAGAGTTTCTAAACAGACACAGGGATGTGCCCACTTTTCCCTGCTGGAGGACTGATATTTGCTGTATGAAGTTGGATAAGGGAGGGGAAGTGGCATTTGCTAGTGGATAAAGCAGTAGGTGCATGTGTCAGATAAGGATTTTACTCTCGGTTCTACTTCTGGCCTTTGGTAGATTATTGAGGAAATATTTCCTAGCTATGTGTCAGCTTACTTTATCTGCAAAATGGAGAAAAACATATCCCTGATGTGATTACTCCCTAATCATGAACTGGTAGCTTAAGTAGTCTAGCAATTTTTAAAGTCTCTATTAAACAACTGTAGTGTATCAGCTAATATTATTTAGAATACTTCCAGTACTGGAAGTGCTACCCTTGCCCGTTCCCTCTCCTAAATAAAAGGTATGAACTGCTTGCTTTTAGCTTTGGATTTGGTGTTCTCTTAGTCTGAAATGAGTTTTGTACAGAAGAGAAGTGGCCCGTTCTGACTATAACACCTGATTAAAATACATCTGTATATCTTAATGGTTGTCCTCAGTTTCTCCTGCTTAAAGTCTTTCAAACTAAAGTACAGTCAGCATCATAAAATTACCTTATTTTCCTCATAAGCACTTAACGTTTCCTAATTTACTTTTTGAGTCTTTCATTTTCTATTTTTCTAAAGGAAAAACAAATTTTATCATTCTACATGTGAATTATAACGACGTTTTTCCCAGATTCTTATGAGTAGCTTGATTTCTTGCCCCCTGATTTCACTTATATTTTAAGTATTTCATGTATGTTTTACATATTTACAAAAAAAAAAAAAAATCTGTGGCATGTCTTCATGTCAATTGGTGGTAAAATCTTAATGAATATTGTATCTTGTCACTTGAGCCATTGTTCAAGCTTCACATCTTTTAACAAAACACACTATGGAGTGAACCACTTCTTTTAAGCAGAGAAGAGCCTTTATGTCTGCATATTTTTTTTATTTTTTTTTTTTTAATTAAATAGGAAACTCATGCAGTACATTACGTGCATCTTCAGATGTAGATAAATGATTTCTTGGACTGGCAAGAAAAAGGAAAGGATTTTTTTCTATTACAACAAATCTGTACTTAGGCCCGTAAGTAAGGTGTCTGAAAGGTAACTGCCAGGGCTCAACAACTGTTGTGAAGTCAGCTGTTGATGTAGACGACTAATGATCTCACTTCTGCTTTTTACTCAATAGGTTGTCTTTTTTGTACGGACACATCATGCATATGAGACAAATACTTGAGGTTCTTGACTCAGGTTGGGATTATAGAAAATATTATATCACCAGCTGATTGCTTTGCTGCTTCTTTTCCCCCTCTGTGGGGTTTCTCTTCAAGTCACAACCCACTGTATTAATTACAAGTTATTAATTACTTGACAGTTGGAGTGACGCTTCTGCAAATCTTTTGTCACAGGCATTCTGTCACAGGCATATGCAAAGTGGATAGCCAAAGGCATGATTAGCATAAAACTGCTTCTGATCAGTAGATAGGGCATACCTACCAAAATGTTATGGATAGCTGAGAGCACCCAATGTACAGAACTCTTTCCTGGTACAAAGTTTCTCAGATCTCTCACAATCATGACTTTTAGGCTCACCCCTCACTTCTGACATGATTTTTCTTCACCATGTCAGTAATGATTCTTTTCAGATTCATAGGAATATAACAGTTCTTTGGGGTAGTGAAGGGATTCAATTAACAGTTTTTATCAATTGAGGGCTGTTCCTGGCTTCTGTAGAAACCTTCAATTGTGGTTTGATACATGGCTAAGATCAGGCTTATCCCAAATAAGCCATATAAATAATAAAGTGAGGAAAAATTTGTGGCCTAGGTTTCTGCTTCACTGACTTCCATAACACTATACTTTTTGGCCATAGATGGAGTATTCACTCTGCATCTTCCAGGGTAAATGTGAACAAAAGCTTATGGTACTACATTTGGGCTCTTAAAACTCCCCGCAGCTTGTACTGTGAGTTGTCTAGCACTTGAATGCAGATGATTTAAAAGTACCTTTCCTCAGACTCATCTAGTGTCTTCTTTTGCTGAGTGCTTAATCAGACTACACTACTAGGGCTCACTTTTCAGATAAGAGAAATACAGGTTTAGTTGCTTAATATTAGCCTCCAGTGTGGAAACTGGTGGTGCTATATATGCAAATGATTATCAAATCTGGGTATTTGACTGTTTCATGCAGGAATCTTTGTGCTGAGATAACATGGGGGAGCAGTTTATTCCACACTATTTATTATGTTGTTAAAACAAGTAACCCGTGGCTAACTGGTAGTGCATACAGTACACATTTGATGTTATTTAGTGCATTAGTGTTTTGAGACTTCAGCTTTGTTTTCACATAAGTTATTGCAATTCTAGATACTCTCCAGCATGTGAAAGACAGCAAACACATTGTTGTGTATCACAAGGGTCGTTACTTCAAAGTGTGGCTCTACCATGATGGTAGACTGTTGAAACCCCGAGAAATTGAACAGCAGATGCAAAGAATTCTTGATGATGATTCAGAGCCTCAGGCTGGTGAAGAGAAGCTAGCAGCTCTTACTGCAGGAGATAGGTATGGTGGTTATTATTTTTTAAATTAATTTTAATATTTAGAAATAGTTGCATAACACACTAATAGAGTATTGGCTTTGGAATTTTAAAATAGTCCACAGTCAGTTGATTATACCTTGATCACTGATTTTGTATATTGCTAATATGTGACAGCTCTTCCGTCATTTGTAACTACGTGGAGTTAAAAGTAATTTTGCAGTAGCAACCCTGGATACGGATTATCTATGGTAATTGGTTTAATTGTGGTTATCATAAGATTAGTAATTGGAAGCTTTACAGTATTACACATTTTGAACTACTTGTGTTTTGTATCTATTCTGGGGTTCACTGCATTTTAAAGAATATCTTAGAAATTAAAATTGGAATGTGAATTCAGTAACTGTTACTCCATATTCATAACTTGCACCAACAAACTAAAGCTGTATGTACTTGGTTGGTTCTAGGTGTAAGATGATGGAGTTCAATTAAGTTGTGACAAACTTTGTTCAATCTCTGTATAGTTGATTCTGGACAAGGGAGAGGAAGAGCTGTGGATTTTAATATACTTTCTTACTAGGAATCCTTCCTTTTTCTGACTTTCTGCTTTAAAACAAACTGAAATATTTCTTCATTGGGAAAAATCACATAAATTTTATAAAGAAACTTGGCGTAACCATACAGAAATTACATTGTTTGGGACTTCTTTAACTTCAGATCTGTTTCAGGCATTTACCATGGAACTTTTTATTGACAGTTGTCCAGACTCTTAGATTTAGGTGTTACAACACTGGATATTAATATCTGTTGATTGTTTTTATTAATATTGCTATTTTCTTCCTCCATATAATAGATGTTTTCTTTTGTTCAGTTATAAACATAGATGATCTATACTATACGTATTGCATACCACATAAATGTTGAATTTCTGAGGATTAAGCTTCGCACATGTGTGATGATATATTAAATTGATTCCTAGGATTACATTGTACATGTGTTTTCAGAACTCTTCACTGCTGATATAGTTTAAATGCAATTAAAGTAGTTGCTCCAAATTTGATAAAAGCAGGAGGAATGTCTCATATCACCCTCTTAAGGGTGATAAAACTTTGACAAATTCATGTGATCTGGCTATAAACCAAATTCTTTTTGCAGAGTACCATGGGCTAAAGCTCGACAGGCTTATTTTAGCCATGGAAAGAACAAACAGTCCTTAGATGCTGTTGAAAAAGCAGCATTTTTTGTGACATTGGATGACATCGATCAAGGGTACAGGAAAGAAGATCCAGTGAGGTCACTGGATGCATATGCAAAATCCTTAATACATGGCAGATGTTATGACAGGTACAGTATTGAGTCTGTGGGAAAATGCCTTCTCTTTTAGAATTTCACTAATTCATGTGGCTAATACATATGAATTAGTGACATATAAGCTTATAAATTTCATGGAATCACAGAATGGTTTGGGTTGGAAGGAACCTTCAAAGATCATCTAGTCCACCGCCCTTGCCATGGACAGGGACATCTTTCACTACATCAGATTGCTCAATGCTCTGTCCAACCTGACCTTGACCACTTTCAATGATGGGGCATCCACAGCTTCTCTGGGAAACCTGTTCCAGTGTCTCACCACCCTCATTGTTTAAAAAAAAATAAAAAAATAAAAAAATTTCTCCCTCATGACGGATCTAAATCCACCATCTTTCAGTTTACAATTGTTGCCCCTTGTCCTGTCACTACAGCCCTGGTAAAAAGTCTTTCTCAGTCTTATAAGTCCCCTTTATATATTGAAAGGCTGCAAGAAGGTGTCCCAGAGCCTTCTCTTCTCCAGACTGAACCACCTCAACTCTCAGAGGAGTTCCCTCTGACCATTTTTGTGGCTCTCGCCTGGACCTGCTCTAACCAGTCCATGTCTTTCTTGTACTGGGAACCACAGAGCTGTATGCAGTACTCCAGGTGGGGTCTCATGAGAGCAGAGGGTGAGAATCCCCTCCCTTCAACCTGCCAGCCATGCTGCTGCTTATGCAGCCCAGAATATGATTGGCTTTCTTGGGCTGCAAGCACACTTTGGCTCATGTCCAATTTTTCATCCACCAATACCCCAAGTCCTCCTCTGCAGGGCTGCTCAATCTGTTCATCGCCCAGTCTACTGATACTGGGGATTGCCCTGACTTAGGTGTAGGGCCTTGTACTTGGCCTTGTTGAACTTCATGAGGTTCAAATTTATGTCTATTTATTTAAATTAACTCTTATTTAAAAAAAAAAAAGCCAAGAACTAGTGCATTTGAATATGAATTTTTGAGAGAGATGAAGTTACAGTATAAAAATGCTTTTGAAATGTACAAAACCATAAAGAAATCTTAATTTCTTTTGTAGGTGGTTTGATAAAACATTCACTCTTATAGTATTCAAAAATGGCAGAATGGGACTGAATGCAGAGCACTCTTGGGCAGATGCTCCTATTGTTGGACACCTGTGGGAGGTAGGTATTTAGTACAAAAAGTTAATGCAGAAGATAATGTGATATGGTCCGTGCAACAGTCCAGAAGATCAGCAGTTACTTTCAACCCCTTGCATTCATGTTGCTGGTGAGTGATTATCGGCCTGTGTCTACAGCACCTGTAGAATTTGAAAAAAACAAACAAACAAACAAAACCAACAAAAACAAACAAACCAAACAACCCTTGCTTAAAATAAAACACTTCTGTCCTTTAAGTTAAATGTCTTTATTGCATTTTAATGAGCATAGATGTCTTAATAGAAAAGTGATACAGCTCCCCATTTAACTTCTTTATAATATTCTAAATCAATAGATTGTTGCCTCTTTGATAAGGCATTGTATTTTGCATGCATGTATTATATATGCTCCTGAAGCACTTAAGTTTCCTTGTGCTATAGAAATCTTTCTTTCAGAAATCGTTCAGAATGTAACAAAATGGTACAGAGTTCAACTTTTCTTCTAAGCCTTTGTTTGAGCTGCAGATTGATATGCTGTTTAAATTCTCTCTTGTATTTTTTTTGCAAAGAATGGAATAAATGCACTTTTTTCCATATTGAGCAGATTCAAATCTTTTGATAATTCTGTTGGGGTTGGGGGTTTTTTGCTTGTTTGTTTGAGGATGTTGTTTGAAATCTTGTAAGACAGAGTTTTTGTTGATAAAGTTGTATTGTTCATCTTGGAAACATACTTCCCCACCCAAGAACTCAAGTGCACATATAAAATAAACTGCAATTTTGAATGGGATGCAAATCTTAAAAATGATTAAATTCTTGCAGGAATATGCACTTACTCTGAAATAAACTGTTTCCTGATGAACAAGTTTTGACAGGTAACAAACTTGCAGAAATTCTCAAGAATCTAAATTGAACAAAGGTTATGAAATCTAAGACTTCTTTTTACTACTAGTAAGTTTGAGGTGGGTTTTTAATTGAAATATTTTGATTAATTCAGTAGCATCTAACAAAACGCAGCAGTGTGATTGAATAGGTATTCGTGCATATCTGGTATTCTTCCCTCTCAGAACACAAGTAAAAATTCCTTAAAATAGGAGGTGAAACATAGGGCTTCACTTGCAGCTGGTTTCAGTATTTGGAAAAGGATTGTATATTGTATTTCACTAAGTACTGAAAATGAGTTATATTGATTTCACAATGAAATTCTAATCCCACATTGAACGTGTTGCAATTCTGAAGAAGTATCGTTCTTTGCAGAATGTTATGGCAACTGAGTATCTTGAACTGGGCTATTCAGAAGATGGGCATTGCAAAGGAGATACCAATCAAAATATTCCTATTCCTACCAAACTACAGTGGGAAATTCCAGAAGAAGTAAGTACAGAACAGCTAGTGGTTTGAGGAGGAAGCTCCTCTTTTCCTGAACCATCAAATCAGTTAAGTACTGATAACCCTATAAACCAGCTTTAAATTCCTTTGAGTCCTATAGGATGTGTATTTCATGTGTGGACATTACTCAGTTTACTTAAAAAGATACCATACATTTTTAACATCACTCTTTCAAAATTCTGTCTGGGAAATGCCAGCTTCTTACTAGAAAATTTCTTCGTTGGCAACATGTCAATAATAACTGGCCACCTATTTTAAATAGTAATTAAAACGAAGTTCAAGTTGCTGAGGTTTCATTACTGTTGTGACAACAAATGCTTTTGTGTAATAGTTCCTTGAGATTAGCTGTCTTTTTTGTGTTAAGAATTCTGTATACATGTCTAATAAGGTTTGACTTTATATTTTTTTTGCCTGAGTTCAAGACAAACTGCCATCACCTATTTGGATTTTAATTTTTAATAAAAAGGTAATGGTTGGTGAATTAATATGTTTAATTATGGCAGATTGGAAGCCACACAACTATTGCCATTCTATCTCTGTGGATCATTCATTTATGCTCTAGTGATCTGAACACTCTTAATGCTTATTTTTCTTAAAGTGTAATTTTTGGACTCCAGATGTGTATCAGCTTAGAACTTGTTTCTTATTAGCCTTTTGAATTTTAACTTTCTGGCAAAGATAGCTTCTCCCCTTTCTTCAAAGGGAGATTATTTAGATAATGATGTTCCTGGCATGCATAAAGGCAACACTTCTTATTTATCAATTAAAATCACTTGCACTATTTAAACAGTTCTCTCAAATGCCATCAACTGCATGTGTATGCATATATGTGCGTCTATTTATTTATTTTAGTGTGAAGAAGTAATTGAGAGGTCTCTGAGCACTGCCATAGCTCTAGCAGATGATGTGGACTTCCATTCATTTTTCTTTGACACTTTTGGAAAGGGACTAATAAAAAAAGCAAAAACCAGCCCTGATGCCTTCGTGCAACTTGCCCTGCAGCTTGCTCACTATCGGGTAAGAAGAACAGACTGTTTCTGGCTTACAGAATCTCATTAAATTGGGTATAGCATGTTTGTGATTAAAACATGTGACTGTGCAAAGTACTTTAGAGTAATCTTGCACTGCTCGTGCAAGGTTATTAAAGACCTTTAGGGTACAAACCCTGAACAGATTACTAGCTGGAAATCAATTGTCCGAAGGTTAGCATATTGACACTCGTGCAAATTTTTCTCTCTGCTTAGTTGGTCTATCCCTAGGCATTTTTGGACTTGAAAGAAGTAGGTATGAAATTTCTAGTAGCTGTGTTTATAATTGGAACAATGTTAAAGTCAGAACAGTTGGATTAACAGAAATGCTTGCCTGTGTTTTCTTCTGTTAATTCACCTTTCCTATAACGTGCTTTCAGAAAACACCAGTGTAGCAACATACATGTCTTTCATTTTGCTACTTGTCGTCGTTGAGATGCTGTTCTACTCTTTTGTTTTGTTTTTCAAAGCATCCAGATTTCCTGGCTGCTATCACCACTTACAGTCTTTCTTACCACTGGTTAGGGTAGCTACATTGCAAATAGTTTGATTACCCACCCACCTCTTTTATTTTGAACACCCACCCTCTTAATCTAAAACTGAACAGGCTTTCACAGTCTGTTCTGACGTATATTTTGGACAGGCAGAGCTGCTAACGTGTTAGATAAACTCCTATCGTTTGGCAATTTTTAATCCATAGATTGTACACATCTACAGGAAATAAGGAAGCCACACTTCCTGAATTTTGCAGACTGCGTTCAGTTCTCACATTCTTGAAAATCCCCACACTGGCATGTGTCTCCATGCTATTAAACTTTTAACTGAAAATATTTTTAAGGATGTTACAGTTTTCTTGATTACTTACTACAGGTATGTTAATTAGGAAGCCATTGAACTTCCAAATAGGTTTTTGATAGCCTCTCAGCTTCTTTTGTAAACTGAAAAAGACTGAATATAAAATGCAGAGGGTAGTCCTTACTAGTTTGGTTGTTCTATTAGAGTATCAAATCCTGCTACTAATTTTATTTTTGCCTTTATTATCTTTAGGTAAGACTATTAATGGTGGGCCACTAAAACCTTACTGTTGAGTTTAATTTGTGGAGTGATTCATATCCTACGTGCTTACCTTGAACTGTTGATTAAGAGGGGTTAAGTCTGGCTAAACTTTTAAGTTCTTATTTTTCCCTTTTCAAGGACATGGGAAAATTTTCTTTAACATATGAAGCCTCTATGACACGCTTGTTCAGAGAAGGCAGGACTGAAACTGTTCGTTCATGTACTGTTGAATCATGTAATTTTGTTCGAACCATGGAAGACCCAACTGAAAGTGTAAGTTCTCAGCGTTGTTGCCTTATACAATCCATAAGGCACATGAGTTATCACTAGATATCCGTGTAAGTTCCCAGATTAGTTTTTTAAGCACTTAGTGATGCCTTTGTTTTTTAGGAAGGTAATTGCCCACATTTTCTGTCAATATGGCAGAAATTCAAGTCTATACTGAAAGAGAATAGCAGTAACTTAGCCAAATATGTCATTTCTTACAGTCTCTGAACTCCAGAAAACTGAAATGACTTGTGAAAATTTTGTGACTTGTAAAACTGAAACATAGATTTGTAAAATAAGTAATCTTATACCAGTTAGGCTTTCCTTTTTGATAGGGAAGCAAGTATTATTCACAGGAAATAAGTAGTTGCTCTTATATATTGATTTCAGTGGGCTTTTTAATCTTTCTTGTGATGTTCTGACTAGCAAACAAAGGAAGCATGGTCTAGGGGAAAAATTCTTGGTTTGGAAAGCTCTGACAATACGGGTTAAAATGTTTGCACTTAAAATGGTAGGGTGGAGGACAGTCATCTTGAGGGCTGTCTGTTCTTTAATCCACTGCTGGTCATAGTTTTCATAGATACTGCTGATGAAATAAATAATTACACTTGCAGGTTTTGCTAAGCTGAAGGAGATTTCCAGTTCTTCAGAGTCAATAAGGGTTTGACCTGAAAAAGAGGATTTTGTTAAAGGAATGTACTCGAGGTATTGCATCCAGGCCTCGGTAACAGCTGCATGGGTGGAAGCTCTAATGAAAAAGATCTAGGACTATAATAATCAGTAACTGAATGCTGACGTAGCACATTCAGTGCTATGCCATTGGGGAAAAATGGAGCCCTCACTTTAGTTAGTCTTGCTCTCTATTTTTATTAGTCTTTTGTCTCTGCACGTTTTTCTAGTACAGCTGGGGTGTTGTGTCCAGTTTTGGACACCACACTTGAGGTGTGAATGGATGGATTGGAAAGAGTCTAAAGGAGAGCAAGAAGGATGGTTAGAAACCTCTGAAGAGGATCTGTGAGGAAAGTTTGAACTTAATGATTCTTGCCTAGTCTGAAGACGAGAGAACACTGTGGAAGAGGTAGGAGCCAAGCTGTGCTCAAGAGGATAAAAACACTGATGCAAAGATGATGGGAACAATCTGTTCTCTGTCTCAAGAAGTAATGGACTTAAATTTCAGAAAGAAACATGAGGGAAACATTTTCTGCTAGTAAGGGTAATGAGTTAGGAGGGAAATAGTGAGAAGCCTGAAACAGATTACTTGGGGAGATTGCTTCTTCACTTTGAAAATCTTTAAAGTTACACAATGGTCCTTCAGGAAAGAGTTCTAGTTGATCAAATCTTAGGGCAGAGAAGTCTAAGCAAATGAACAGTTGAGGTTCTTTCCAGCCCCATGATTCTATGAATCTGCAAAAAAACAGATGCACAGAGAAAGAAACTTTTTTTCTCCTTCCTCTTTCTGGAAGTTCTACGTAGGTAAAAGCACCCTAGATTTTTCAATATGCCGTGCTGGCAGCTCTGATCAGTGCAAGTCTGGAAATCCAGCCATGTCCGTATGTCATACATAACTGTGTGGCACAGCTACTGTACAACTACCTTGTGTATAGAAAGTAATTTTGACATACTCCTAATGTTAGAATTAACTGCTATTACATCTCTGCAGTTAACATCTGCATTTTTGTTAAAGGAATAAGGTAGCCCCATACATGGCAAGATCATACATATAGCAGACTTCATTCTGCTTTTTGCCTTTTTTTTTTTTTTAATACGGTTACTACAAACATGATGCTTTTTCAGACTTGTTGATTCATTACTGCCCTTCATCTGGAATGATCAGCTACAGAGCAGAGGAACCCTGCCTTTATAATGCAGTTTTTATGTGTTATGAAGATTATATTATATGCATTTACATATTATTTTAAAAAGAGCTGTCTGCCTTTACTGCTTGCTTCTACTTTTCTCTGGGTTTTTCCTTAGAATTTTTCCTGACCATTTATATCCTCTATGGACTGTCCACAAATCTTTACTCCTGAATACCAATGGTAGGCATGCTAAGCATGCCTACGAGTGATTTATCAGTTTCTCATGCTGGAGGCAAATAGGCTACTCACTGTATCCCAAATAAGTGGTGTAAAATACAGTGATGCTGGAGATAAGATGTGTCCTGGTTTGAGGACACAAGAAGTGACAGGTTGCTGTATACTCAGTGTGTTGCATTCCACATTATAAAATTTTAACAGAATAGCTATTTAAGTGTTTTGAACACACACTTTCTTTCAGCCCTTGCAACGTTCATACAGTGTTCGCAGAATCATAGAATATCTCAAGTTTGAAGGGATCCATAAGGATCACTGAGTCCAATTCCCTGCTTCTCACAGGATTGCCTAAACCATATGACTAAATATGTCGTCCAGACACTCCTTGAACTCTGATAGGCTTGGCGCTATGACCACTTCCCTGGGAACCCTGTTCCAGTGACTGACCACCCTCTCAGTGGGGAATGTTTTCCTAATGTCCAATCTGAACCTCCCATAACACAGTTTAATTCCATTTCCTTGTGTCCTATCACTGGTCACCAGAGAGGAGATCAGCACCTCCCCCTCTGCTGTTCCCTTTGAGGAAGTTGTAGGCTTCAGTGGGGTCACCCCTCAGCCTTGTCTTCTCTAAGCTGAACAAACCAAGTGACCTCAGCCGCTCCTCCTAAGTTTTGCCCTCAAGACCTTTCACTGTCTTGGTCACCCTCCTCTGGACACACTCTGATAGTTTGATGTCCTTATATTGAGATGCCCAAAACTGCACACAGCATTCGAGGTGGGGCCGCACCAGTGCAGTGCAGAGTGGGACAATCAGCTCCCTTGACCAGCTAGCTATGCTGTTCTCGATGCACCCCAGGACATGGTTGGTCCTTTTGGCTGCCAGGGCACACTGCTGACTCATACTCAACTTGCCATTGACCCAAACTCCCAGATCACTTTCTGTGGGGCTGTTCTCCAGCCTCTCATCCCCCAGTTTGTACATATAACCAGAATTACCCCGTCCCAGGTGCAGAATCTGGCACTTGCTCTTGTTAAATTTCATATGGTTGGGGATTGCCCAGCTCTCTAGTCTATTCAGATCTCTCTGTAAGGCCTCTCTGCCCTTGAGGGAGTCCACAGATCCTCCTAATTTAGTATCATCGGCAAATTTACTTAATGTACATTTAACTCCTGCATCCAGACCCTTTATAAAAACATGAAAGAGCACTGGCCCTAAACCTGAGCCTGGGGAGCCCCACTGGTGACTGGCTGCCAGCCTGATATAACCCCATTTATTATAACTCTTTGAGCCCAACCTGTCAGCCAATTATTCACCCAATGTATTCACCCATTTGTCTAGCTGTATGCTGGACATTTTGTCCAGAAGGATGCTGCAAGAGACAGTTATCAAAACCCACATCTGCTGGCTTCCCAGGCCAACTAGATGGATAACCTTGTCATAAAAGGAAATTTAGTTAAACAAGACTTTCCCCTCGTGAACCCCTGTTAGCTGTGACCATTGACTACATTGTCTCTCAATTGTTTTTCAGGAACTCCCAGAATGACCATCTCCATAATTTTACCAAACACTGAATTGAGACTGACAGACCTGTAATTACCAGGGTATTCCTTCTTAGCCATCTTGAAAATTGGGACAACATTTGCCAGCTTCCAGTTGACTGGGACCTCTCCAATTTCCCAAGACCATTGAACAATAATGGAGAGAGGTCCTGCAATAACATCAGCCAGCTCTTTTAGTACCCTGGGATTAAATCCCACCAGGCCCCAGCAACTCTCAAACAAGTTCAGAGTCAGCTGGGAGTTTATCATCCCCCCAGTCACAGCCTTCCAACACAGGGCTCCAGGTGTCCCCGGGCCATTCATCAATGCTAGAGACAGAGGTGAAGAAGGCATTGAACGTTTTTGCTTTGTCTATGTCCCTATTTGTGAGGAGCCCTTTTTGTTGTCCTTCACAGTACTGGCCAGCTTGAACTCTAATCAAGCTTTGGCTGCACAAATTTTCTCTCTATGCTGGCAAACAGCATCTCTGTAGTCCTCCTATGTTGCCTGTGCTTGCTTCCAATATCCATACCCTTTCCGTTTTCACTGGAGTTCTACAAGATGATCTCTGCTTAGTCAAGCAGGCCTTCTTCCCCTCTTGCCTGACCTTTTGGATTTGCCTGCTCCTGAGCTCTTAAGAGAAGGCTTTTAAAAAATTACCACCATTCATTGACCTCAGTACCTTTAGTGTTGACAGTTTGCCTTGTAAAGTGGCTGCTGCAGTTCCAGCTTTTCTTAAGTTACGTTGAGGTTTGCTTTTCTATAGCTTTTTAATACCAGTATCTCTAGAAACTAAATATATAATAATGTAGTAAACTTGAGTTGTAATCACGTTTGATTCTGGGGTTAGATCACACTTAAAATACAAATTAGTTTTCATTATGCACTGTTTACAGTAGGTAATAGTTTATACTTGCTAATACCTGTAATTGAATACATGAGGTTGAAAAGCCAGAGGATACTAGTATTTGGTGTTCGTTGCATGCATTGTCTTGTACTTGACCCTTAAGTCCTCTAGGCTTGAGAGCCCTTGCTGTAACTTAGTTTCTGCACCTTCATCCTGAACCCAGTTCACTCAACTGATTTTTCTTCTTTTTTTTCATTGTTAGAATGAAAATAAGCTTAAGTTCTTTCGGCTTGCTGCTGCCAAACATCAGCTCTTGTATCGTCTCGCCATGACTGGTGCTGGCATTGACCGCCATCTGTTTTGCCTTTATGTCGTGTCCAAGTATCTTGCTGTAGATTCTCCTTTCCTTAAGGAAGTAAGTGGCTTTCATTGATAACTATTAATTACCATAAATAATCCTTTGTTTACTTAGTGTTTTGTGGTATCTGCTTACATACTTGTAGAACTCTGGTTTTCCTAAGAAAAAAGGTAAGAGTTTAGCTAGCAGTGCTTAATGTCTGCTGGTAGATTACAAGTTAGTTTCATCTTGCTTTATGTATACACATATTATAGACCTATAGTAATGCTTTGTGTGAGCTTTGTAGTATAACACGTTATCAAGGATTGCAAGAAAGATATAGTCAGTATTAAAAAAAAAAAAATGTATTGGTTCTATAGCATTGGCATCATAGAGACATGGTGGGATGGCTTCTATGATTGGAGTGTTGAAATGGAAGGATACAGACTCTTCAGGAAGGACAGGCAGGGGAGAAGAGGAGGAGGTGTGGCCCTCTGTGTCAAGAACCAGCTGGGAGTGCACGGAGCTCCACCTGGGGGATGGATGAGGAGCTGACCAAGAGCTTATGGCTTAAGATCAAAGGGAGGGCAGGGTAGGCTGATGTTACAGTGGAGGTCTGCTACAGGCCACCTGACCAGGAAGACCGAGCAGATGAGGTCCTCTATAGGCAGCAGCCTATAGGAGCGGCCTCATGTTCACAAGCCCTGGTCCTCATAGACTTCAACCACCCCAATATCTGTTGGAAGGACAACACAGCAGGCCATAAGCAATCCAGGAGGTTCCTGGAATGCGTGGACAATAACTTCCTTCTCCAAGTGATAGAAGAGCCAATGAGAAGAGGTGCCATGCTGGACCTTGTTCTCACCAACAAGGAGGGGTTGGTGGGGAATGTCAAGCTCAAGGGCAGCCTTGGCTGTAGTGATCATGAGATGGTGGAGTTTGAGATCCTTAGGGCAGCGAGGAGGGCACACAGTAAGCTTGCTATCCCGGACTTCAGGAAAGCAGACTTTGGCCTCTTCAGGGACCTGCTTGATGGAATATCATGGGATAAAGCCCTGGAGGGAAGAGGGGCCCAAGAAAGCTGGCTAATATTCAAGGACCACCTCCTCCAAGCTCAGGAGTGATGCACCCCAACAAAGAGGAAGTCAGGCAAAAATGCCAGGAGGCCTGCATGGATGAACAAGTTGCTCCTGAACAATCTCAAACAGAAAAAGGAAGCCTACAGAAGGTGGAAGCAAGGACAGGTAGCCTGGCAGGAATACAAAGAAATTGTCTGGACAGCCAGGGACAAGGTTAGGAATGCTAAAGCTCAGATAAGAGATAAATCTGACCAGGGGTGTCAGGGGCAACAAGAAAGCCTTCTATATAGGTTTATCAGTGACAAAAGGAAGACTAGGGAAAACATGGGCCCACTCAAGAAAGAAATGGGAGACCTGGTCACCCAGAACATGGAGAAGGCTGAGGTACTCAAAGACTTTTTTGCCTCAGTACTCACCAGCAAGGGCTCTAACCACACTGCCCAAGTTGCAGAAGGCAAAGGCAAGGCCTGGGAGAATGAGGTGTCACCTGCTGTAGGAGAAGACCAGGTTCGAGACCAGATGAGGAACCTGAAGGTGCACAAGTCCATGGGACCTGATGAGACTCATCTGTGGGTCCTGACGGAACTGGTGGATGTAGTTGCCAAGCCACTGTCCATCACATTTGAAAGGTCGTAGCAGTCTGGTGAAGTTCCCACTGATGGAAAAAGGGGAAAAATAACCCCCTTTTTTAAAAAGGGAAAAAAGGAAGACCTGTGCAACTACAGGCTGGTCAGTCTCACCTCTGTACCCGGCAACATTATGGAGCAGATCTTCCTGGAAACTCTGCTAAGGCACATGGAAAATAAGGAGGTGATTGGTGGCAGCCAACATGGCTCCATTAAGGGCAAATCATGCCTGACAAATTTGGTGGTCTTCTATGACAAGGTTACAGTGTTGGTGGATAAAGGCAGAGCAACAGATGTCATCTACGTGGACTTGTGCAAAGCATTTGACACTGTCTGGCATGACATCCTTGCCTCTACATTGGAGAGACATGGATTTCACGGATAGACCACTTGGTGGATAAGGAATTGGCTGGATGGCCGCACTCAAAGAGTTGCGGTAAACGGTTCGATGTCCAAGTGGCAACCAGTGACAAGTGGTGTTCCTCAGGGGTCAGTACTGGGACCATTATTATTTAACATAATTGTTGGTGACATGGATGTTGGGACTGAGTGCACCCTCAGCACATTTGCTGACGACACCAAGCTGCGTGGAGCGGTTGACACACTGGAGGGAAGGGATGCCATCCAGAGGGACCTGGACAGGCTTCAGAGGTGGACGCATGCCAACCACATGAAGTTCAATAAGGCCAAGTGCAAGGTCCTGCACGTGGGTCAGGGCAATCCCAAGCACAAATACAGGCTGGGAGGAGAATGGATTGAGAGCAGGAGAGGGACTTTGGGGTGTTGGTAAATGAGAAGCTCAACAGGACCTGGCAACATGTGCTTGGAGCCCAGAAAGCCAACTGTATCCTGGGCTGCATCAAAAGAAGTGTGGCCAGCAGGTGATTCTGCTCCTCTGCTCCACTCTCGTGAGACCCCACCTTGCAATACTGTGTCCAGCTCTGGAGGCCCCAACATAAGAAGGACATGGACCTGTTGAAGTGGATCCAGAGGAGGGTCACAAAGATGATCAGAGGATTAGAGTAACTCTGCTATGAGGACAGGCTGAGAGAGTTGGGATTGTTCAGCCTGGAGAAGAGAAGATTCTGGAGAGACCTTATAGCAGCCTTCCAGTACCTGAAGGGCACCTATAGGAAATCTGGAGAGGGACTTTTTACAAGGGCATGTAGTGATAGGATGAGCTGTAATGTCTTCAAACTGGAAGAGGGTAGATTTAGATTAGATCTCAGGAAGAAATTTTTCACTGTGAGGGTGGTGAGGCACTGGAACAGGTTGCCCAGGGAAGTTGTGCAGGCCCCATCCCTGGAGGTGTTCAAGGCCAGGTTGGATGCGGCTTTGAGCAACCAGGTCTAGTGGGAGGTGTCCTTGCCCATGGCAAGGGGGTTGGAATTAGATGATCTTTAAGGTCCCTTCGAACTCTAACCACTCTATGATTCTATGGTTGCTTGTGGTTTTTACATATTTTCAAGGCAGCACAACAGAGGCTGTGTGTTTCCTCTCAAGAATGTTCTTTTAGAAATGTGACAAAATCACTTTCTTTTAAGTTACTGTGAGTTAAAGGAGCTGTGTATCGCGATTTTTTTTTTTAATGTCACTGTTGATTATTGTGACATGCTTTATTACTTAAACTAGATTTTATGGTTGGGTTTTATGTAAGTAATTATATTGCACTTGTTCATGTTTTCTGATAAATAAAAAACGTGTTCCAGCTTGCCTCCAAATTAAGCTACCCACATCTGTCTGCTTGCCCCCTTAAATGTGAGTAGTGGCTAGGTCAAGAATAAAACAACTTTCTACAGCTTCCCCAGACTTCCAAGATCTATGTGTATTGTTAGAGATTTTACAAGATTCTAACTTGATGTAGTCTCTTACCAGGATTTGAATATGGCCATTAATTATCTTGTTAACAAGACCTGTTATGCAGAATTTACAGACTGTAGACCAGATTAATCTTGTTTTGAAATAGCATTTTTATTGGAAGAACTTTTATTCTCTTTGAGGAATTCACATCGTGACCTCATATGTTAATGGTTTGCATATCAGGACAAGTTTAGCTGTTTCTTTTAACCTTCTTAATTGTTCATTCCATTGAAATGAGAACTGGAGTTATCCTTATTATTGCTTTGAGTGCTTTTCTCTTGAGAAAGTTGCATGTTCTTAAACAGTATGTTATACTTGTTTGCATCTCTTTCATATATACTAAAGGTTTTGTCAGAGCCTTGGAGGTTGTCAACGAGTCAGACACCGCAGCAACACATTGATCTAAAGAAGAACCCTGAGATGTTATCCTGCGGTGGAGGATTTGGACCGGTATATACAAGTACCCCTTTAAAAACAGTTTTATTTTGAATATGCCATATCTGAATATTACAGATTTCAGCTCTGTAATACCTTAATGTTGCACATCAAAGGTGCAACACATGCTTTTAAATGCATGTGTTTAATGTTTTTTTACCATGATGTGGATGTGCTCAGAAAAATCTGCATCACCTTTTTCTCATATCCCACTAAAAGAACGGGTTATTCTTAAGGAAATACACAGTTATCAAATATGGTACAGGGCTCCATGGCAGACAGATCTGATAAAGTGAGGGCTTTTATCACATTACCTATGCCCAGAGCTTCTGTGCATCAGGCTGTTATTACAGTGACAAAAAACTTATTACTTAAACTACATATTAAGGTTGGGATTTGTAAAAGTAATTATACTTGACTTGTTCTTTATATTTCCTGACTAATTAAAAGATGTGTTCATGCGTTCCTCCGAATTAAGATACTCGCATTGTTCTGCTTACACACCTAAGCGTGAGTAGTGGCTAAGTCAGGAACAAAACCACATTCTACAGCTTCTGTAGACTTTCAAGAAACTAGTGTATTGTTAGAGATTTTACAAGCTTCTGACTTCCTTTAGTATTTTACCGGGATTTGAACATGGCCATCGATGATGATAGCGTTGTTAACGAGATCTGTTAAGCAGACTATGGGGCTATAGACTAGATTAATCTGTTTTCAAAAAGCATTTCTATTGAAAGAACAATGAGAGGGATCACAGGATCACTCTTCGCCACACAGAAATTAGGATGACAAATACAATGTATTTTGGCTGGTTTGTCAAGCTGGAAGTTGTTTTTTGTGTTGTGGTTGTGGCTTGCTCCAGCAGATTATAAAGTCAGTATTCAGAATCCCAAAAAAAGTGTGGTTTTGCAATAAAATAGTTCTTTTGGCTGCAGAAATTTCTAACACTTTTTTCCTTTTGTTTTTGTTAATGCTACATTAACTGCTCCCTCTTTACTATTTCTTCAGTCCTTTAATTTCCTTCCTTCAGTTGTCTGTCTTTCCAAATAACCCTGCTTACATTTCCCTTCATAATTTCTTGTATCCTCACAAAAACTGTGCTTTGGATTGCTAAAGTAGCCCAGAGATTCAGTACATCATACTTTCCCTGTGTATGTGTTTGTTGGGTTTGTTTGTTTTTTAAGCATTCTGTAGAATATAGCCCTGTAGCACTTACGGAGAGAAGGCTATCAGGCTGCTTAGCAGCAGTGGCAACAAAGAGGTTGTGATCCTTTGAGTTAGGAAAGAGGAAGGAGGGTAGCAGCAGGATAGTCTGTGTTTACTAGGTATACTTTAAATATAACCTCAGGCTGAAACTTGGGACAATTAATGCTGCTAATGTTGAAACTGGACCACAGCTCTGCTCATGATACAGGTATTCAGAATCGTATCTTTGCTGTAGAGTCAGATGACTTTGCCTTTGGGCAAGTTTTCATAATACAGGGCTTGTGTACTCTGTATTTATACACTGTGTTTACATCTGCAGTGATCCCATGAAACAGGATGTTTAGTATACAACTGAACTATTTTATTCCTTTCTACTTAAGCACTTTCTACTGAAGCTGTATAGCTGCTTAGGACCAGACCTTGATAGGAGAAGGTCTTTGAACAAGTATTCTATTTCAAAATACTAAATCTGGGAAACATTACAGACATATATTCAGAAAATGTTAATTCCATGCACTTCACATGAGACCAGAAGTGTTTCCTCAAGTGTCATCAATCTTCAGAAATTATGCATTAATATGGAAGCTTAATTTTTCCTTTAGGAGAAATTGCAACTGATTTTAAAAACTGTACAGTAAGAGCTGTGTAATTATACATAAGATAATTTAGGAATGGAAGGAAAAAGTTTAGAACTTGTTTTTCTCTTCTTTCTTCCCGTAGGTGGCTGATGATGGCTATGGTGTTTCTTATATTATCTTGGGTGAAAATTCTATCCATTTCCATGTCTCCAGCAAAATATCTTGTTCTGAGACGGTAAGAGTCACTCCTTTCCTATCATTCAATAAATCTGTTCTGATACTTGCTTATAAAACTGTTCTACCCATTGTCTAAAAAGTGTATCAGGACTTGCAACATACAGTTATAATATGTTTGTTTTTCTTTCTCAACATATGCTTTTTTGTTGGGTTTTTATCTCCACTTCTATAAATTTAATAGCTTTATGAACCAAGGAAACAATATTCTATTACCCTTTCAAGCATAAAGAAAGCATGTGGTCCAAGGTCATCTTTACACATGTGTAGTTCCTTGGAACTCATGTAAAATTACTCCTATCTGACAGTAAGATGGGTGCCTCCTGTTTTTTCTTATTACAGTTTTGCTTTGATTTGTCTCTGGCTGCAGTTGTAAAGACAGAGTAAAATATATGCTCTGTATTACTTAAATCTTCTTGGTTTAAATAATTCTGAAGGAAGCTGGCCCAGAAGTTGTAATCTGTGCTTGAGAAACATAATAAATCAAAAATTTATTAGAATAACACCCATTATTAGAATGTAGTAGATGTCAGCTATTCAATATCCTGCTGTTGCAGAGGCCTGCTCTGAGTGAGCTTCAATTCATCCTTCCCCTTTAGATTTTTACGACTTAATAAACATGCTGAGTTGGTTCAGGATTACATAGATGAACTAGTTTTCCTCTTTTGACCGAGAGATCTTGGTGCCTTTGGTTAATCATTAACAATTAGGAAATAAAACTTTGCTTTTTCATAGTTCAAATTGTTCTTCAAATGCCTGTTAGCTTGTACTTTAAACTTCCCTGTATTTTTTACTTATTAGTCAAGTCAAATGTCCGTACAGAAAAGGCAGCATTTCATGTGTGTGGTCTTGATATTAGTAGGGCCTTTGCAGAAGATCCTGTAATGGAGCTAATAATTTGTATTTGTAATCTTAATTTCTTCTTTGTACCATTCATCTCACACTTAGAATAAACAGAACAAGTTCATAGTTTGTTTACACTTGGATAATTGTGATTTTTATTTTCAATGCTTCATGTAATTTTTCAGTGGTAAAATATTCAGGATTCTGATAGGGACTCAAATAAGAAATGTTTTTCTGCTCTTTCAGTACTTCCAAGTCATTGATAATACACTTTCTGAACGTTCTTTTGTTTTCTGAAAATTAGCTTTTGCAAGATCTTGTATAAAAAAAAAATACCAAAACTCACCTATTTTAAAATAACAGAATGCTATAGATGTATCTGATTTCAAAAGCACATGATCTCAGTTCTGTCTGTAGGAAAGTAAATGCATAATGAAAAACTCATTAATCAGTAATAGCATAAACTTGGATTAATTTGTATAGCATTAAAATTTTCGTGGTTTAAATTCCCCATTTTATGGTAAAATACATGCCCTAATTCCGTAAGTGCCAAAATTACAAAATGTTAAAAGGTTCCTTCTTTTGCCTAAGAGATAACTGTTGATTGACAGTACAAGTCTTTGGTTTTGTTTGTTTGTTTTTAAAGGATTCTCATCGTTTTGGAAAAAACATCCAAAAAGCAATGGTTGACATCATGGGTTTATTTAACTGTAGTAAAAACTGTACCAAGTGATTTGCCTTATCGGTGCCGCGCAATCTCCTGTTGTTGGGATGAGAACTCTTCTGAACAGTGAATGACAGCAAGGTTTGTCAAACAGCAGCTGGTGAAGAAAGTGAGTCAACACCATCTTGATCACACATGAAAACCTTAGCAGTGTATCGAATGTTTCTTTTTTTTTTTTTTTTTTTTTTCCAGTAGTTTGGAAGAGTTTATTTCCACAAAGGATGACTTTTGAAATCTTCTATGTTTCTAGGGATGAAGTATAGTATCATTGCATGAAGTCGTGTATATTCTAACTCCTGTAGTTTTCTCTTAATTTGTATACATTTGCTCTTTTTTTACTTAAAATTCATCTACTTGTATTCCAGAATCAAAGGGATAAAACACATGGTCTTAAACTCAAATACTAGAAAAAGTTCGATTTGCTATGTATTAATAGCAGAATGTTCTTCAATGTATTTGCTGCTTTATGTCAATGAATGACAAAACTTGTGGCTGTTTACCTTCATTGTTTTTTGGTGGGACTTTTTTCTTTAAAAGGTAATTTCTGTAAAACAAAAAAAAAAATCTCTCATATAACCCACCGTAACATACCAAGTTGTAGAAATTTTCTGGGTTTTGGAAAAAAATAATTGGGTAGTGCTACATTGGGTAGTAAAACGTGTCACATTTTTCTTATTACTTACAAGAATGTTTGCCACATCGTTGATTCTATATCCATATAAATAAATGGACCTGTGTGCTTGTTCACACGAGTGCCTTAGAAAAAGAAAGATCCTAAACCCAGGAAAAAAGCTTATGCTGGAAGTTGGTTTTACATTGTCTTAGTGGTGAAGGAGGTGAAGTATTAGTAATGCATATCTAGTTTTCAAACTATTAGCTATGTTGATATGGCATACATAGACTTGAATATGTTGCCCTATGGTGCAGTTAGGTTTAAAGCTCTAATGAAATGCTCCCATCTTAAATGGCAAAGATCAGTCCCTATGAAATGCAGGAGTAACTTTGTGTTTATTTTGGTGAGTGATAATGGTAGTCATTTGAGATAAGAGTTTCTGGGTCCCAGGGAATGTCAATTTAGTTAAATACAACCTGTGGGACAGTCTATGAAGCAAGGCTCCCTGTAGAGGCTGATCAGTTGCAGTTTGCCTGCTTTCAGCCTGGAAGGATGGACTACTACATTGCCAACCATCTGCATGAGAAGGGGAAACTTTTAAAGCTGTGGAAAATAGCTCCAGAATGGGAGAATCCTGGCCTTCTCAAACCCCCCCTGGTAGACACTCTTGGTCAAGCACAGTTTCTGAAGGATACAAGGAAGAAGGGGAAAGCTATTTCACTCAAAAAGAAGCATAACGTTTTCAAGTGCAGATATAAAATGGCTACTACAAAATAGAGTCACTTTGTGCGCGATGCTTCTCTTCCCCAGGCTTTATAGGTGTGGTTACGTTTTACATCCTGCAGTGTAGTAAAGTGTACCTGTTAGTGCAACAACTTTTTTTTTTTTTTTCTCTCTAAATGTAAGGTACATGGTGTTTAGGAATACAGTTAATGCTGCTCCAGAGCTATGCTGATTTTTAAAAAGGCCTTTGGGGGTTAATATAAAACTTCTCATTAGACTTCGAATGTTTTCTGGCCAGTATTTCTAACTTTCTATGCCTCTTCATGTGTTTGTTTTTTTTTTTAACTCTGTTCTAGCTATATTAAAACGCCTGTATTATGTATGTGAGGTGGGAAACCTCAAAGATCCCAGATGCATACTTAAGCAAATGCATGCTTACATAAACGTAGGAGCTATCACAGGAATTGGTCAGACATTATTTGATTAGGTACAGTGTGTGGGAAAGGACACATTGAAATAAGCCTTATTGCAGCTGGCAAGCCTGGCATTTATCAAACTACTGCAACAATTTTATAGTGAGCTGTTCCTTTGGAGCTGCAGAAGTAATGCACTGGGGGGTTTTGGTTTGTTTTTGTTTTGTTTTGTTTGTTTGTTTGTTTTGGGGTTTTTTGTGTGTTTCTTTTTTTTTTTTTTAATTGAC
>VFFE01008886.1:629477-653789 GCA_008921705.1 Burhinus oedicnemus
TTGTAGGGTTTTTTTTAAAAAAAAAAAAAAAAAAAATTAGATTCGGCACTCAGGTTTTAAATGTTTCAAGTCTAATTGTAGTTAGTGCAGTTATCAATGCAATTTTACATTCTTAGAGAGTAAGTATAATTGGCACAGAAAGCTGTTTTTTATTGTAAATGTTTTAATGTTTTGTGGTGTTAAATGTATCTTTTTTTTTTTAATTTGGGATAGATCATAATTCCTAAACAGATTAAGATCTTGTTTCATTTTCTTTAAAATATCAACAGCATGTAAATAAAATATGCTTTTTGGATGTAAATCTTAGAAATCCACAGTGAATGTAGGTTATTAAATAACTAATTTAAATCTTGGTGTTCAATATTGTGTACATGCAGTAAAACTGCTTGCTTTTTGCTCAAAAACCATAGGAATGTAACTGAAATTACCTAGATTTGAATGAACCTTCTAGTACAGTGTACTTTATCATAAAGTAAAATGTTCATATTCCAGAAAAATTATCAATTTGCTACTAAAACCTGGAATCACTTATTCTCAATTAGTGATTTAAGAGCTCAAAGTTAGGGTTGAGTAGGTGCTAAAAGTCAGGTTGGATGATAATAAATTGACCTGTTTATTAAACAGGTGGAATTGGTGGAACACCTTGACTGTGCATTTTCAAAATTTCTTATTTCAGCTATTTCATGCCAGAAATTGGGAAAGCATTAAGTGCATTTAGAGGGTACCATTGTCCAGGATTAACACCATTCCAAACTAAGTACTCCTTTTAGGGTTGGGGTTTTTTGAGGGACTAAGGAAGTGTGTGTCTGACCTTGGAAATTGTGGTTCTAACTCAGTCTTTGTACCAACTGTTTTCTCGTATAAAATATATTAACTTAAGCTAGGGGTTTTTTTATCTTGTTCAATTACTCTGCATCTATGGTTGGTTATTTACATCCAACACTTTGTCTCTATTTTTTATTATCTTCTGTGACTTCAAACAAGAAAATAAAATTTCACAATTACCACTACTTAATACAATGTTTAATATATTTTGCATCTTCTTCCCAGCTCCCTTGCTGCTGTTTCTGGACTTGTGAAATCAGTGCTATTAAATCCAGTTAGGAATGGTAGTAGCAGTTTATTTTAGCAGCGATTTATACATGTCTTGCTAGTTAACAGGGAATGTGTTAATGAACAGTTTTTCAGGTTCAATAGAGAGAACAATATACATCTTACTTTAGATGAGTTTTTTTTCATGAGATCCAAATAACTGCTGAAATGTTCCTGTGAAACAGTCTGTCTGCACTGGTTTGATCTTTACAGTGAATAATCCATAGAATATGGTAAGCCAGTGAAGAACTAGTTCAGGCACAGAAAGTTAACATTGTTAAAATGTTATTGGCTTTATCTGAAGATTCCCAATACTTGAAAACTACTTTGAAATTGCATTAAACCTGAGGACTACTTTGAGACAGTTGAAGAGGATTTTTTTTTTTTTTACTCCTTAAAGGTTCACATGGTGTTTTTTCAATTGCTGTGTAATTCAAAAGTCATCCACCAAACAACAACAACAACAAACACACAAACCCCTCCAAATAATTTTTCAGAGTCATTTAGTTTGCTGCTTTTCTGGATGTTGCAGCCTTTGGTACATGAAAGAAGACAGTTATTTCAATTTCACGCTTAATCTCTTAGGTACTGTTAGTTCCTGCTTGTATTTTAAATGTCTCCCACAAAGGCTGGATACCGAAGTTGTAAACTGGTATGTTCATCTGAACAGAAATGCTGTATGGTAACTTTCTAGGCACAGAAAATACTGATTTATTTTGGGGTTTTTCTCCCCCCTTTCTCCCTTTGCCTGTTTTTAAGGGTTGCAAGTATAAGATGCATCTTACACTCAGAAAATGTTGCTGCAGTGCAATGGGAGGCATAGGATTAATAAACTCTGGCTGAGATTAATGAAATTCTGTTGGGAAGTACTAGAAAAAAACCTTAGCTGTTAGATGAAACCTTTGAAAGGGGAGGAGAAAGCGTGGAGTTTTTTCATTTTGTGTTGTTGTTTTTCCCTAACTTCCATGGCTGCAGACCCAGGGCCAGCATGGTGGAAGTTTGTAACCAAAAGTGTAAGGAAAAATTGATTCCAGTTTCTCCTTGTATTAATTGTATGGCACCTTATGAATGAAAGGTAGCTTGAAGTTTTGGGTGTTTTTAGTTACTATGGGTTTTGTTATGTTTTTTTTAATGCACAAAATTTCCTAAAAATGAAGACATTAATAAATAAATGAAACAGGTTTCATTTCTGCTTTCAAGGAGACCATCTTTTATCTTAAATGTCCATAGGTAGTGGCCTGGTAAGTTTGGAGTGTTTTCTAAACAATTCCAAGATTTACATACTGAGTCACAGAAAGGGGTCCAAGAGCAGAAGCTGGAAGCCAGCTATTTCACAGAGTAATTGAGATTGTAAGGGACCTCTGAAGGCCATCTGGGTAACCTCTGCCAGTGCTTGGTCACCAACACAGTGAAAAAGTGTTTCCTGGTGTTCAAGAGAAATTCCTGTGTTTCGGCTTGTCACTGTGCACCTCTGGAAAGCGCTCGGCTCTGTCTTCTTTGCACTCTCCCACTTTCTATCTCTAGGCTAAAGAGTCTCAGCTCTCTCAGCCTTTCCTCATAGGAGAGCTGCTCTAGTCCCTTAATCGTCTTCATGGCCCTTTGTTGGACCCTCACCAGTATGTCCGTATCTCACTCTCTGGGGAGCCCAGAACTGGACACGCTACTCTAGGTGTGGCCTTACCAGTGCTGAGTAGCACTCTTCTACGTGGATTATAACAAATACACCTCTTACTCGGTACCAGGGCCCTGGTTAATCTGTGCCTCCTCGTAACGCGAGATAATTTTCAAGGGAAATTATACTTTAAATACAAAACAAACATAAAAATTCCCCCCAAACAACCAACCTCATTGTTTCTGCCTGCGCTTGCTGCTGCCTCTGCTGAGCGCGGGACTCGCCCGCGCTGGCGGGGCGGCAGACTGGAAGCGGCGCTCTGGCGCATGCCCGGCCTCCGTTAACGGCCTGGCGCGCGGCCGTCACTGCGCACTCGCTGAAGGGCAGGCGCCGGTTATGGGGGAAGGTGAATTGCCTGGGGGAAGGGACGGAGACACGCTCGCTGCTGACGACCCGGGGTGGAAGTGGAGCCTGTCCCTCTCCCCTGGAAACCAGCGTGGTGATGAGGGGGGAGGGGAGAGGGCAGCCGGAGCTTCTGGGCAGGGCTGGTCTCCCAACCCCGCCCCATCCCAGGGATGTCCCAGAGTTGGTAGTGGTTGATGCACATGGGTCAGGGAGACTTGAGCTTTCAGAGGCCTAGCGTATTCCAGTCCAGTCAGGTGGACATGGGTAGCTTAGCCCTCCCCATATTGCCTTAGTCTAAATCCAGAAATAGCAGCGATGATGGTGCGGGTGGATCTTAGCCTATACCTTTTTAATGGTGGCCTTGTGGTACTCTGGGTAGAGGTGCTTTGGATTCTAATGACGCTAATGGCGCTAATGACAGGGAGAGTACAGATAAGATTTGGTCTCAATGTCCTATGTACTGATGCAAAATTGAAACAGTGTAATTATAGCTATCTAAGTGTACTGTGTTAAATTTGATTGATTTTTTTTGGCTACTAAAGCCAAGCAGAAAAAATCAGATTTAAGTCTGAATGCTCTTAATGTATTTAAAAGTTATAAAGAATGTGTTTTTATGGTAAAAGCAGCTTGTTTGTGTTGGCATGGTGCCCTGTATTTTCTGAAAGCTAAGTTCAGAACCCCAACAACCTCTTCCAGTGTTACATTTTTAAGTTTCCCAGTTACACGCTAATTGAGTTAATCTTCGGTATTATATGTACATGTTGCTTGGCTAAGACTATTTCATTCAATTCTAGATAGAAAAACTATTCAGAAGAATACTGAAATAGAAAACTTAATTATCTTCAATGAAAAAAATAAGTATGAACCAGTTGACAGTCTGTCCATGGCTATGGAGAAGTAGATATTGCTTGATATAAGATCAGTAATAGACAGTGGACTTGTAACTGAAATATTTAGTCAAAGTAGTCCTGTTAGTTCTGAAAACTTCAGTCTGGAAACTGCAGTCATTAATAACCCCACTGAGGAAGGATTGCTATCTAGTCAAGACAATCATTTATGCACTGTAAATGTGGGAGAGACTTTGTTAGCTCCCTTCAAGTATCCACTTACCATTGAAAATCAAAATACAATAGTAAAAGTTGAGGCACAGCCACATGGAAACGACAGCTGTGATGATGAAGGTCTTGAAAAATACAAGGAATTAAATCTTCCAGAAGAAGCTGAACATATGCGTTCACCTTATCTGCCTTCCAAAGGTGTCCACTTTCTTTCTTCTGCAGCGACGCAGCATAAAAATTGCAGTGTTCCAACTTCAAACATTTTCTCTCCAGAAGGAACAGACAATCAAAATGTCAGAATGATACCAGTAAGATCAAGCGAAATAGGAATTTTTACACATTCATGCTGATTTGTGTCTTATATGTGGGGAATTGCCACATTAAAATTTATATGCCACATTAAAACTTATCCATATAATGTTTAAAGTTATGTCATAAATTTTATGCTAGAGCAAACTTAGTAGTAAATACATAAGTAAATTTGATTTATATTGCCAGAAATAGCATGCAGTGTGAACATATGGTTCTGACTGCTGTTCTTTTTTGTCCATGTTATGAGCTATATTTTTAAATGGCTGGGTAGTTATTTGGCTCATTAAAAAGTCTTACCATGTCACAAATATACCCACTTTGGTTTTATATATTACCATCTGTATTAGCAACTATTTAGTAATTGTACAAAGTACAAATAGGATATTAACTTTTGTTCTTTAGTTCCACAGATGACACACTTGTCATCTTAAAATTTACAATCTGAATGAGTGAAAAACTAATTTATTTGCAGCAGTAAACCATAGCCTGTATTGTTTAATCTGTATGGGGAAAGTAGTTTTGTAAGAGAGAGGGGTTTCCCATTGCTTACCACTTTTGGCAATTGTTCTGTGTAGTTTGAAGTTACATTTTCTATGTTGGATCAATTACTATCTAGAAAGGTAAGGTGCATAAAACTTCTTGTGATGCTCACAGGACCAAATCCTTGTGCTTAATGCAAGCTATTCATATGTAGCATACTTATATGTCCTTGCATCTTTCTTTATGGCTGTAGAATACCATCTGAAGAAATCTCCAAATTTTAAGTTTACACTGTGGCTGCTTCTAGAGGGGCACTGGTTTTTCCTCTGGGAAGCTATCTTGAAATAATTAAGCATACCAGGTGACATTTTTTTCCATGTAAATGTTTTGACAAACAGAGCTGTTCACAGATTCAAAAATCAAAAGCATTAAAAAAAATCCCCAAACTCACAAAAATCACTTGGTTGAAAGCTAGGTCTGATTTTCCCTTGCAGCATCCCACCGAGGTGCCAGGCTGAAGCCAGGTGGCAGCTGCAGGGCCATCTGTGCAGGAGACCTATCACAGAAATCTTTGCTGACGCTACCCAGCCCAGTGTGTTTCCCAGTGACATTTCATCCTGAGATGATTGAGGTGTACTGTGACAGTTACCTTACGTGTTTTGGTTTTCTTTCTGATTTCATAGAATGGTTCCGTTTGGAAGGGACCTTAAAGATCATCTAGTTCCAACCCCCTTGCCATGGCCAGGGACACCTCCCACTAGACCTGGTTGCTCAAAGCCGCATCCAGCCTGGCCTTGAACACCTCCAGGGATGGGGCCTGCACAACTTCCCTGGGCAACCTGTTCCAGTGCCTCACCACCCTCACAGTGAAAAATTTCTTCCTGAGATCTAACTTAGATCTACCCTCTTCCAGTTCAACACCATTGCCCCTTGTCCTATCCTACATGCCCTTGTAAAAAGACCCTCTCTTGTAGGCCCCTTTCAGATACTGGAAGCCTGCTATAAGGTCTCCCCGGAGTCTCTTGTCCAGGCTGAACAACCTGTCTCTAGGCCTGTCTTCATAGGAGAGATGCTCCAGCCCTCTGACGATCTTTGTGGCCCTCCTCTGGATCTGCTCCAACAGGTCCTTGTCCTTCTTATGTTGGGGCCTCCAGAGCTGGACACAGTATTCCAGGTGGGGTCTCCCGAGAGTGGAGTAGAGGGGCAGAATCACCTCCCTCGGCCTGCTGGCCACGCTTCTTTTGATGCAGCCCAGGATGTGACTGGCCGTCTGGGCTACGAGCGCACATTGCCAGGTCCTGTTGAGCTTCTCATCTACCAGTACCCCCAGGTGTTCAGGTTACAGTTATAGTTTAAAAGTATCTCTGGCTTGGAAGGTTGTTTACACACACACTCAATATTATCAGCTGTTCTTATAATTGAAACCTTTAATCTTTCGAATGGTCAACAAGTTTCAAAAGACTGGTGGAAGCCTCTAGAAAATAAAGATATGATTAAGACGTAACAGTTGCTTTCTTCCAAGTCAAGTTGAAGATAATGAGAATTTGTTAGTCTCTGTACGAGGAGCTAAAAATGAGATTTAGAAAAAATCTTTCTGACCAGCTGTCTTCCAAGTATCCTTACAGTTTGTCGCACTACATCTGCATGTTTCCTTAATCTACACTGTTTCTTGAAGGTATTAGAACAAAATTAACCAATTAACTAATCAGGTTATAAATAATTTTATTGAAATAAAGCAAGCTGATTGGTTGTTTCTACGCTGCTAGCTTACCCTTTTAAACTGCTGTCTATATGAAGAGGATGGACAGCACACAGAGCAAATTGTCTAGTTCAAACAATCTCAATTCTAATTTCAAACTAGAAAATAGTTGGTTTCTGTCTTTGTTCCATTTTCTGTTCATTTGGTTTGGTTTTGAAAATACAAATGTAGTTCGTAAGTATCATGCTATTATAGTTGTAAATGCATTAGATCTGAACCATAACTATATGTTGAGCAGAAAAAGCAGAAATAATATTCAAGGTATATAACAATATCTGATAATACTGAATAGGCCTCAGCATTTATGTGCTTAATGATGTCATGAAAATGTAAATAACTTCCAATTTTTAAGGTCACTTTAAATCAGTTTTTTGTTTAATCATTTGGCTTTTAAAAAATGAATCATTTAATGCATAAAATAGTTATAAATAAAATATTATTTTCTTCAGGTATTCAGATCATTCATACCTCCATTTCCAGGTGAGAATAAATGTAAATTTTATGACCAATTTAAAGGAATCCAAAACAGTACTATACAGTTAGAAAACTTGACCAATTGCTTAAATGGTAAGCCCCCCAAGTGGTTGAGGGTGATTCCCCCCCTCTTCTTATAAGCTAAGGGAAGGATTTAAATAGCTAAATAAATAAATTTCTGGATTTGGCAAATTGCAGTATGAGCCTTTTCTGATAATGTTAATATAACTAAGAATGTTTGAAAGGAGAATGCGCCACTGTTTGTTCATGTTGCTTCAACCACGTACTCCAGTCTTACTTTTGATTTTCCCTTCCTCTCATACCACCTCTCCATTCCTTCAGAGGACTGTGAAGAAGATATTCCTTGCAGCACAATTATTATTTTTTTTTACTGTGTTGAAAAATGTTCTTATTTCACTTTGAAGTTTGACCACCAGTTATGAAAATTAGGTCATTTGCACTGATGCTGTTGATGACAGTAAGTTTGTGAGCAGTTGTTTGGTGTGTTCTGCCCATAACCTGTTCACAATCCTACTCAGGGTTAAACTGACTGCTAGATTTGAACTTACAAGGTAGTTTTTCCTGAAGCTAAATGAATTTTACCAAATGGGTACAATAAACCTTTTATAGACATCAAAAAGACCCAAACTGAAGTCTGTTTTTCCCACCAAGTCAGTTACAAATGAATATTAAATATTTGTTTCACAAGAATGTAATGTTGTAGTAACATCAAAATCTCTTTTATTGATGCTGTGAAGGAGTTCTTGGTATAAAATGCTGATCCTTTTGTAAACAAAACATGCTTTATTTTATGTACTAGAATCTTCCAGTGATATCTGTGGCTTACCTCAGACTAGTGCTTCTGTCTATGATGAAATAGTAAGTATGCATTCAAGATTTTATTATTGGAAGAATCTGCCCAAGTGTTGGATGTTTAAAATGGGCTTTATTCTAAGTGCCAGAGGGTAAAAGGTTCTTTCACACACTGTCCTATCTGATCTGTTCACAAAAGAGAGGGAAAGAAAAATGTTGCTGTGTACATTTCCTACACTGCTACATTGTGGAGGAAGGAAGAATAGTATCTGGATTTTTTGCCTGTTTCCATTCCGATTGGCTCAAGTCTACTTGCCTTCTGTCTGCCACTTGCACATTCTGATTCCAGTTCAGGCCAGTTAGGGAGGGGGCTTCTCCTAAGGCCACCTGAACATAAATTGTGTAGTGGTACTCCACCAGATACCCTTGGGCAGCTGATTAGTGTTTGAGCCTTTATCACATGCAGTGTATACAAAGGAACAGAGCTGAGGATGAAAATCTGGCTTTAATATTAGCATTCCCTGCCTATGGAGAGATGTTCTTTGCAACTTAATTATTCTCTTAAAATGCTTGAATTTTTCAAATGTAATTTCCTAGATATGTGCAAGACAAACTATAGAAATTTAGGTATTTCGTGAAAGGGAGATTTCTGAAAATTACTGGAATTTTGTAGCCAGGTTTTTCGAGGTTGTCCATTTGGTGTTTTAAAGTGCGTACTGAGAGGGGCAAGGCTTCATCTGGGAGTGTGACTTTTGTGAAGATGACACTGTAATAAGTTAATAGATCAGCAAGATCAGTGATAAATTGGTTTTCAACAAATTGCAAGTGGCACCACATCTATAATGGAATGCCATGACATACAGTAGTTGATCACTGTAAGGAAAGTTCATTTTGGAACAATCTGATTTATAGGTATAACTGAATTTGCAGCCCAGTCTCAGATGACTACTTCTCGCTTAGACTAAATCTCAATGATCCCCATCCAAGTTACATAATTCAAGATTAATTCTTATTTTGCATAATTTGCTGTGACTATTGCCTAACTTCCCCAAGGCACTTTGGAAATCAGTTGATTCTTCATGATGTTGGAGAGACTGAACACCATTGTTACTGTGAAGTATGTTACTGTTCATTGTTATTCTTCAGGAATATTTTTACTTGAAATATATGCAAAAGTCATTCTGCCATTGACAAGTAAATTAACTATTCTCAGTACTACATTTGAATACAATCCTTGCTTTAAAATGTATGATTTATGCAGATAAATTTTTAAATTTATTGTATTTGCTTGGAATTTAAAGTAGATTTTAAAGCATGCCTGTTAAGATTTAAAAGTTTATATTTCAGGCTGAGGTAAGAGAGGCAGGTGGTAATGTTATCAAGAATCATCAAGACAGAGCAATTTTTCAGAGTTCAAATGTTGCTGAGTCTGGCTGCAAGTCATTAACATTGCACAGTGTACCAGAGGAATCCAGATGTTCACACAGAAATGATTCTAAACCTATGGTAATTATATCCTGTAATCAATAGCAAAATTATATGCTAGAGAAAATTAACTTATTTCTACCACACTAGCATCAAGAGGTCCTACTTAGTAAGTGCTGTGTCAAGAATAATAAGGCAGTCCCTTCCTTGGACTCACAGTCTAAATTTTTTCTAGTTACAGTGCTACTTTATATACATATATATAAAACATATTGTTTTCTATTTAACAGCTGGAAAAAAAACAATGCAAAGATTACTTCATCCAAAGGAAAAGTCTTGATTTAAAATCCCACCTAGATAAATGAAATGAAACATGAACAATTACAACGGCATGTTCTGCTTAGGGAACTGAATCTGAAGCCAGAACACTAGTAAATAGCTAGAATATGCTCTGCAAAGTCCCATGGAGCAATTTAGAGAACCAGGAATTCATATCACCTAGATTGAGGAGCTACAGTGTTACATCTCAATAGCTGCTTCCAAAAATAAATTAAAATCAAGGGTCAAAAAGCAAACATCTTAATGCATAACGATCCATTTGTTTGAGATTCCAGTCTGTGATTATGAAGCTTTATAAGACAGGTGGTACTCTTTTGAAAACCTTTATATGCTTAGAATTACAGTTTCTTAGATGAGAGCTGATCATTAGTTATTCATTCCAGGTTATCTGCCAGTTCGAAGGAGGTACTCAAATACTCTGTATAAACACTTGCGGCACACAGGAACTAAAACAAGTTCATCTAATTCCTGAGTATCACGACCAACATAATTATCTTCAATCAGGTACAATAAAAATGAAAATTATCTCTAGCCGGTCAGATAGTATATCATAGATAGTTAACATGCAACTACATGTGTTTATGTTCTTAAGCAGCGACAGTGGGAGATAAACCAAAGCTAATGTAGCTATAACCAGTTATTAATTTACTTTATTTTATAACTGAAAAATTGGTAGGTGCTTCAGTGTAATAAGAATGATGTAATGGATATGCTGAATTTATTGAAAGTTTTAATATACAGATTACTTCCATATAAAGGACATTTAGCGTAAGCAACTGCATAGGTTTGCATTTACCCTATCTTGCCACAAAGTGTCACTATTTCTCTATAAATGAAGAGCAGCATGGCAGCTATGAGTATGCTTTAGCCTTGGCATGTTGAGATAATTATGTGAACTTGAAATGTCATCAGTTTTTAAAGAAAGTGGTTTCTGAGGTCTTAAAGCTAATACTATTTAGATGGCATAACACATCTTCATCTGAGCGACAACAACTATTTGAGCGTAGTTTAGTTTTGATTTAAATAAATTTTTTTTTACATAAATATAGCTTCCTCTAAAACA
The DNA here is from genome assembly GCA_008921705.1 of Burhinus oedicnemus. Lineage (NCBI taxonomy): Eukaryota > Metazoa > Chordata > Aves > Charadriiformes > Burhinidae > Burhinus > Burhinus oedicnemus. Next base: position 640,310 of record VFFE01008886.1, read on the forward strand.
TTATTAACGTGGTTTATTTCATTATTATAATTTATAAATTATAATTTATACATTATATATAATTTATACACATGAAATTTATAAAATATTATTAAAATATAAATATATTTCTATTTATAAATTATAATTTTATTACAGTGGTGCATTTGGATGGCCATGCAAAAACAAAGCCTTTTAATATTAGGCACCATACAAGCTCTTGATAGCCGTAGGTGCTGAGTGTGAGCATCTCAGCAGATGCTCCCGGTATGGAGCCTGTTTACTTCTATTTGTCAAAGGCATCAGAATAGTAAACCAGGAACATTCAAGTTAAAGGTCATGTTCCTTTATAAAATTCGAACTCATTCATTTACTGTAATGTTAGGGAAGAAAAAGCTGAGGAGGAGTGGGCTGGCATATGTTTTTTAGATTTTCTTTGCTTGAACTTTCTTCTGTTTTACTCATCTTCAAAGCAAGTAAAAGAATTAGGTCCAGAAATTGTAGGAGAAAGTGCTAACAGAGGACAGACAGCCTCATGTAATTTATTTTTTTTATTAACAAAAGAAGTCGAAGATACCAATTTGCCTGTATACTTAATTCATAAAATATTTATGTGTAAATTAAACTTTATACACTGTGATTAGGTCTGCTGTCTTCAGGTAAATGTCTTCTTTTCAGATATGGACAACCCTGTAACAGCTATACTGGGGCAGTTTTTGCTTATTCCAGGTGAACTCATTCTGAAAGAACAAGAGGTAAAGAAGCTTTATCCTTTACAGTTGCTAAATACAGTATACACTCTTTTTCCTTTTCTTAAAGCAGGTTGTTAAGTATAAGTCGGGAAGTAACAATTGTATGCATTTTCTAAAGACAATTTAGCTAATTTGGACAGATTAGTTCTGCACTCAGGATACTTTCTGCATAAAAAGTTTTCTGATTTTCTGGAAGTAATACCAGAATTAAAAATACAGTTTTCCATAAGAAAAAAAAATTTATTCCAGTTTTGAAACCTTGAATTTGGTATTATATAGATTATGTTATTTCTGAGAACCATTTTAAGATGCTTTTGGGATGAAGGAAAGCACGTTGACTTTTACCAGAAGGGGAATATTTGCTTCCAGGAGGATTTTTAACACTCTTTTCTTTGTATTAGGATTAAACAGTCATTAAGTCCTTATAATTTTTGTCAATTTTTGTTGTTGTTGTTGTTGATGAAAATTGGAACAGAAGACTAAAAGTCTTTGCAGATGTTTGGCTTCTCATGTGTTACTTCCAACAAAGCTGGTGGCAAAAATCACTGCAAATTTTTAATTGTTAACTTTCGATTTGTGTGAAGTGAATATGTGATGTTGTGTGAATATGTGATATGAACAGCAAATAGTTTGTGGATAGCAGTCACTATCATAAAAGAGGTAAAAAACCACCCAAGGGTCAGATTGAACAATGACCTAGGGAATCTTTCATCTCTAAAGGCGGTGCATCTGCAAATTGGTGCAGTGATGTAGACAGGCTTGTAATTCTTCTCTAACTTTATCCCAGTTTAGTTGTTTCCTAGATTTCTTCTCTTGTTTTAAATATATTAATTTTCCTCTTCTTTATGGTCAGCTAGATTAATCACTTATTAAAATAACAGTGATTTACAATTATTCACTATCCCTCCATTACTGATAATATCAGCGTAATCCTAATTGTTCTTCCCTTGTCTCTATCTCCATAACCAGGCCCTTATTAATCATATGTCTGAAGAGACAACAGATCTGCAGTGTGTTTTCTTGGCCTGTGAGCTGATTCTTTTTTTAAATTTTGTGTAGTCTTCAACCAATTAGGTGTCATATTGCAGCCAAAGATAATGTAAATCAAGTCACTACCCAGTTTCAATTGACTACTGGAATTAAAAACAACTGAACCTAGAATTATCAGTAAATTGAAAATAGTGCACCAACACTGCAGCACCGAAAGCTGGTTTTGGTTTTTTGCGTTAGGAGAAACAGGATTCCTGACATACTGAATGGTTTCAAAGAGGAGATGCATGCCATTTTCATGACTCTCTTCTTCCATGAGTTTTTGTCAGTAACTTTGGCATTCAAATTATCCCTGAAGCGTTTTCTTTGTGTTCCCTTTTCTCTGTTAACTTGCAAGAGTGTTTTTTTAAAAGTTAACATGAACAGGATATATGCATTTTATCTTGAAGAGATTGAAAACGGACCCTTACAACCAGTAGCTAGCACTGCCACATTCCATCTAGAATCACATCTGCATGGGCCAGTGAAAACAACCTCAGAGGGGTAAGATGCATGAAACATCTTACATCCATGATTAATTTTGAATTTTAAACAGGCAGTGACTCCTAGACATTTTTATGTTGCATAGCTGCTTCTCTCTTGTAAAAAAAATGCAGTTCTGTAGGAATGCCTTGTGTATATATCTTGGTAGTCGTGATGCCAGTTGCTGGTGGTCAAGTCTATGTAGCATAGTTTCAGGTTTTCTTAGGTCAGTGCAATTGTGCTGTCCATTTGCCTGAAAAACATTTACTTTTCTAAGTTAATTGATATGTTTCCAAATCTAACTGGCATGTGTTTAGCCTGTATTTCTAACAGTAATGGAATTTTTTTAATAATATTTAATTGCAGTTCATTTTTAAATAAGAGGCAGATGCAAGTCCATTGTGAATGGTGAGAGAGCTTTGCAGTTCCACAGCCATTACCAGATTGTATGACTAAGGGCAGACCTGTCCCAAGAATTGACAGCTGGTGGATAGAGGGAGATTATGCTTATTCTCTTTTTCTCATGCACAGTTGTTAAGTAGCATCAATATTGGTGTAAAAAAAATAAAATCAGTATTTTTTTTTCAAAACTATAGAATAATTAGTTTTCATTGTAGTTGTATTTGTATATTTTTTTCTAATTTTTTGCTTTTTCAACTTGTGTAGCTTGTCTTTTGGTTCAGGGGTTACAAAGTCTAAGAAACCATGTAACTGCACAAAATCTCAGTGTCTCAAATTGTAAGTAATAATTTATCAACATTTAATAAATGCTAATAATAGTGTATAGATGAAAGGACAAACATACAAGAAATGTGTGAAAAATTACTCATTTGATGCTGAGTTAGAAAGATCCACAGTTGATGTACACTAGTGTCACACAAAATCAGAATTTGGTGCAGAGGTATAGATAACTGCATATAATCCAAAGTACAAAAAATAAAAAGAGAAGCTAGAAGAATTGTTCAGAGTGTATCTGAAAAATCCAGAATGTAAATGCCGCATACTAAAATATAATTTCTCTGTCTTGCTGCTGCTCTCATACATAAATAATATGTACAGAGATGTATACATAATTAAAGTTTGATTCATTGATGGACTGGATGTATTTTACAAAATGTAAAATTAAAAGAGAGAGAGAAGCTCTTTGTCTAGGTTTGAATGTGATTAAATTACAGAAAAGGGAACATTTTTCATGAGTAGAAACTGAGCATTCTGCCTAGAAATAGAATTTAAATTTAAAACCTTACTCTTAAACCAGTAAATGTTTTCATTTCTTACGTTATTTTACATGTTAAACATAGATACTGTGATTGCTTTGCCAATGGTGATTTTTGCAACAACTGCAACTGCAGTAACTGTTACAACAATCAACTTCATGAAAGTGAGCGATTTAAAGCCATTAAGGTAAAAAAAAAAAAAAGTACAGTACACATGGGATTAAGCTTAATGTATGAAAAATACAGTAGTATTGGGTTTTGAACTAGTTACAGTATTTCAAAAATGTTAATTTTAACCTAATTAAAGCGAAATGTTGCCTTTGTATTATTCTTACATAAAGAAATTTAGGGATTTCTTTCCTTCCTTTTATAGAACTTGTGATACTTTGGATTAAAACTAGCGATGTGTTAACTGATAATTTTTGCTCTTAGAGGGAAGTATTCAAATTCAAATTTAATTTCAGAAAATTTTTTCACTTCAAGGAAAATTTATTGTATCCCAAAGTCAGACAGTAGTTACAGGAAAACAAATCATTACTATCCAAATTATTGTTCTCATTGACAGATCTTCTGCAGTTGTCTGTGTTAGTCTTTCTGGTTGACCCATGCAGTAATGCGAAGTTGGCTCTCTCGGCAGCAACACTGAACCCTGCATGAGTGAGAAGCATGTTGCTTCTGCATTTGAAGACTGATTTTATTAGTGGAATAAAGAATAATATGTAGGCTAACTTTTACATGTATGTCAAACTGCACAATCTGGGCAATAATTTGATCTAATATTGTAAGTTCTAAAGTGATAATGAAAAGTCTTATTCTACTGCTGATACTTTAAGGATATATTAATGGTTTTGTGCTTCTTGTATGCGACTCTCCAGAACTCTTTTTGTACCATTCACATAATTTTGGGATTGTACAAGAGGTTCTAATTAGAGTTAGAGCTTTGCCACATCCAACTGCCGTAGCAGTTTCTGCTGTCAATATTCAACTTGTCTTCAAATCAGATGCTCGTCTGTAGTTCAGCTGATGGGGTTATTGGTGTCTAAGCACTCCTTTCACTGCTATAGATGGCATCTTGTAAACCATACTTGTTTGTGAGTGATGAAAGCATACCTGTGCCATCCATAAATATTGTATATGAAGAGCATATAACCTCTTTAACCTGCCTTTCAGTAGTCCATGGCATTGTGAGGTCTTGGGACCTAATTCAAACCTGCTGTTTCAATCCAACGCTGATTTCAGTGAATGGTCTTTGTAAATAATAAAACAAGATACATTTAAAACTTCTGAGATGTATGTAACTATGTATGCAAGGGTTCTTTCTTCACTGAGAGCTTTTTATTTCTGATGAAAGTAGTGTCAGCAGTGAAAGAAAACCAGCCCCAAGAGAATAGTAGATGGGTCATTTAAGTTATTCCATACAAACAACGTAAGTTGCTTCCTGAGGTGAAGCCAAGTCAGCTTAGTATTCTGGAATCTTTGAATTCCTGCTTTCACATGCCATGGAAGACTCCTTTATCTGTAGGCTTCATACCACCAATAGTGAGAGTGGAAAGCGAGAACTTCTTTGTTAAACACTGGATCACAGTCATTCTGTGAATTCATTTGGATTTCTCCTAATCTAGCAATTTTTGGTTTAGGCCTGTCTTGATAGAAACCCAGAAGCTTTCTTACCAAAGATTGGGAAAAGGAAACTAGGAGAAATTAAAACTCACCATAACAAAGGATGTAATTGCAAGCGCTCAGAATGCCTCAAGAATTATTGTGAGTGCTTTGAGGTGAGTCATGTGAACTTGCCTCTCATCAGTTTCTACCTTAACATTGACTATATTCTGTAACTAGTAGTTGCTAAAAAGAATCACTTTTCTTCTTTCTTTGTATTTTTCATCATAAAACTTTTTGAACATAGGAGGCACAGTCTCTTTCTTGTCATGTCTTTAAAGAACTGAATCTGGCTGAAGCTGATTAGCTAAAATTTTCCATACCAGGAGCTCTCAGCTAATGCCTTGCTCCAGAAGAAATGAGGAATGGTTTTCTGCTAATCCTGGTAGTTTCTTTGCATCCATGGTATTTTGTTATCTTGTGAAGTTACCCACAAATTGAGGGGAGGAGTGATTTGTCCATGTACAGAAAATCAATCTCCATGGAGAATCCATGGGAAAAAAACTTGTCTTGCTTCCTTACTGTATTGATACTGATGGTCTCACTCTGGGAGTATCCAAGACCAGCACATATAGAATAAGTCCCTGGTAGTATAGCTCCAATAGTTGCTCAAATGTATGTTTAATTTAAGATATACCCAATTCTTATTCTAAGTATTCTGTATTTGCCAGGCTAAAATTATGTGTTCCTATATTTGCAAATGCATTGGTTGCAAAAATTATGAAGAAAGTCCAGATGAAAAAAAACAGTTGAATATGCTAAACTACATGGACATTGGAAATAATGAAGGAAATAGCCCTGTTTTAACATCAACATTCAAAACATTACCAAAATTGAAAAAAGACAGGTGAATATTTGGAAATAGCAATGCATAATCCATTGGTCTGACTTAATTGATTTCATGTAACCATTATCATCATAATCTAAGAAATAGTGGCTAAAATGACAGATGCCTTACATACAAGGAATCACTTCACATAGCATTTACCATCTTGTTTCTGTACATTAAAAATGTCTAAAGGAGAGGTTATAACTATCCTTTAAGAATATAGTTTACAGAGTTCAGATATATGTATGTTTGTTCTGCTTACAAAACAGAAGTTATTTATGTATTGATCACACGTTTCATTCTCTCAACTTTGTTTCCCCTTTAGCTACTTTATGTTTTTCCTTCAGTTTCTCTGTTCTTCACTTTTTCTATGTTCAAGCATTCATTTCTAAAAAAAACTTGACCAAAGAACTAGTAAGAAAATTATGTTATCAATATGTTTGTGATGTTCAATTAATGTTTATATCACTGCTTCTTTCCCATCTCTTCTCTTCTTTGGTCCACCTCCTGTGAATTTTATTTGTGTTGGCAATTTGGATTGTAAAATATTCTAAGAAGGCTGTACTATCCTGATGTTGTTATGCTTTCTAACATAGTTGTAGCCTAATCTCTATTTTTGATTGGTTTGTAGTAATTTGCCTAATAAATAGAAACACCTGTTAATGACAAAATTAATCAAACCATCTCTTAATTGATTTTAGGGAGTTTTACTCCAGGCTCTAAAATTTTCAGTTTGCATACATCATTTTATTTGCTTCTTTGCGTCAACTGTTACCTTGAAATTATTATCTTAATTCCATTTTTAAAATACTTTTTGATGACCTACTTTTAAAATATTTTAATAATTTCTGCTGTTGGTAGTGTATTGATTGGGTATATGGTGCCAAGTTATGCTTTTGCTTGAATTGCACAGTAGGATGAGTTACATTATTAATATAGTAGAATGATTTATGATGTTAACGACTGGTAGTTTCAAGAGTTTATTCAAAGCAAGGCTGCTAAGGTGCCATTCAGGGAATCCATGAGGGGCTTGGTGCTGTTTCCTTTAATAGCACTTTATGTTTAGTAACTCCTAGACCCTGACTAAACCTTTTTAACACATTTCCTTGTACATGTGGCAGGATCTGACCATTGCATGCAGATGAAGGAAGAGGCTTGTTGTATAACCTTTCTCTGTCTGCACCTGTTGGGCAGCATTTACGTAGATGAATTATGTAGCATGAACATAGTCTTCCATGTGATAAACTAGAAAATCTCAGAAGCAATCTATTACAAGCTATTCAGTGTAGAACACTGAAATTCCTACAAGGATGTATGTTATAGTAATAGTGCGGCTACTCTGATTCAGCTCTGTGCATTCCAACTCCTAACTGAGTTTTGCAGTTTGTCTTTTAAATTATTTTGTGTATTTAAAATGGAGATATTTCATACTAGTTTCTTTTCCCGTGTCAGGCAACCAGCTGTATCTTGGGAAGAAGTGAAAGCAATATGTGCTTGTCTCCTGGTGCAAGCTGAAGAGGCAGAAAAAAGAGGTTATTCTGTCTGTCTAGCTGAGCGGATGATCATGGAGGAATTTGGGAGATGTTTATCCCAGATCCTACATGCATAATGAAAATTTAAAGGACTGAAAGTTCAATAATGTTCAATGTATTATAAAGCCAGTAAGTATTAATATTGATATGTGTTGCTATAGTTTCCACAACTTTGCTACTTAATGATCTTACTTTGATTTTTCATAGGAATAATTTCATTGACTTCAGCTGAATTCTTTCTGAATTATGCTGGTGTAAGTGAAACCAGGACTACATCCAGCATTTTTCTGTATAACTTAATACTGTAGAAAGATTATTATATTTTCTACTAAAACAGATTTTCTCTGTAGTTAGGGCTTTCTGCTCTGATTCTTCAGTCTTTACCTAGACTCTTATTAAAAATAAGTTTAACTTTAAATTGGATGTTTATGTGAGTGGAGATGCAGTAAAAACTGAGTAAGAATTTTCTGTCTTAGTTTGGTTATTTTATGAATTGTGAAACCATTCCGTTTCCAGTGGTAGTAGGCAAATCTACCTAGGAAAGTTTAGCTTTGGGTCTTCTCTGTTTTGGCAACTTGTTTCTGCTGTTTGCAGATGTAGTATTTTTGCAAAACAGAGCGATGTTGTCAGTAGATTTGGTATTTACTGTTGGAAAAATCCCCACACCAGACTTCGTTCAACATTAGATTTGTTAGACAGGTGAGCCTCATAAAGAATAGGAGGAAGATGACCCTGGTTTTACTCCTATTGTAAAGTACAAGTGTTTGTGATGGGAAAATCTTTTATTTACATGGCATTTAAGATTGAAATTTGCTGAATCCTACATTTGCAATCCAGTTTCTCTTAAAGCTTGGAATAGCTTTTGTTTAATTATTCTTTTTTCTTATGTGGATGTTTTCTCTGTGACATTGCTTCCTCTTCTCATTCTCACTGTTGGGATAATAAAAGATTTTATTTTCTCTAACAGGAGTAAGCTATTTGCTGCCATGTTTCTGGAAAAGAAAAAAAAAATGTCATCTAAATGAATTGACAGATTATATAAAAATTAATGCTATTTGTTTTTAGACATTTTATGCTAAGTTAATAATATATGCTTAGATATTTTTGGCATTTATGCTTCAAAGAATATTCTCCATGCCATGTTGATTCATGAAAAATTGCCAGGACTGCAGGAGAGACTGCATGCTATTTTGAAGTTTTGTTTAATAAGAGGAAGAGCTTTTTTTATTAGTGGTAGTTGATATGTGAATGGATTGCATTTTATATCTTTCTTTTTAACAACTGCTGCTGAAGGTCACAGGAGAAAATGGATTCTCAAAGTGATACAAAACCATCTGTATGCTTCACCTCTTCTTGGGCGCTCCAATTCCTAAGATTATTTCACTTGGGTTTGGAATTAATACCTACGTAAAGGCATCATCTTAAAAATTATTTGTCCCTAGATAGGGTTACTGTGAGGTCATAAATCAGAAGAGCACACAAGGGTGGTAGAGTGAATAGACACTCCATAAGGAAGCAAAGCATGCAGAAAAGAAGAAACCAGACTGAAATGCTAAATCATACCTTGAAATCAAATCTCAGAAATCAGCTCACTAAAATTCCCAGTGGAGATGAGTGAGGCTCAGTAGGATTAACACTAGTAAACAAGAAACTGGGGTTAGGACTCATGACATAAGTATAGATTAAAAATAGCAATTAGGAATAGAAATGCAAAATAAAATTAAACGTTATTGGGAAGAGTAGAAAAAGATAAATACATTGTAAGAGAAACTGTTAGAATCCTTGAAAAACTGAATTTAGTGTAATACAATCACATCTTCAGATGTGTCTTAATTTGAATACACACAGCAGGAGACAATGCCATAATATAAAAAGGCAAGTTATTAAGCCCAAAAGAGAGATGAGCTTAAATGACAAGGTAAAAATGAATAGGAAGAAAAGTCATAAGATTTTGAATAGTCAAGAGGTTGGAAAATAATAAAGAGGAAAAAATCACAGGGAAAATTTAAAAGAAATAATACAGAGAATTAAAATGGAATTAGGGTGGGAAAGATAAGAAAATTCTACCACAAAAAGTAAAAGGCAGGAGTGCAGGGGAGAGATGCAAATGGCATAGTAAGGGAAATGAATGAAGAAGACATGAGCTACAGCTTTGAGCAACATCCCTAGGCTCTCATCTCTGATAAGCTTGATATATATAATGCTGAGACTTTCACTCAGGGTGCCAGCTAAGAAGCCTTGAGGGAAGGTTTCTGCATTTTCTACATGAATTTTGAAGTCACTGTATAAATAAGGCATAAATGAAATTAATATCAATTTGCTAATAAAAAATACAAGCCAATAAGATGTGTAAGAGTTTACACTGAAGCAACAAAAATACAACTACTAGATGTAAAAAGCTGAAATTAATTATCTTTTTCATTATAGAAAGGTAAAACCTGTTTGATTTACTATTTTTTATATTACAGATGGTATAAACTCAGTCTGTAGAAACACTCCCAGGCTCCATGGTGACTAGGATTGTAACTGTATTCTGAAAACAAAAAATAAATACAAGGCAGAAGTTGGTAATATATAATGTAACAGACAAGCCTAGCAGGAACAATTTCTATAATTGTTAAGAAACTGAAAAGCTCTGTCAAAGAGGGTTATATATTCAATAAAGAAAGCTAAAACTAGCTTTGTGCTACACAGATTTCTTCCTGAAACAGTCAAGTAGGAAATATGTATCAGTTTTCTTAACTAAGTGCAGTGTATTTATACTAAAGTAAGGTTTGGTTTCATAACAAAGGTGAAAAGTGTCTTTGGGAAAAGGGCACCAGAAATCCAGTCCTGAGTAGGTCAAGGGATTGACAGCTGTACAGAAAAGGTTGAGAAGAAAAACTTTCACTGAATAGAGTTGGAACATGCAGGTACTCTGTTAGGGGAAAAATAGCTTTTCAAATAAGTTGATGATTTGCCTTTCTGTTTCATACAAGGATCTTGGAAATTAGATACTAATGAATGGAACTTCCTCAAATGGCTTTACATAAACAAGAACTTAAGCAGAGCTGCCGTCAGGCACCGCTGCTTCATCTAGCAAAAGAAACCATGGCCCCAGCAAATAAATAAATAAAAAGGATATGTATGAGATGAAGCATGGATAGCTCTCTTTATAGCAGCTATTGTGCTATTCTTGGTAACGGATCTTCTTTTCTTTTCACAGTGTTTTAGAATTTGTTCAATTTCTGAATATGGAATTATGATATATCAGAAATATATGTTATTCATGTTTCTGAAGGAAACAAGCAGGAATAAACAAGCAAGCCCATGGATTCATAAGTCCGTGAACTACTTGCATTTTAACCTTGCAGATAAAACACAAAGACCTTTTTGAAACTGGCAATGTGTCAGTCTCATCTGAAAATTAAAAGAAATACTCATCTTTTAAAAACAGCTAAGCGTAAAGATTATTTTGATAGGTATAATTGCAAAGTTACTTAAAGCAAACATTCTCATCAAATGTCTTTTTTTCTCTATCATTTTTTACCTACAGGTATATCAGACAGTACTCTAAAGGCTTGATAAACTGTTGTCAAGATATTTGGTGCAGAGACCAGAGGTCAGCACATTAAGATTATTTCAGAGAGGTCTCTGAAATTCAGAAGTTCAGACACTTCTAAGAGGTCTCTTGGCTCATAATCATGCAGTTCAGCTGAAGGATTTTGTAATGTGGTATGTGAGATCTTATTTAAAGGTATGGATTGGTACAGAATAAAAATTACGTGGGGAACTGAATTTCTCATGTATTGGATGAGAGAAGTGAAACACAATACAATCCGCTCTGTGGGATCTTTACCTAAAAATTGAAAGTTGCTAACTGATGCCTTCCCTATTAGTTAGGTTTGGAGTTTGTCCGTGTTTGATTAGGACATCAAATTTAGTCAACTGTTCTTAAGGATCCTAAGGATTAAATGTTTCCCTTTCAATCTACAGATTAAAAAAATTGTAACACGTTCTGAAAGGAGACTCCTTCTCTTTTTAGACTACTTGGTCCATTTGAGAAGCTGACATATGTGGACAGAAGAAGAAAAGGGTAAATGTCAGAAGAGCCCCTATTTTAATAAAGAGGAGGATGCAGAGGAACAGGAAAGCAAATGGAGGTATGAGAGACACACCTCAGAAAGAGTGTCAGTTGGAGCAAAGTAGCAAGGTATAAGAAACAGCTTCTAATTCTGTATTTGTTTTGCATCATTTTGAGGCAAGGGGAGGAAAAAAGAAAGATGTGAATTATATGGTGAATGAAGAGGTGATTCTAAGCTACCAGTATTCATACATTTCATACAGCTATGAAAAAGCTCAGGTTCCAGGGAATATTAGAATAGGTATTTTTAGTAGAGAGACAAAATGTTTATATTATTTTATAAAATGCTGCTAAATCTTCATTTGGAATACTGTGTATGGTTCTGGTCATCTGTGGTCAAGAAAGATAAACTTAATTTGGAACAGATGCAGTTCTCAGGCTCCTGGGACAAATGAGAGAATGCAGTATCTGTCTTCAGGTGGAGAGAACAAAGGAGTTTGATTTAGTCTAAGCAAATAAAGGCTAAGAGGAGCTATAATTCCTCTTTATAAATAAATTCAGGGGATAAATATCAAAGAGGGATAGAAGCTATTAAAGATAAAGGATACATATCACTTAAATTTGGAAGGGAAAGTAAGTTTTCCTAACCATTCAGAAAGTAAGCTTCTGAAATGGTCTTCCAGATAGGATAGCGTGAGCCAGGAACCTAAACTATTTAAAAATGAAACTTCAAAATTTCCATAATTAAAACAGGTTTCCTGGAGAAAATAAATTATGTCTGTGGTACAAGGCTTTCGGTGTCTATATATTGGCATATTCAAGGAGAGACAGTAGATTATGCCATATTTCCCTTGCATGAATCTCATACTTCAGGGCTTTTGCCAGTCACCTATGGCACCCAGATATCTCCTTGATATGTTATTCTTAGAACCCCAAAGAACTGAACACTAACAGATGCTAAGGCAAAATGCAGGTAGTGTGTGTTCACCTTTCCAGAGATATTAAATTCCCCTGTTTAAATCCTCAGACTTGAATTGATCAAACTTACTTTGGGATCATGAAAGAATTTTCAACCACATGAGACAGGGAATTTTTTAGGATCCTCTATGAAAATCGTCTATGATTTTTTAATGTTCTGCCAATTCAAAGATTTACTTGATGTTGATGCTCTCAGTTTCTGATTCTTTCTGTGGCATGGTATTGTTTTGAATCTCTTGATTAACGTGTGAAATATACAAAAAGTGCTGGGAAGTGTTTAGGGAATGTGAAGTAGATGTTCTGTGGTCCCTTCTAAACTGGACACAGATGTTGCTTATCCTCAACAAGGGACTGGGTTTGAAGATCCAACCCTGTGTGCCTAAATTCCACACCAACAAAATGCATGGTACCTTAGCAAGAAGAGCAGAAGAGCTCTGGTGATTGTAATAAGATCAGCCTACAGTCTACTTGTTGCCAGACAAGTCTATAGTGATGAGATAAATATGATATCAAACCAGGAATTCAAATCCGTGAGGATGAGCAGGATTTATAACCAGGGACAGATATACCTTTGAAGTAGCTCAGGAAGGAGCAAGGCCTGAGCTTAAATGCAGCTCTGGAGTGGAGAGGTCCCTAACAAGGCTTCTCACAGCTCTTTTTCACACAAGTCTGATCCAAGGCTACAGTTGTACCTCCAGCAAAGGCAGCTAAACCTCTAGGAGGGGAGGAAGAGGTTGCAGAGTCTGTTGGTGCACTGGGATCCTGAGAGCACAGTTTTATTGTGCTGCTCCAGGCTTTGTTGATTAGGCAGAGACCTGTAAAGCAGGTATCCCTTTTTCTCCCTCTCAAATAAACGGCTTGTCCCCGTTTTACACTTTTACCATTGTTCCAGTTTTATTAGGGTTTGAGTTTTGGTTTTGTTTTTTGCTTGGGGAGGGGCGGGGGCGGGGGGGGGGGGG
>VFFE01008886.1:653809-688819 GCA_008921705.1 Burhinus oedicnemus
GTCTACATCCTTGCTTGGTAGTTTCACCCTTTGTCAGTGACTCCACTAAGTCAACACGTGCCTTTTCACTATCCTTTCAGTCTTCTACCAAAGGGAGTTCCAGATACTCCCTTTTTAGTATGTTATATCTAGAAATTTCTCCTGTTACTGTCCTATTAATTTAGCCCCAGATTAAGTTTGGCCGGATGATTTTTCCCCTTCCATTGTGTGCAGTATCTGGAAAATTCTCACACCCTGTTTGGTTAACGTTGTCGAGGTTTGGCCTTCTGTATACATACTTTAACAATTAATGAGTATTACTGAAAGTGATGAACTTTATACTGATATAAAATTATTATATTTATTGCATTCTATTTTACTGCACTGATAGTGGTAGCAGTCATTTCTTATTGTATGATAAAACTCGAGTGTCATCATTTAATCCCTGTGTTTAGGTGATTTTGGTTTACATTTTTCAGTTGCAGGAATGAAAAAAATAGAGAAACAAATAATAACCGTACCTGTTGTAGTGACAATTCTATGTATGTTTGGTACTTTAGGCACGTCTGTATTTCTGGTTCTGGGGTAAAGCAATGGTAAGTCAGCTTATTCTGTAGAGCTACTTGTAATCAATTAGTAGAGCACGTGGGCAACTGTATATAAATGGGTCTTCATTCCAACTTTGCAGTGTGGCAACCTGCTGTGGCATACTTTGTATTGTTTATTCTTTATAGTTCTTTTTTACGATCATAGTCAATAACTAATTAAGCTATGTCAGACAGACCCTTTGAGAGGTGCTAATAGTTAACAAATTCACTAATTAATTGCACACCACAGAGCTGTGTTTACAGAAATGATGTGGTTTGTGGCTAAGGAGCTAAAGAGGGTCTTCAGAGACCTCAGTTCATTTCTTAGCTGTGCTACATGCTTCCTGGCTGGTCTTGAGAGATTCACTGAATTTCCACGGACTTGATTCAGGAAAATATTTGAGTGAATACAGAATAATGAAGTCAAGCATGTTGTCAAAGACCTTGAATTAGGCTCTTGGAAGCGGGATGACAGGCCTCTCCCTCCCCCTTTTTTCCTTTAGTCTGACAGTTATTTAGCGCTCAGTTCATAACCCATCCAAAGTCTCTCCATTGACTTCAGCAAGCTCTGAGTCAGGCCTTTAGAAAGGATAAGGAACATCAGACCCTAAGCAGGTACCTAACAGAACAGGGCTCTGATCCCAGCTGGGGCCTCTACTTAACATAAATTATAGAAATACTGCTAATATGTTTGGGAAAAGAAGAGGTGTATAGTGAATTTGCAAAACCCAGTAGCTATCCTGTAAGCATTCCCCAAAATAATGCTTTCATAAATCTTCATTACAGTGTGGGTATTTGCCAGTCAGTATTACCCACTTCAGAGACCAAATGTGACTCATTATTAAATTACTTCAGTCTGTGCTGCTGTAGAAGCACCCCTGACACATGTCTTTGTGAGCCATTTCTTCAGAGTAATTGCATTAGTAATAGCCGATTACACAGCAATCTTATGTTCCTACAAAATTAAGGTAATTACTGTAGCTAGAAACACATCTCTCTGTATTCTGTCCTAGCAAGGAAGACAGTAAAAGGCAATGTAATGCTTCAATTCTTTGTAACAAGATAAACATTAAGGTATAATTATATTATTGATGTGGCGTAGAAGTTTTCATATCTGAAAGGAGCATGGAAGCAAAATCATAGTTTGAAGCAACGAATTCCTAGTCCATAAAGGGGAAGAAAAGATCTTTTGTGTTTAGGTTCCTTAACAAGTATGGCGGAAATGTATTTGAAATGCATGAATTTGTGTTCTGTACTTTGATAGTAGTAGATGTCTGTCTTTGAAGTAGATTTATTATGCAAAAGGTGCATTTTTGTTTGAACTTGATTGTCCAGAGAAGCTGGTATGGATTTGGTTTTATACTGAAGTAAATAGATACTAATTTGTTCATATGGCAAACCTCTTGAACACTAGGGTCAGCTTCTAATTAGTCTGCATACTGTAGAATTTAATTTTTGTTTTGATTTTCACCTTTCTTTATATCTTTGATGGAAACCTGATATTTCACATTTTCTTTAATACAATATTAGATGTTTAACATAACAGCTGAGGAAGAACAGACATGCCATTCCCTGTAAACTTAGCTAACTAATTCAATCCTGAATAGTCTAGAAGGGATACTGAAAAAAACAGTCTGTTCACAGGTATTACGCAGTGTCAAAATTCATAGACAGAGGGTGCCACTATGTCATTTGAGAGTGGCAGTTTGTGTTTGGGCTGATGAAAGTGTGTTGCATGATATAAATATTCCTTGCAGGTTTTACTTTCTGTTGCATTAATGTGCCATGTTTGAATTGCTGAGTGCAAGCTAATAGCCATGGAGTAGAAAAGAAATGTTTGCTTGTGGAATACTTCTTGCAATATATGATAACAAAACTGATAAGAATAACACGGTGCTCCTAATTGCTTTGATTACAAAGGTAAAGCCCAGCAACTGAGTATGGATTGTTCAATTAATGTAGCAGAATATGAGAAAGTCAAGTATCAGGTTAAGCTAAATTCCTTTGATGCAAGGATCTTAGCAAATATTGTATATAGGTGCCCTTTATTAATAATATTTATGGTGAATGAAGTGGCTCCTTTAAAATGTCTAGAAATGAGAAATCTTATGGGATCAGAATAACAACTTTAAAAACATCTTTTTTACAAGAAGAGAAATTATGGAAGAAAATACTGTATTTTTCCGTTATATACCAACAGGACTGGAGGCAATGGAAAGCAACTTCAGTAGGAAGCTGTCCAAATTAAGTTTTTTCAGATTTTCATGTAATTAGTCCTCCCTCATTTCATTGCATATCTTTTCTTTTGTGTCTTGTTTAGAAGCCTATTAAGATGTACATACTGTCAAAAGCAGTAACAGACAGTCCTCAAGAGAGAGTCTGATTGCAATGAGTATAACAATAATAATAATAGATATCGGTGCAGGTCTGCCATGATTTGGAAGCTGTCAATGCTAGTGCAGATATAGTTATGGAAAAGGTATAAGTGATACATTGTCAGAGTCTAGTAATCATATCTGAATTGTTAACAGTGCTTGGTTAGGCATGGTATTTGAAAAATTAGAAGAGTAGCAACAAAAGCATTAATATTTATCTGGGGTTTTATTTGTTTGTTTTTAATCAGGTGGAATGCAGTACTGCTCCTCGTCTCTGGGAGTAAGTTTCTATTGTTTGTTCCAGTCACAGTAGTGCTTAAGTAATAGCGCACATCAAAATAGGACCATAGTACTAATGCAGCAAGAGAACATGTCCATGTAAAGAGCACGATCTAGCTCACTGGTGTAAATGGGAAGTATATGGGAAGTGAAAACAAATGTTATAAGATCTATGTTTTCAGACTGGGGCGTTTTGAAGTTTCAAGCAACTTTTCAGTTTAGAGCCATGAGCATCAGAATGTGTGTTGCTTCACAGAGTGACCCTGAGAAACCCAGTTTTGCAATTTTCTGATTATGCACTTACTAAGTACTGAGAAAATTTGAGATAGGCATGTAAATACAGAATAGACTTCTTCACTTGAAGTGAGTATTTTTTTTTGTTTCAGTAGAAATGAGTAGGCATTCTTTTTTTTCTTTTTTGTCATTTCTATGTTTTAACATTTTTGCTTCATTTAAGAAAGGATTTTTTTTGGAGCTTTACGCTGTTTTACTGAGAATCTGTCTTGTAAATTCGCTTTCTTCAGTTTTACAACATACAAATCCCTTTACTCCAAGTCGATATGAGCACATGTAACAGCTGCATTCTTTATTGGAACTAGAGATGCAGAGCATTGAAAAAATTTCTTCCATGGGAGCTGTCCTTGCAATTGAAGCTGCTAGTGGGATTTTCATAGCCAAATGGGCCATCTTGAGTATGTTCTTTTCTGCATTATAGTACTGGGACAGGAAACAAGGAAAGATTTTCCTTTCTGATGCAGGAGCAGGACTGACCAGTCACTGAAATTAGTAGAAGTCTTTCCCTTGACTTCAGTCAGTTATGAAAGACTTATACATGGACTTGCCTATATCCTGCTTTGTGCCTTTACATCTCACCCACACATAGCTCTATGTCTTTTGGAGATAAAATCTTGTATTTGTGCAGTGTCATTCACTATTTTCTTTAGCTCTGCTAAAAGAAATAGTGAAAAATCAAGTCCAGTAATTTTTCCTGCTTTGCTAGAGCATAGAAGATAGAACAGGTGTATGGTAAAAGTGGCAATAAACTTTGCTGAATACAGAACTGAGAGCCAAGGCACTATTTGGTATTTATCAGGAAGAAACAGCAGGCTATGTGATCCTAGATGATTCTTCCAACTATAAGCTATGCAGAGAAGGTGAAAATTACCACAGTTTATTACAATTATAATATATAAAACTTAGACTAGGGCACCCAGATTTCACTTTTATTCATGTATGTTACCATTGTGCCTAGGACCCTTGTAATGGAGTAGACTAGGACTATCTTCAGTGTTCCATCCGGAAATTCCATCAAAATCCCATATGGTAAATTAAAAACTAAACAAAACAGAGATGGTTAATGAACATTGTAAACTAGTGTCAGCACTGCAGTAGAGAAATAGTAGAATGTCACAGAGAAAGCAGAGCTCAGGTCAGTGTTTGAAACTGTCATCTTCATACCCAAACATAGACCACAACTGTTTGCCAGATCATAGAAATATAAATAATTTGATCTGTTTTATGGAAGTGAATGTGTTGTCCCAAATCTGCGTCCTTTACCCAGTGTGCAAGCCAATAACACACAAAGAAGAGATATTTCCAAGTTTATTCCATTAATGCACAGAAATGGAGTGCTCATTCCAAAATGGGAGCACCCCTTAATTTCAAAAATCTCCGCTTTTATACCTTATTACATATTAAAACAATTAATGCCTATTCATTTTTATTCTCTTTAATAATTGGTCAAGATTTCTTCATTTACCATGTAAAGTAGTGCGCAGACTCTGTCTTCTTCTTCCATTGTTCTCTTTTGAGTAGGTGGTATCATTTGGGTAGGTGGTCAATGAGTCAGTGGTCACAATCTCCCCCTGCTGAAATTACCTTTTACCTACTTCTGCTCTAGTCTTGACAGTTCCAGGTGGTTTTCTTGGTTTGCTGACCAGGCCTACAGTTCATCACTCTCTTGACAGGAATACCTTACTTACCAACAAAGCTATATTGTCTAGTGGTTAGTTCCTTAATTGAATCATAGATAAATCATATCTAGTTACTATTTCTGTATTTTAATGTTCAGTAAATAATTAAATAGGGTTGGGGCAGTATAGAGGACTTAGGCAGCAGCAGGTTTCCTTAGTTGCTTCAATTACATTTTCCATTTCTAGTTAATATCAATTTTATTACAACAAATGTAGCAGCTGTCCTGTGTCAGTATGACGGGTGAGCAGCTGAGGCAGCTTTTCAGTAGGGAATTAATAAAATTTAACATTTGCACAGAAAAGATCAGAAGCAGCTTGCATGTGAGATGCTGTTATTTTTTCTTGATCTTATGCAAGAATCCAGCATATTTTTTAGGAAGGTTCATGAAATTGGCACCAACAACATCCATTAAGTATCTGTTCAGATTTCTGAGTGTCGTGGTTTAGCCCCAGCCAGCAACAAAGAACCACGTGGCAGTTTGCTCACTCCCCCTATCCACCCCACGCACACACCTGCCCCTGCCCCCAGCAGGATGGGGGGAGAATTGGAAGAAAAGGGGAAAACTTGTGGGTTGAGATAAAGGAAGTTTAACAGAACAGCGAAGAAAAGAGGAAAACAACAATAGTACTGATAAAGGAATATACAAAACACGAGTAATGTACAACTGCTCACCAACGGGAACCCAGAAGAGCCCCAACCCACTCCCAAGCGGCAATTCCTGCCCCCACCCCGGCCATCTCCCCAAGCTATATACTGAGCATGACATCGCATGGTATCTTTGGCTAGTTTGGGTCAGCCATCCGGCTGTGTCCCATCCCAGCTCCTTGTGAAAATTAACCCTATCGCTGCCGGAACCAGGACATTATCCACCCCTTGCCCATCTACGTCATGCTCAGATCTTACACTTTCCAACTAGTTACCACCACTTTTCCCTGTCTTTGATATATATACATATATATACATGTACAGATATCATTCCCTTAGTCTATGGGCCATCCCTCTAAAATGTCTGTTGAGTTCATTTTAACCATGACTTTGGGCACCATCTGTTAGAACAGTCTCTCAGGGCAGGCAAGATGATGTGTGGTACTGGACTGTTGCATACTGTATCTGGAGCTCACAGCTGGTGTATTGGGTGCAGTCCATGCTCATGGTCTGCGGGTTGAAGATGTGGATCTCGAGGAAGTTGCTGGGTGCCAGTTGCTGAAGCCAGTTCTGGTCCCATCACTGCTGCACTTTGCTCAGTTTCATCAAAGTCTATCCATTGTTACTTTGGGTGATTCTTACTTTACTACCATTGATATGGCATATAGCAATTGTACTAGTGATGACATACAGTGGCAGGGTTATTTAGTAATTAACTTCATACAATTTGATCTATTGGTTGTTGTCACCCAAAATCAGATCCCCATGAGATACACATTGGACCTCCCCATGCTTCCTCATCACCCACCAAGTGCACCCAGGTTCTTGAGCGAAAGCAGTCATGTGGATGGGTCTGCCTTTGCCTGCGGCAGGACTAACCCAGACTGTCTTCCCTAACATGTTCTTCATGTGCACTATAGGGATTTTATCCCCTTGTACAGTACGTGAAAGTTTTAATTGGACAGGGCCAGCTTGAACATCCCCTGCATTCAGCAGCTAACATCCCCTGGTGCTAGCTAACCAGGTAGCTTTTGCTAAATGTGTATCCCAATGTTTTAAGGTCCCACACCCCCATTGCTGTCAGCGTAGTTTTTAGCAGTCCATTCTATCATTCAATCTTCCTGGAGGCTGGTGCATGGAAGGGGATGAGATATACACACTCAATGCCATACTCATTGGCCCAGGTATGTATAAGGTTGTTTTGGAAATGCGTCCCATTGTCTGACGCAATTTTCTGGAGTGCCATGTTGCCATAAGACTTGCTTTTCAAGACCCAGGATAGTGTTCTGGGCAGTGGTATAGGGCACAGGGTTTGTTTCCACCCATCCAGTGCTTACTTCCACCATTGTAAGCACATGGTGCTTGCCTTGGAGGGTTTGTGGGAGTGTGATAGCCAGGCCTCCTGTATTTATATTTCAGCCATCATCCTCCATACCAGAAAGGCTTTAACAGCTTGGCTTGCTTGATTGGTTATCAGAAGTAGCGAACATAGATTCACCAAGGGGAAGTCATGTCTGACTAATCTGATAGCCTTCTACGATGGCATGCCTGGACAGATAGATGAGGGGAGGACAGTGGATATTGTCTACCTTGACTTCAGCAAGGCTTTTGACACTGTCTCCCACAGTGTCCTCATAGGCGAGCTTAGGAAGTGTGTGTTGGATGAATGGACGGTGGGGTGGATTGAAAACTGGCTGGCAGATAGAGCTCAGAGGGTTGTGATTAGTGGCACAGAGTCTAGTTGGAGGTCTGTGACAAGTGGTGTTCCCCAGGGGTCAGTACTGGGTCCAGTCCTGTTCAACATATTCTTCAATGACCTGGAGGAAGGGTTAGAGTGTATCATCAGCAAGTTTGCTGATGACACAAAACGGGGAGGGGTGGCTGACACACTGGAAGGCTGTGCTGCCATTCAGCGTGACCTGGACAGGCTAGAGAGTTGGGCAGAGAGAAACCTCATGAAATTCAACAAGGGCAAGTGTAAGGTACTGCACCTGGGGAGGAATAACCCCATGCACCAGTACAGGTTAGGGGCTGACCTGCTGGAAAGCAGCTCAGTGGAAAGGGACCTGGGAGTCCTGGTGGACAACAGGCTGACCATGAGCCAGCAATGTGCCGTTGTGGCCAAGAAGGCCAGTGGCATCCTGGGGTGCATCAAGAGGTGTGTGGCAAGCAGGTCGAGGGAGGTTATCCTCCCCCTCTACTCTGCCCTGGTGAGGCCGCATCTGGAGTACTGTGTCCAGTTCTGGGCTCCCTGGTTCAAGAAGGACAGGGAACTGCTGGAGAGGGTACAGCAGAGGGCTACAAAGATGATCAGGGGACTAGGACATCTTTCTTATGAGGAAATGCTGAGGGACTTGGGTCCTTTTAGTCTGGAGAAGAGAAGGCTGAGGGGGGATCTCATCAATGCCTATAAATACTTAAAGGGAGGGTGCTGGGAGCATGGCACCAGTCTTTTTTCAGTGGTGTCCAGTGATAGGAAAAGAGGTAACGGGCACAAACTTGAATGTAGGAAGTTCCATCTAAACATGAGGAGGAACTTCTTTACTTTGAGGGTAGCAGGGCACTGGAACAGGCTGCCCAGAGAGGTGGTGGAGTCTCCGACTCTGGAGACATTCAAAACCCACCTGGACACCGTCCAGTGCAACCTGCTCTAGGTGTCCCTGCTCTGGCAGGGAGGTTGGACTAGATGATCTCCAGAGGTCCCTTCCAACCCCTGTGATTCTGTGATTGCAGCTCATGTTTCACATTCATGGATAACCTGTGCAATAGTGTCCATGGTCAAGTCCACCCCTCAGTCATGAGCCCATCTGTATGTTGCATCTCTTCCTTGATGGCCTGAGGTGTCATGGGCCCACCGAGCTATGAATAATTCACCCTTATGTTGCCAGTCCAGATCCGCTTGACCAACTTCAATCTTGGCAGCCTGATCCACCTGCTGGTTGTTTTAATGTTCCTCGGCAGTCCGACTCGTGGGTCATCTATATGACATACTTTCACAATCAGATTCTCTATCCGGGCAGCAATATCTTGCCACAGTTCAGCAGCCCAGATGGGTTTGCATCTGTGCTGCCAGTTGCTCTGCTTCCACTGTTTTAACCACCCCCACAGAGCATTTGCCAGTATCCATGACTCAGTATAGAGATAAAGTACTGGTATTTTTCTCATTCAGCAATGTCTAAAGCCAGCTGGATGGCTTTCACCTCTGCAAACTGGGTCAATTTACCTTGTCCTTCAGTGGCTTCTGCAACGTGTCATGTAGGACTCTGCTCTGGCAGGGGGGTTGGACTACATGATCTCCAGAGGTCCCTTCCAACCCCTGTGATTCTGTGATTCTGTGACTCCACACAGCAGCCTTCCACTTTCAATGCTTTCCCACAATCCGGCAGGACCCATCAGTGAACAAGACATATTTCTTCTCTTTTTCTGGTAGTTCATTATACAGTGGGGCCTCTTCCACACGTGTCATCTCCTCCTCTGGTGATATTCCAAAATCTCTGCCTTCTAGCCAGTCCATGATCATTTCCAGAATTCCTGGGTGACTGGGGTTTCCCATTCGAGTTCGCTGTGTGATCAGGGCAATCCACTTACTCCACACAGCATCAGCTTGATGATGTGTAGAGGGGACCTTTCTTTGAACATCCAGCCCAGCACTGGCAGTCAAGGTGCTAAGAGGAGCTGTGCTTCAGTACCAACCACTTTGAAGCAGCTTGAACCCCTTCCTATGCTGCCAATATCTTTTTTTCAGTTGGAGTATAGCAGGCCTCAGATCCTCTGTATCCCTGACTCCAGAACCCTAGGTGCTTTCTGCCAGGCCTGCAGGTGGGGCCATTCTCCCTGGCTGCAGTGTAAAGCACATTTGTAGTAGCTTGTCTTGCCCAGACTGGCCCCAGGGCTACTGCATGGACTATTTCCTGTTTAATTTTTTCAAAAGCTTGAAAGCTTGGCTCAAGGCCCCATTTAAAATACCTCTTCTTCTCAGTCACTTGATATAGAGGGCTCACAATCAGAATGTAGTCTGGAATATGCATCCTCCAAAAACCCTAAGAAAGCTTATGTTTCCTTTTTGCTAGTCGGTGGAGACATAGCTGCTATTTTGTTTTTCACATCCATTGGGAACTGACAGTGTCCATCTTACCATTTTATTCCTAAAAACTGGTCTCCTGTGCAGGTCCCTTGACCTTACTTCATTTTATGGCAAAATTTGCTTTCAGAAGAATTTGAACTATTCCCTTTCTCAAACATTCCTTCTGCTGTGTTGCCGCATACTATGATTTAGTGAATAAATTGCAGGCATTCCTGAGCTTCACTCTGTTTCAGTGCAGCCTGGATCAATCCATGGCAAATAGATTTCCATCCCTGGGGCAGTCAGTTCCAAGTGTACTGGACGCCCCTCCAAGTGAAAGCAAACTGTGGCCTGCACATTGCTGCATTAGTGATATCAGTTGTTGCATATCACTTGGCTGCCTTTGACTCCAGTTTGTATTGAAGTTCTAGCATGTCTGGCACAGTGGCACTCAGTGGTGGCATGACTTCATTCAGGCCACAATAGTCCACTGTCCATTAGATTTTTGCATTGGCCATATAGGACAGTTAAGGATGAGCAAGTCTTGTTGATTGCTCCTTGGCTCTCTAGTTGATGAATCGGCTTATGGATGGGAATCAGAGAGTCTCAATTAGTGCAGTATTGCTGCCGATGCACCATTGTGGCAGCAATTGGCACCTGTTGTTCTTCGACACTCGGCAACCCCACAACAGAAGGGTTCTCCGAGAGACCAAGCAAGATAGACAGCTGTTTAATTTCCTCCATCTCCAAGGCAGCTATACCAAAAACCCACTGATACCCTTTTGGGTCCTTGAAATACCTTCTCCTGAGGTAGTCTATGTCAAGGATGCATGGAGCCTCTGGGCCAGTCACAATGGGATGCTTTTGCCACTCATTCCCAGTTAGGCTCACCTCAGCTTCCAATACAGTCAACTACTGGGATTTCCGTGTCCTGGTTCTGCCAGGGACGGGATTAATTTTCACAAGGAGCTGGCACAGGACACAAGTATTCCATACCATGTGATGCCATGCCCAGTATATAGCTGGGGAGAGCTGGCCAGGGGATGGAGCAGGAAGTCACTGCTTGGAGCAGGCTGGGGGCTTCCTGGTCCGGTTGGTGAGCAATGGCACATTGATCATGTTTTGTACATTCCTCTATCAGTATTATTGTTGTTGTTTTCCTCTTTCCTTCACTGTTCTCTTAAACTGCCTTTATCTCAACCCACGAATTTTGTCTTTTTCTTTCGATTCTTCCACCCATCCCACAGCTGTGGGGGGTGAGTGAGCGGCTGGTGGTTCTTTGTTGCCAACTGGAGTTAAAACACTACAGTCCTTAAAGTGGCGCCCAATGTGGGGCTTGAAGGGTTGAGATAAAGACATATCTAACCAGAGTGTGTGCTAATTTCATTTAGCACAGCTGTCATATCATAAACATGCTTTGATTTTCTGTGACAGTTTAAATATTTTATTGACATTTTTTATGTCTTAGTCCAAATAAGCATATATTTTCATTGTTCCCAGGACAAGTTTTTGAATATAACTTACAGCGTCCTTTGAGGTATAACATTGATTGTGGGCCCCAGTTTCTCAGTATGGCTTTGCTCTGCAAGTTACAGAAAGAAAGTAGGTATTATTTCACCAGAAATGAACCCTCTCTTTTGATAAAGACATTTTTAACACAATATTTACCTTTGGAACACAGCCGGTTTCGACTATAAGAAAAAAACATGAAGATGGCACAGGCACAAAGCACAGCAGTTATAGTTTTCTGAAAGAAAGTAACAATAATTCTACTTTTTTTCCTAATGTGAAAAGGATCAGTGACTATGATAAACAGCTGTATGCATACACTGCAATCTTACCATTCTATCATGTCTGCTCTCACTCCCTTTTATTATCCAAATATTGTCAAAGACTTGCTTTGCAACTCTTTCACCTGTAAAGAGCAAAAGTAGCTGAAGATCATAAAATACACAAATCTCAGTTCAGTTGGTCATGGTCCTTTCCAGCTGTCTGTCTTACAGGCATGTTTACATGCAGATTAGTTAGTGAGAATTAGGTATAAAGTATTTACCTTCTTTTGTGATTAAAGCTAGAAAATTATGTGCCCAGCTCTTTTATATTAGGGTAATTAATGATAGTTGGACCCAGGAGATCTGGAACTTGTACCTGAAAGAAAAAAAACACAACACAGTATTTGACTAAATGTCAAGGGTTCTCATTAGGCAGTGCATGCAGGTAATCTTCATCTTCAGTCCTGTCTTCTACTACAACAAACAACTGACTATAAGAAGATTTAAAAGAATCTGAGTGCTAGCTCCTTTCTTAACTGACTCCATTTATTATGTGTGCATTTTTCTGTCACATTCTTATTTTCAGTTTTTATAAATTATGCAGTATCATAGGCATTCATGTGTCTGTAAAGATTTTATTTTACTTTCAAGTATTTTTCAGTGCATTTATTGCAGCCATTATTTATGTTTATATTGCTCCCTGGCTTGTTATATAAAAATACATTCTTATTTCACTTTTTTGATATTCCTGTTTCAGGCCTTTGATGATTTGATTGCAAAAGCAATGACTGTATGCATTTAAGTGACTTTTATAATTAATTAGGAAAGTAGCTTGTTCCTGTTAAAAGTGCCCCATTGATCACATAGGATAAATAATAGTAACTGTATTGTTACGATTTCTAGATTTAATAATGATGAGATGAAAAAAAGCAAAAAGTTATTTAATATCTTACTCTTACAGAGGTCTCCAAAATTAAAATGTGCTTCAACCACAAAAAAAAAAGATTGCTTTTTTATACACCCATGTATGAAAAGAAAGCTAAGGGTCATAGCAAAATATTTTCTCCAGAGTAAAATAAAACTAAGGGACAAAGAAGTTATAGTATCTCCAAGATTCCTGCTTTGCTGTTCAGTATATTTAGAAGCACAACCTGAAAGAATGAGATTTGATTATGACTGCATGAACGTGTTTTTCTCTCCAGTTACTAAACACCATTGCCTATGCCTCATTTGCAGGAAGGCCACTTCTTATTTTTCTGACCTCACAAAAGGCTTCCCAATAGATGTAGGTTTCAGTTCCCTCTTTTTAACCTTTTTGTGGTGCCAGAATGGTTTGAAGACCTGTTTTTATTTTAAGATGAAGAAGATAGAATCTGATTTTGTGTTTCTTTTCTCAGTTGAAAGTTCCTATTGTAGTTAAATGGAATTTAGGAAAGGCTTGAAAGATTAAAGGGAAGACAGGCCAATTTTTGCCCTAAATTTTAACTTGCACAGTATCGAAGTAACCAGTTTTATACCCTTTATACCTTGTGGAAACCAACACTAAAATAGAGCCCTAGAATCTCAGAGGCTGTGTTACCAAGTAGTGGCTCATCAACCAGTGAACTTAGATTCACTGTGTTCGTGACTAGATACAGATAGAGAAATTACGTGAAGTCTCAATGTGCATGGTATTTAGGCATTTATCTCTTCAGAGCTGCCTTTTGCCTGTATTGGATCGCATTATTCAGGAAAATGAGAGAGAGAGAGATGAGGTGAGCATGTTCAGCAAGTGTAGTTCCACCACAGTTGCATACAGAGATGTGACAACCCAAAAGCTTCAGTAGCACCTGTGCCCCTACTCTGCAGCTGGGTCAGTGACTTGTTTATCCACATGATCTGGCTAGCACTCAGAAAACTACCCCAGATTTTGTGTTTAGCGAGCAACAGTGTTCTTGAACCTCCACATAGAGACTCTCTTGTAATGTGGCATTGGGCTCTTCCTCTCTTTTCCTCTTCCTCTGCTTTTCCTGGCTTCCTCATCTGTTCTCCAGGTCCAGAAAACACACACAGATGCATCCCTATGCAGCAGAAACCAAGTTTAAATATAATCTCTTGTGGTAAGGAAGGGGAGCATTATTTTCAAATCTGTATCTGTTCAAAGACTAAATATATGTGTTCTTTCATTCTCAAACTGGTAATGTTTCAACAAATTGTAGCTGATGTTATTTCTGTGTACAAGTGATTACAGTGCTTTTTCGGCTTTAACCAAATTATTTGCTTTATTATATGTGTTCATAACTCTCAGAGAGTTATTATCCACTGTGTGATAAATAACTTACTGAAACTGTTCCAGGACAAATGTGTAGAGTTTTACAACTGTTTACCACTTCAAACCAATGATTTAATTTGGAAAGATCTGATTGCTTTATGTCTTCATCTTTGCCTTAGAATTTTAAAGATACGTAGTTTAAGGTATTTTTCTTTGCAATTATGAGTACTACTTTAAACATTTGCAAATCGCTGAACTTAAATCTGAGCTGCTCTTATATTTCATGCAAAACTTTGACTCTTGTGTTCTCAGGGCAGCGATTCTGAGTCATCTTGCACACTATCCTGTGTTTTACAATGGCTAGTTGCAGATATTTATGGAAAATTGCACAAGGAAAGAAAACCCATTTATGGAACAAGACTTCCCTCTATCCTCTAAGGGTCAGGAGATCACCAGAGTTAAAGAATGCATCTAGATAACCGCATTTACTAATCCCTGATGGAGTCTGTCTAATTACATTTTAATCTGCTTATACATTTGTTGCAGTCTTTTGTGGTAATGAGTTCTGCGATGTGCTCTGTGATAATTTTTTTCCATTACCTTGATTCTAACTTGCCCTTCCTAACTTTTGCATGATGAGAAATGTGTTACTTCCTATTCAACTGTCTTCCTCCCAAAACTGCCACAAAAGTGTTGTCTAGCCTGAAGTTCTGAAAATGAAGAAAAGAGCTTAATTTTTCCAAAGCTTGTTTGCCCATCCTTAGTGGCAATATGAATTCAGAAAATTTGTAAGAGAAAAATCATATCCCTGAGGGAAACTTTGGTTCATTTTAACTAACTAGAATGATTTAGAGAGTTCCAGGAGTTGGGGTGTAGACAATAAACATAGACTGCCCAAGTTCTATTGTGTAGAAGATAATTGTGGCTACTGAGCAGTTCTTTCTTTATTGAACAAACTTGGGACGGTATTTCATGAACGGGTCCTTGAAGAGATGACCTCTAGGCTCTAACAAGTCTTTCCTGTATTATGGGTGATAAAATGAAGATTTGCAGGTGGCTTGTCAAGCACGCAGCTGTTTCTTAAGGGAGGAATAATGTCAGTTTGGAAGCAGCCGTTACTTGTGTTATAAGGTGATGTGATAGCCAGAAACAAGGAAGATACTTTGCATAAATTTGCTGTAAGTCAAATTCTTAACACTACAGTCAATTTACAACTATGGAGATTTTTAACTCTTTATTAACTTAAGTAGCTTTCTCAAATCAATTAAATACTTCAACTGTCCATGTTCTGCTTTGCTAAAAGTTGAACCAAAGCTACGCAAAATCAGGTTTGTTCTTCATCCTGGCCAGACTCAGACCCCACTGAATTCAGTAAGCTTTTCACTGGCCTCAGTTTTGATCTGATGTGCAAACAGTATTGGTTTTGCCAGCTTTCGTAATTTTCCTTGAAGTCCTGTCTAGTGGAAACGTCTGATTGGGCAAAATCTTTTGATATACATTTTTAAAGTCAGCTTTTAACTTTCCTAATTGAGGAGAAGATGATAGAAGATATAACTCAGTGTGTTGTCTCAATAATAACTTTTCATTAGAGTTGGCAATAAATTGGGGGGGGGGGGGTATCTCCAGGCTGCCAAATCCTGGAAGGTGGGTAGCCCATGGTTCACTCTGCATTAACTGTCTCTTTTTTTCCATTTAGTCATGGACTATACTTTTCTTTGTCCCTCTTTGTAAACACAGAATTACCTTCTCTTTTTGGCTTTTGTGTTTTTTGCTAGTTTTTCACTGCAGCTGCTGTAATAATTATCTCTACACGCTGATGTTATTTATCTGTACTTCAATTACATGGCCTTTTCCTCACTTCTTGAACAATTCTTTTTAAAACTACTGAAGTAAAAAGAATGGTCTTTTGCTGTACAAATAACTTTCCCTTGTCTTGGGCTAATTTGCCCTTGAGTATTTAATGCAGTGTCTATTACTGCTTGGTTGCTACGTTATGTCCTTTTTGCCTTAGATAATAATCACAAGTAACTCCAGTTGGCAGATCCCAGGGATTGCTGAAGTCCAGTACCATTATTCTGCTTGGTGTTTGGCTTTCTTTTATCAGAAGAGTGAATTCTGTGATTATTTTTACTCTTATTACATTCTAACAGTTCCTCTCCAGCTGTACAAATCTAAACCACTTGCTCCCCAAATCATTCTTCCCCTCTTTCAAAACTAAAGATGTTCTCCATGCACTCCAGCTGTTTGATGGATTGTCATGTTGTTTTTGCAGGTATGGACAGGTAAAGGCCTCACTGCTATAGTGTTCAATTCTTTAAATGCTTCAATGTGTCTATTGGGTTTCCATGGCAATTTTGGGGGAGGGGCAGGGGGACCTGCAGAGGTGGCTTCTGTGGGAAAACACCAGAAGATGCCCCCATGTCAGACAGAGCCAGTTCCAAGACAGACCTGCAGCTGGCCAAATCTGAGCCAGTCAGCAGCATTGGTGGCACTTCTAGAATCATAGAACATCTCAAGTTGGAAGGGATCTATAAGGATCACTGGGTCCAACTCCCTGCTCCTTGCCGGACTACCTAAACCATATGACTAAGAGCATTGTACAGATGCTGCTTGAACTCTGACAGGCTTGGTGCTGTGGCCATTTCCCTGGGAAGCCTTTTCCAGTGACCGACCACCCTCTCAGCCCATGGAGGACCCCGTGCCAGAGCAGGTAGCTGTGTCCTGAAGAAAGCTGCAGCCGGTGGAGAGCCCACACTGGATCAGGCTCCCGGCAGGAACTGTGACCCCATGGTGGACCCTTGCTGGAGCAGTCCATTCCTGAAGGACTGCATCCAGTGGAAAAGCCCCATGCCCAAGAGCGTGACGAGGAAGGAGCAGTAGAGACAAAGCATTATGAACTGTCCATAGCCCCCACTCACCATCTCTGTGAGGGCAGGAGGTAGCAGAGTTGAGAATGAAATAGAGTCAGGGAAGAAGGGAGGGATGGGGGGAAGGTGTTTTTAGGTTTGTTCTTATTTCTTATTATCCTACTCTGATTAACTGGCAATAAATTAAATTAATTTCCCTAAGTCAAGTCTGTTTTGCCTGTGATGGTAATTGGTAAGTGACGTCTCTGTCCTTATCTTGACCCACAAGCTTTTCATCCTGTTTTTCTCCCCCTGTCCTATGAGAAGGGGGAAGGATAGAGCAGCTTGGTGGGCACCTGGCAGCCAGCCAAGGTCAACCCACCACAGTGTGGTACTGCACAAAGATCCCCTCTCCCTGAGCAAGAGTCTTTGAATAGGTATCCTATTATATCACTGCTCCTTTTATCTTCCTGTGTTTCAAACAAGTTTTCCACTCACCTTCTCCTGAGTTTCAGCATGGAATAGATACGCTGTTGTTACAAACAGTCCCAAAACTCCTCTTTTCCTTTCCCATCTTTTCCTAAGCAAACTGTAACTGATCTATAACAATTTGCCCAAGCAAGCTCCTGTAATGTCATTTCAGTCATAGCTTTGATAATTTATTAAAAATTTAAACCCATTCACATCCACCCCGTGCAGTTATATTAGCCTAATTTTTAAAGGGAATTGGCAGGGTTTTCCCCAGTACCCACTCATAAATTCTTCTCTGCCTTGTTCAGTTTAGTCATCTTAATGCTGGATTGAAAGGATTTTGATTATCTTTCTATGATGAATACAAAAGGAACATCAGTTAAGTTATGACAAAGGAAGATGTAACTTCTTATATTGGTTTTTATGAACTAGCTATTTTGAAACATCTGTATTGTGATGACCATTCAGGACAATAAGAACTCTAATAGCGCTAATAATGTAACACACTAGCAAATGTATTCACTGCGCAGAAGAAAGATGTGACATTTGCCTATGCAGTATATGCTGAGGGCACCTACATCCCCTTTAATCTCTGTCAGAAGTGTCACATCTTGAATGAACTCTGCAGAGCTATTTAAGATTTTCCTAGCTGATTTAACCTTTTCCAGGTAGCCTATCTTGACAATGTATAGCCATAGTGAGAAATAATATGTAGACAGCCATGTCTACATATGGTGACAGCCAACAGGGCTTCACTAAGGGCAAATCATGCCTGACAAATTCTATGACGAGGTTACAGTGTTGGTGGATAAGGGGAGAGCAACAGATGTCATCTACCTGGACTTGTGCAAGGCATTTGACGTTGTCCCACATGATATCCTGGTCTTTAAATTGGAGAGACATGGATTTCACGGATGGACACTTGGTGGATAAGGAATTGGCTGGATGGCCGCACTCAAAGAATTGCAGAAAACAGTTCGATGTCCAAGTGGCAACCAGTGACAAGTGGTGTTCCTCAGGGGTCAGTACTGGGACCGTTATTATTTAACATCTTTGTTGGTGACATGGATATTGGGACTGAGTGCACCCTCAGCACATTTGCTGATGACACCAAGCTGTGTGGAGCGGTTGACACACTGGAGGGAAGGGGTACCATCCAGAGGGACCTGGACAGGCTTCAGAGGTGGACCCGTGCCAACCTCATGAAGTCCGACAAGGCCAAGTGCAAGGTCCTGCACGTGGGTTAGGGCAATCCCAAGCACAAATACAGGCTGGGAGGAGAATGGATTGAGTGCAGCCCTGAGGAGAGGGACTTGGGGGTGTTGGTAGATGAGAAGCTCAACGTGAGCCAGCAATGTACGCTTGCAGCCCAGAAGGCCAGCCACATCCTGGGCTGCATCAAAAAAAGCGTGGCCAGCAGGCCAAGGGAGGTGATTCTACCCCTCTGCTTTGCTCTCATGAGACCCCACTTGGAGTGCTGTGTCCAGCTCTGGAGCCCCCAACTTAAGGACAAGGACCTGTTGGAGTGAGTCCAGAGGAGGGCCATGAAGACGATCAGAGGGCTGGAGCACCTCTACTATGAAGACAGGCTGAGAGAGTTGGGGTTGTTTAGCCTGGAGAAGAGAAGACTCTGGGGAGACCTTATAGCATCCTTCCCAGTATCTGAAGGGGGCCTACAAGAAAGCTGGAGAGGGACTTTTTACAAGGGCACATAGTGATAGTATGAGGGGTAATGTCTTCAAACTGGAAGAGGGTAGATTTAGATTAGATCTCAGGAAGAAATTTTTCACTATGAGGGTGGTGAGGCACTGGAACCGGTTGCCCAGGGAAGTTGTGCAGGTCCCATCCCTGGAAGTGTTCAAGGCCAAGTTGGATGCAGCTTTGAGCAACCAGGTCTAGTGGGAGGTGTCCTTGCCCATGGCAAGGGGGTTGGAACTAGATGATCTTTAAGGTCCCTTCCAACCCAAACCATTCTATGATTCTATGACAGCTCTGTCCATTTAGGTTCTGTGTTCACCTATGTAGAGCACTGATTCCTGGGGGGACACAGCTAATTCTACTTATTGCCTTAGCATGTTGAAATCCTTGGACTAAGAAGCAGGACTGATTCACCTGTAAGGAACTGATGTTTCTGTACAGCACTTCATTGTATAGTGCAGACAAACCTGTAGTACAACAGGATATCAAGACCCTTTCAGAGTGTCAGTGCTCAGAGTGCACACCCCCCATTCTTCCTGTGGATTTGGCTGTTTGGGCTGAAGGCAGCTTAAATATGGTGCAGCTACTCTTTGCTCAGGAGTAGCTTTTCAGCTGAGGCTTTCATACATGGCCCTTGCCTAATCTGTGTTTGAGCCATTCCTGTGCCTGACTGATACAGACTCTGACACATGATCCTGTCTTCCTGGCTTGATCTCAGACCTGCTTCATCACTCTGAGCTTGTCTGGCAATGTGGACTGTTGGCTGAACCTGGTTACCATCACTGTACCTGCTGTGCCCTTTTCAGTGTAGACATTGCCTCTGCCTGCCTTCTTGTCACCTTCAGCTCCCAGTTGGGTTCCCCTGAGGCTTAGCCTGCCCTTGCTGCTCCCTGTAACAGAGCTGTTGGAAAATTAATAATTTTTTACAAGACTGAAGATTTTACCTACCCTGACAGTGTCTCCATATGCTAGGAAAAAATCTGTCTTATTAATAAGCATCTGATACTTTGCTATCTAGGAAAGGGTTTATATAATCTGGTTGCCAACAATAGCAAAGGACTGAACTTGGTGGGCCAAGAGATTTGTGTTTTCTACCATCCCTCAAAGTAAATCCTTTAACCTTGCTGTGCAATTCTGCATGCTTATTGCCCAATACTAATGTTTGACTCTGCCTTGACCTATCTAAAAGCTGTTTATTCTTGCTGGAACTGGCTCTGGTGAGAACTACAGGCCATTGTTCTGAGAATCAGTCAAGAGTTCAAATCCAAGTGTTGGGCATCCCATAGGTAATCTAACTTCTCCCTGTTCACCTGCTTAAGGGTCACTGCATTGTTACCTCTTTTACAGGAGGAGGTATTGTAAAGCTTAGAGTGGTTAAAACCAAGATATTTACATGGGTCAGTGAGGTCAGGAGAAGGGAAACAACAAAGTTACAGAATGGTAATTAAATCTTAAGAGAGAAAAATATGATTAAAGAGAAACATCATATGTGAGCTCTTTTTAAGAAGAGGGAAAAAAAAGAAAGCCTTATGAAAAAGTACACTAGCTACTCTCCTGTCATATGCTTAAGTGAGAATCTCTTTGTACCAAGACAAAAGGAAATTGCTGGGGGGCAAGGTAGTGTGATTAATTTATTTTTCCACTGATCTGCTACCTTCTGAAGAGATGACAAGCATCAAAATCACATCGTCACATAGTCTGTTTCTTCAGACTGAAGTGAACTCCCACATGAATAGGGAGTGACTTATGAGTTGAGTCCTCATGGTGAAGAGTGCGTGAAGAGTACTCATTAACCATGAATTAGATAGCTAGAAGATGAGTGAACTATTACTCACATGATTCAATCATCTAATTATCACAGACAATTGATGCAATCATTCTACTTCATTTGGTCAAGGATAAAAGGCCTGATTCTGATGCTTTTAATCTCTAATTTTGCAAATAGTACCTTGACTTTGTAGGGGTTATTTCCAAGTCTGGACTCAGAAGTGTAAACTCAGAAATGTAAATTCACTCTAGTAAAATTTTAATTCTTAATTTTTCTTTTGTTTCACGCAGAACAGCCTATGTAGAACACTGTAGGCTGTAAAGTCTGCCAAGGCTGGCAGTGTTTGAGTGTAATGGGAGGAGAATTACAGATCCAAATTCCCACATGGTTGCTTCCATTGATTTGAAATAAATTTTTAATTGCAATACTGTTTTTCAGGTATCAGCTTATAGTCAGTAAAACCTAATAATAAAAATGTTTCCCCACGTAGTAATTGCTGAGCTCCCTGATTAGAAATGAAGTCCTACTTTGCATGTGTCATAGCCTTTTTTCTGCATGACTAAACACACCTCCATCTTGGGGAGATTTTTTCCATGCAGCTTTAACACCAGTATGTTCTTTGGAATCCACAGACATACACAATGTTTTAGAAACATGTTTCTGCTGATTTATCTGAATAATCAGACAACTGACTTCTTCCTGGGACTGATACACTATCTCCAAACCCAAGCATCCCAATTTATGACTCTCAAATACATTTGCCTTAAAATAAAATATATATATATTGGAATTTTTTCTAGTGCTTTTTAGCACTGAAATTATGCTTTTTTCCCTTGTGACCACTAAGATTAGACAAGTTTAGCATTTTGTATTATTAAAGGATGAAATTCTCACATCGCCATATGACTTCAGGACGCAGAACTTTAAACAGAACTCTACAGACAACAAAACTAATGGTAGCATCCCAAAGATTTGGAAAAACTGGTGTCTCCTCAAGATATGGCAATACAATTCCAAAGACTGACTATTTTTTCAGTATGAAATGACTGTTTAGACTTTGCTCTCCTTTACCCTTTCATTTGGCAGGTGACATAAGCAGCAGGCTTGAATCCTCGCTAGGTTAGTTAAATATAACAGATGTAAAACTGATGGGTTGGGTCTCCCTCAGATGAGAGAAAGTAACTCTGTGTTGATGACCTCAGTCAATGATAATTAATTAATTTCTCTTTTCCTTGGATGAGTTGCACTAGCAACTAGGATGAAATCTTACAGTCAGGAACAGAGTTTGCTCTAGATGGTTCTTTTCTTACATGTAAAAAATCACAGTGGTACTTAAGCCTGTCTGTCTCTTTTACCAATAACTGTGATTGTGATCGGCTTCATTTGCTCTTGATGAATGCCTGATTGTCATTCACTCCACTATTCTACCACAGCTTTGGGGGTCATTATCCTTGTGTGATTCCAAGCACAGAAAAATGACTCTTCAGAAGCCTTTCCCTTCTTTAGGTCCATCAGATTTTTGGATGACCAGTGTCTGATATCCTGCATTTCAGGTTTGAGGCTGCTCAAACTGATAGTGTACTTGTTCCAGGTTAGGTAACTCAGTCATCAGTATGTCTTTAAGGCATTAAGCTGTAGTGAGTGAGCAGACATCTCTTCACTCTGTTTATTTATGACCTGTGTGCTGTCTGAATCCTACAGTCACATCATGTCTTAATCACTTTATTAGAGGATTTATAACACCTCAAGACACAGTCAGAAAAGGTCAGACTTAAACACAAAAGCTAAAGCCTGGCATCTTTGCCCTATAATTTCCTGGCACTGACTGCAGCCATACAGCTTCCAGATTCACAAATGGGACCTGCAGGATCATCTGAGTCAGATAGGACCTCTTGATGCCCATTTCTTCTTTGGACTCTGCTGAGATTGCCTTTTCCGAGCCCTGTTTATGACAGTAGTGGCTACGATTCTTTACATTTAACGAGTGGTCCTAACTTGTTTTACAGACATCAAATAGCCCACTGCAATCAGTGGGGTAATAGAGAAAGGATTGTTAAGAAATATGTCTAAGTCAAACAGTAGTTTCTGCATCTAGCTAGTGCGCAAATTTAGGTCTAGATTTGTACTTAAGTGATCCATGATCTGTACCTTGAATGAAATTTCAGGTGGCAGCTGCACATTTTTGGCTTATTTTCTCTAGCTATTTTAGTTAATGATACAGTGGCCCCTATTATTTCTGTGTCTGCATTTTCAAAGCTCGTAATTCCTTTTTAAGTACAATTACCTACCATACTCAAAGTGGTGTTCACACTGTGACCACCTTGTTCATATTTACAAGTGTCATGTTACTGTTATGTGTAACTCATCTTTTGAGAAAGGATTTAAAGGCACTTATAGAGACCAAATTCTTTCATCCCTCCTTTTTCCTAGATAATGAGCCAAAACCACCTTCTGCAGATAGGATAGTAATGCTAGGTTCAGTTGGGACAGAACTTCATTGTGGGAGTCTGCAGAGACATCACATCTGTCCTATCTCCTTATTTCATTATACATTAGACCTGTCCTGAACTCCTAAGACTGCAGAGCAATACAAGTCAAGTCTGTCCGTACTAGGGTATCCTCTCTTGCAGACATCTCTGGTTTTTGTACATTCAAAAAACACCTTCTTGGTTTATTTTATTTAGCCCAGTATGCTTTGAACATTGCTATAATAATTCCCTTTTGAAATCTATCCCCATCCTCAAATTTTTTTGCAGATCAGTGGTTACTAGAGTGGTATGTGCAAACTGGGTCCCTGAAACTGAAGCCTTTTATTGCAAACGCTCAGCTTTGAACTTTTTTTAGTGTCTGTGTTGTTAGTCCACAAAAGTAAGTCTGAAAATCCTTAGTGTGGAGAACAGTAAGTGACAGAATCCAGAGAACAAGTGTCAAAGGTATGACTGTCTTAAAAAGTTATGCCTAAATCCACAGGTTCTCCATCTCATCCAAATCACCAGCCCCACATTCTGCTGCTGATAGGCTGCCCTGTTCAGATGAAGCTTGCAATTGTTGGCTGTGCTCACAATGTTTTCAGAAAGAGAGTGACCTCAGCAGGACCTTAGATTAGTTGGCATAGTAGTTTATAGGATGCTGTTTGGCTCTAAATAAGATTTGGTTGCACGCAGCTGACTAAGTCATGAGAAACACAGAAGCAGAAAGCAGGTGCATGTTTTCCCTTTCCTTCCCAGGCAATGCTCACTGATCACTTTTGAGGGTTGTGACAGCTCTCTGCCATGTACTACACTTTTTTTTTTTTAATACAATACTAATACATTTTCAGTGTTGAAATTTCTCTGTTGAAGTCTTGCTTCAGCACAGTCCTAGGAGTTATATATCCCTGAGCAGTTATTTCTTCCCTCATAGCATCTGTGACAGTGACACCACCACCCCCCCCCCCAAAGCTCCACATGTAAGATTTTATACTGACCTTTCAAAGGAGCCCACCTTTAAATGGGCCTCCAAAGTGATACTGGCATTTAGAGGTCCAGGCTGTGGCAACCTTAATAATGATCACAATCACTTAGGATTACACTTTTAAAATCCAGAAAAGGAATAATTTTTGTTTTCCCTATGTAGTTTCTTTTTCTGTATTTAAGGTGGCGCTCTGACTAGCAAGATATTATAGCTCCCTCAAATAACTAAAATAAAGGAAATATTCTCATGCAGTCACTTGATGACAGATTTACAAGAAAGCTTATTTGCAATGTGAGATTTGCACTAACACAATGATATACTTTGGAAGCTGCCCTATTACTTCTTGAAAAGACTGTTTTCCAAAGAGGGGACTATAGTGTAATCTTCACTATTCATAGAGTAAAACTCAAGTGGTTTTTGCTCATTTTCCCCATTGTCACCAAGACATTGGTAAAGCATTCAGACAACCACTGCACAAGACTCTTGTTGGTTTTATTACCTGACTTTACTCCAATGCTGTTCTTAATTTTTGTCATGCTAATTAATACAAGGACATTTTTAAATAACAATTTACAGTAGGCAAATTAGCCACTGTATTTCTCTCTGTTGGCCTGCACACAGTGTTTTATTAGTTGTTCTCAATTCCTCATTTCTAAAGGAACTACTGTTCTTTGTAATTACAATTCTAGGTAAATCAGACATTTGTAGTGATTTAAACATGCTTGAGCCTTTTCATGTAGAGCACTATTACCACCTTGTGGCCATTTAGGCCATCTAGTATTATGCTCAGAAGAATAAGACGTATATACTGCAGTCTTCTAAATTGACAGCCTTCTCTGCTTTATAGTTGTCCTATACTTTCACCTGGATGCACAAAAATTAGTGAACGCTAGCATGTTGTTCATATTATTTTAAAACCAAAACCATTTCTTTAAATAAAAAAAAAAAAGCTATAAAACTTGATCCTGCATATATTTGAACCTTTTATTCTGGAAACCCTTACCATGTTTCCCTCAAAGTTTAGCAAGTTGTGATTGTTTACCTTCAGGAAAAGAACCCAAAAGGGTTGTGAGAGAGCGCATAGTAACTGTCTTGAATCATAGAATCATAGAATATCAGGTTGGAAGAGACCTCAAGGATCATCTGGTCCAACCTTTCTTGGCAAAAACACAGTCGAGACAAGATGGCCCAGCACCGTGTTCAGCTGAATCTTGAAAGTGTCCAGTGATGGGAAATCCACCACTTCCCTGGGGAGATTATTCCAATGGCTGATGGTTCCCATTGTGAAAAATTTTCTTCTTGTGTCCACTCGGATTCTCCCCAGGAATAACTTGTACCCATTACCCCCTGTCTTTTCCATGTGACTCCTGTTGAAAAGGGAGTCTCCATCTTCTTTGTAGCCACCCTTTAAATACGTGGTGATAAGGTGTCCCCTAAGCCTTCTTATCTCAAGGCTGAACAAACCCAATTCTCTCAGCCTTTCCTCGTATAGCAGACTTCCCAGTCCTTTGATCATCTTTGTGGCCTTTCTCTGGACCCTCTCCAGCCTGTCCACATCTTTTTTGTATAGTGGGGACTAAAACTGAACACAATAGCCTAGATGTGGCCTGACAAGTGCTGAGTAGAGTGGGATAATGACTTCTTTGTCTCTGCTGGTGATGCCCTTGTTAATGCAACCCAGCATCCTGTTGGCTTTTTTTGCCACTGCAGCACACTGTTTGCTCATACTGAGCTTGTTGTCCACCAGGATCCCCAGGTCCCTTTCCAGAGACCTGTTCCCCAGCCAGGTAGATCTCAGCCTGAGCTGCACTCCTGGATTATGTTTTCCCAGGTGCCAGACCTTACACTTGTCCTTGTTGAACATCATAAGGTTCTTGTTAGTCCACTTTTCCTGCCTATCCAGTTCTTCCTGCAGGGTGGCTCTCCCTTCCAAAGTGTCCACTTCCCCACTCAGTTTGGTATCATCAGCAAGCTTTGCCAGGGTACACTTGATCCCACCATCCAGATCCCTTATGAAGGTATTAAACAGCATTGGACCTAGTATCGATCCCTGGGGGACCCCACTTGTGACAGGCTGCCAGTTTGAAAAGGAGATATTTACCACCACCCTCTGGATGTGGCCTGTCAGCCAGTTCCCCACCCACCATACAAACCACTTGTCTAGACCATAAGGCATCAGTTTCTGTAGGAGGAGGCTATGGGGAACGGTGTCAAAAGCCTTGGAGAAATCCAGGTAGACAATGTCCACTGAGCAGGTTACTTTGTCATAGAAGGCGATCAGATTTGTCAAACATGATTTGCCCTTGGTGACTCCATGCTGGCTTTTCCCAATTACGTGCTTCATTTGACTTGTGATGGCCCCCAGGAGGATTTGTTCCATAACTTTCCCAGGGACTGAAGTAAGACTGATGGGCCTGTAATTTCCTCTTTTTAAGCCTATGTAGATCGGGGTGACATTAGCCTTCTTCCAGTCTTCTGGGGCATCCCCTGATCTCCACAATGTCTCAAAAATTTTTCACTGGAACAGGTTGCCCAGGAAAGTTGTGGAGGCCTCATCCCTGGAAGTGTTCAAGGCCAGGTTGGATGTGGCTTTGAGCAACCTGGTCTAGTGGCAAGGGGTTGGAACTGGATGATCTTTAAGGTCCCTTCCAACCCAAATCATTCTATGATTCTATGATTATGGAGAGCAGCCTCGCAACGACATCAGCCAGCTCTCTTAACACCCTCAGGTGGATAATGTCAGGACCTATCCATTTGTAGGGGTCAAGCTCCTGTAACTGTTTGCATACCAACTCTTCCTTGACTGACAGTGGGTCTGTGTTTGCATCAACCTGGATTTTTGTTCCCAAGGCCTGAGGCCCAACAGCGCTGGTAAAGACAGAGGTGAACAAGGTGTTGAGAACCTCTGCCTTTTTAGAGCTGATGGTGACTAATTCACCTCTCCTGTTTAACAGCAGGCCTATATTTTCCTTCTGTTTCTGCTTGTTGTTTACATACCTGAAGAACCCTTTCTTATAGTTTTTAATATCTCTAGCCAATTTCTATTCAAGCTTTCAATTCAATTCTTGAGCCATAATGGTTTAGTAAGGAAAACAAAGGGAAAAATTATTCCCATGTCCATGGTCAATAAAATAAGTACTTGATAGAAAAAGCAAAAAGAAAATTTCAGTTCTATATCAGGAAATGGTTTTCTAATAGTCGAGGGCAATGAAGCACTCACTGCCTAGTTTGTTGGAGAGATTGTGGAGACTTTCACACTGGAGGTCTTAAAAATAAGCATTCTTCAAATATGGTTTATGAGCAGCTGATCTGCTGTGAATTAGAAAATAGTTTACATGACCTCTTGCATGTATTTCCTTTCCAGCTTTACAAGTTGAAGAATTATTGGACTTGCAAGTGGGAAAAGAAGTCCCTCTGTGAGGAATTCCTGGTGTTTCCTTGGTAGATAGGTTGGCTTGACTATTTATGTTAGGAAAGGATACAATGACAGAATAATTTCTTGTCATGTAAGACCTGGCTTCTGAATAAAAAAAAGTTTTGTCTAGAATTTCTCCATAGATTTCTTCTATCTTTTTTCTCATATAAATTAATAAAACTACAGCTACCAAAGCTACAAGAAACAGTTACCAGAGTTCTTGCTTGTGTTAGAACCATAGAAATCATCTCTTGACACAACTTCAGTAGCTGCACTATGTATCTCTCTCCAACATGAGCATCAGTCTTCAAGATTTCTCCTTTACTCACTTAAAGAAAAAGTGTCAGCCCCAAGGTCAGCATGTCCTGGTTCCAGCGGGGATGGGGTTAATTTTCTAGCACGGGACACAGGTATTCTATACCATGGGACGCCATGCCCAGTGTATGGGGGGAGCTGGCCAGGGAAGGGGGAGGAAGTCACGGTTTGGGAGTGGGCTGGGGCTTCCCGGGGTCCAGTTGGTGATGGCTGGTACAGGAACCATGTTTGTACGTTCCTCCATCAGTGTTATTGTTGTTTTCCTCTTTCCTTTGCTGTTGTGTTAAACTGCCTGTATCTGAACCCACGAGTTTTGCCTTTTTCTTCCGATTTTCCCCCACTGCCGTGGGGGTTGAGCGAGCGGCCACGTGGTTCTT
This sequence comes from Burhinus oedicnemus, assembly GCA_008921705.1. NCBI lineage: Eukaryota > Metazoa > Chordata > Aves > Charadriiformes > Burhinidae > Burhinus > Burhinus oedicnemus. Next base: position 682,078 of record VFFE01008886.1, read on the forward strand.
TGTTGCCGACTGAGGCCAAACCATGACACACCACCAAATTAAGTTGCTGTTGATATACACTTACTTCCAAATACTGCAGTTTAAAGACTATATGTAGCTTTGTCATTGAAAAAAATATCCACAGGCATGGCCACATACAGCTGTTGATTCCCCAAATCCTGGCAACCCAGTGTAGCTTCCAATTTCAGCTATAGTGGCTTGCCTCTAGGGAGGATAAAACCCCAAAGAGACAAATAATCCATGTAGCAACATGAAGTCATCTTGTTTACAGTTGTTTGAACAAACGTCTGCTCTTACTTTACCTCTTAGGACTGTTTTTTCAACTGGTATAAATCCATGTTGTTTCCGAGAAAACAACAAATTATTTCTGTTTGTACCATTCCAGCCCTTGGTATTCTAACTCAGTGGCAGCAGACTACCAAGAAAGCAGGGCAGAAGGCTGACTGGGATGAGCAGCGATCTTCTTCTAGAGCTTAGGTGGAAAAGGAAAGGGTATGGACATTGGAAGCAAGCACAGGCAACACAGGAGGACTACAGAGATGCTGTTTGCCAGCATAGAGAGATAATTTGCGCAGCCAAAGCTTGATTAGAGTTCAAGCTGGCCAGTACTGTGAAGGACAACAAAAAGTGCTTTTTAAAATATGTTAACAGCAAAAGGACAAGGATCAGAGATGATAATATTGGACCGTTACTTGATGAGGTCAGTCACCTCACAAATAGGGACATAGACAAAGCAAAAACGTTCAATGCCTTCTTCACCTCTGTCTCTAGCATTGATGAATGGCCCGGGGACACCTGGAGCCCTGTGTTGGAAGGCTGTGACTGGGGGGATGATAAACTCCCAGCTAACTCTGAACTTGTTTGAGAGTTGCTGGGGCCTGGTGGGATTTAATCCCAGGGTACTAAAAGAGCTGGCTAATGTTATTGCAGAACGTCTCTCCATTATTGTTCAATGGTCTTGGGAAATTGGAGAGGTCCCAGTCAACTGGAAGCTGGCAAACGTTGTCCCAATTTTCACCAAGGAGTACCCTGGCAATTACAGGCCTGTCAGTCTCAATTCAGTGCTTGGTAAAATTATGGAGATGGTCATTCTGGGAGTTCCTGAAAAACAATTGAGAGACAATGTAGTCAACGGTCACAGCTAACAGGGGTTCACGAGGGGAAAGTCTTGTTTAACTAACTTAATTTCCTTTTATGACAAGGTTATCCATCTAGTTGGCCAAGGGAAGCCAGTAGACGTGGTTTGGGTTTTTTTTATTTTAGCAAAGCTTTTGATAACTGTCTCTTGCAGCATCCTTCTGGACAAAATGTCCAGCATACAGCTAGACAAATGGGTGAATACATTGGGTGAATAACTGGCTGACAGGTTGGGCTCAAAGAGTTATAATAAATGGGGTTACATCAGGCTGGCAGCCAGTCACCAGTGGGGCTCCCCAGGCTCAGGTTTAGGGCCAGTGCTCTTTCATGTTTTTATAAAGGGTCTGGATGCAGGAGTTAAATGTACATTAAGTAAATTTGCCGATGATACTAAATTAGGAGGATCTGTGGACTCCCTCAAGGGCAGAGAGGCCTTACAGAGAGATCTGGATAGACTAGAGAGCTGGACAATCCCCAACCATATGAAATTTAACAAGAGCAACTGCCAGATTCTGCGCCTGGGACGGGGTAATTCTGGTTATATGTACAAACTGGGGGATGAGAGACTGGAGAGCAACCTGTCCTGGTTTGAGCGACACAGGACTAATTTCTTTTCTAATGCGTGGGAAAACTGTACTTTTAGAAGACTCTAGTGTCTGAATTTGTGAAAATATTTACTTTATAGACAGCTACGATGTGTGGATGTCAAGGTCTCAGTGTTTTCGAGCTAGCCAGGTGCAGGGATGAGGAGGAGCGAGACCCGGGCACTTGACCCAAGCTGGCCAACAGGATTATTTCATACCATGAACATCACATTCAATATAAATTAGAAAGTTTGCTGAGCAGTTCAAGCTCTCCCTTGATGGCAGCAATCCAGAGAACTCCTTGCCGCAGTGCCAGACCCCTGAGGCCTTCCCTTCCTCCCAACGCCGTGGCGCTTGTGTCCGACATTTGCTGTCCAATGCTGGGAGTGCACAGCTTCTTACTGATATAGTTGGCTGTGTATAATCCTTGTATATTTTATATTGGGATTGGGATCACTATTGGTTCTTTAGTGTTATTACTGTTAATTATTTAGTCTTATTCTATTAAATCTGTTTATATTTCAACCCCTGGGTTTCCTGGTTTTCTTCCCGATTCCCCCTTCCTGGGTGGGGAGGGGTCATCAGGTGATAGAATAATTGTCTAAATGACAATAAACTGTTGTGGGTTTCTCAAACCATAACACAGCCCCACAGAGGGCAAGACATATGAGGAGCAGCTGAGGTCACTTGGTTTGTTCAGCTTAGAGCAAAGAAGGCTGAGGGGTGTCCTCACTGCAGTCTGCAACTTCCTCAAGAGGAGCAGCAGAGGTGGAGGTGCTGATCTCCTCTCTCTGGTGACCAGCAATAAGACATGAGGAAATGGAATGAAACTGTGTCAGAGGCAGTTCAGATTGAACATTAGGAAAAAGTTCTTCACTGAGAGGGTGGTTGGTTATTGGAACAGGCTTCCCAGGGAAGTGGTCTCAACACCAAGCCTGCTGGAGTTCAAGCAGCATCTGTACAATGCTCTTAGTCATATGGTTCAGGTAGTCCTTCAAGGAGCAAGGAGTTGGACTTGATGATCCTTATGGATCCCTTCCAACTCAAGATATTCTATTATTCTATAATTCTATTCACCAAATTCTTTTACAATTAATATTTCCAAATATAGAAAGTCAACAAAAACTGTGCAGCCATCAAACTTTTAAAGCTCTGTGCACTGGAATGCTGTTGAGATGTGTGAGCAACTCATGGCTGAATGACAAACCTAATTGCTAATATTGCTTCAGGTTGGCACAACTGAACAGAAAATGATCCCAGGAAAATACTGTACATGTCCCCTCTGATTGTGATTTTACTGGGAAGCTCAGAAAGGAAATGCCATGATACCAGGTAATGATGAAGGGTTCACATATATAGGGTTGTGCATACAGAGCTTTCTGGCTTTTGTCAGAACATGAATCTATATTCAGTGTTCATTTTTATATTTATCTTTTCCTTCTTCTAAAGGAAGGTCTTTCCTGCTGCAAGGCATAGTTTTAAGTTTTTATGTGATTCTAGTAGTATTAATTCTAAACTGAATTGGAGGTTCTGCAAAATTTTTTCCCAGATTGCTTAGCATAAGGATATAGTTTTCAGGAGATGCAAGTCCCAATTTCTAGCACAACTTTAAGCATTGTGGTGCATATGAAAGGAAATTTAGGTTATGTCTGCATCATAAAGTCCATCTGGCCAAGCCTCTCTCAGTTTTCAGCTGCAGGGACCCAGGCATTGTCATAGCATATTGTCCTGGTTCCGGCGGGGATAGGGTTAATTTTCTGGCATGGGACACGGATATTCTATACCATGGGACCCTATGCCCAGTCTGTAGGGGGGAGCTGGCCAGGGGAGGGGGAGGAAGACACAGCTTGGGAGCGGGCTGGGGCTTCCCTGGGTCTGGTGGGTGAGCACTGGTACAGTAACGGCTGGTACAGTAACCATGTTTGTACACTCCTCCGTCAGTGTTATTGTTGTTGTTTTCCTCTTTCCTTTGCTGTTGTGTTAAACTGACTTTATCTCAACCCCCGAGTTTTGCCTTTTTCTTCCGATTTTCCCCCACTGCCATGGGGGTTGAGCGAGCAGCCGCGTGGGTCTTTGTTGCCGGCAGAGGCCAAACCAGGACAGGTACACACACTTGATTGACTGTATTTGCCAGTGTAGGGTGTTCCGTGTTGTGTAAGCAAAAGATACGGCCTCTCTTACACATGGGCCCAGAGCTTACAACGTTGCTATGTATTTATCTTGGTGAGATATTTTTATTTGCTGGCTAACATCACGTTTGTGCTTAGATATATGTAAACCAATAGTAACAAAGACCAACTTTTAAGACACAAGTTAGCAGTGTTCTGCAGGTTTTCACCTATAAGGGTCAGGTTTTTGAATGTATTTTGGCATCCTAATATTCAGATTAGTATCAAGTTGACACACGGATCAAACTCTACAACTCGGATAGAGTTATAAAGCAGGTATGTTTATTAAGCGCTGGGTGCATGGGGGATCGCTCCTCCAAAGCACGCACACACCAATAGCACATTTTACCAGAAATTTATACAATAAAGGCATACATATTCATAGGATTAAACACACATATGCATTAGCATAGGTGGGGTTATTACAAACAGTTCTGGGGTGGGTGTGACTATTAAAATTCTTTCCGGGAACTCATTATCATAAGTCTCCTCCTCTTGCCACATGCGCATTTCCATCCTGTGGTCATGGGCCGGGGTCTTTTGGAGGAAGGCTCGTAGTCTTCTTCACCATATACTTTTCACCTTTGGCCTAGAATGCTGAGTTGACTGGGCTCCAAACCGCAAGACCGGTTTTAACCAGATGGTCGCTTCTTGCAGACAATAACGTTACTGCTAGCAGCTCCTGTTATCTATACGATTTACTTGCAGCAAGGTCGGGTTGTTCACTCCCTTTGTCTGACATATCAGTCCTTGACAAATGCCAGTCCTTGACAGATACCAGTCTTTGGGAAGTGAATTCCAAAAGAATGTTTAAAACAAACAGGATTGTTAAGCGATTTAGAAATTGTAAAGCAGACAGTTCCCTATATCAAAGTTGGAGGTATAAGTGCACATAAGTTCTTGCCTTAATAACAGTTCGTACTGCATATAAATAATTAAAATTTGAAATCTTATTGGTAGTTTGTTGTGGTTTGGGCCAGACTGGCCACTGAAATGAATGACAGATGCTCTCTTTTACTTCTCTCCCCTTCAGAGGAGGGGGAACATCTCCCTTCAGGGAGAGAAGGATGAGAGAGAAAAGAGACTTACGCATTTAAAAAAAAAATAAACTAAACTACTTTAATAAAAATATTAATAAAATAATAAAAAGAAAATAATGAAATATATGCAAAACCGTATCGAGCTCCCAAGATGACGATCCGATCACCAGCAGGCATGGGGAAAGTCCCAGACTGGACTCAGTCATGGACAGGAACTGGATTCCAGATCTGGATTCAGAAATACATGAATTGGGATCAAAAGCAGACAAACAGACAGAATCCTCCTTGGATGCCAGCCACTGAAGGAAAAAAAAAAGAGCTGACTCTTTGATCCCTCAGCTTTTATACTGAGCATGAGGCAGATGGGATGGAATAACCTGTTGGTCAGTTTTGGGTCATCTGTCCTGTCTGCTCCTCCCTGGAGGTGTGACCCCTCTACGCTTTTCCACTTCCAACACTAAAAAGCATATAGCAAAGTTAGCTGACCTTGGTTGTTATAGCAGTAAGTATAAGGAAGAGTCTCTCTGCATACCATTCCTTGGCATAAATTATAAACAATCAGGTCTTACCAGTCTGGAAGCAGATAGTGTCTGAAAAATATGCTGTTAATTGCAGATAGTTCAGTTAGAAGAGGCTTAACTGAAAAGTAAAATTACTGAACAGAAAATTGGTTCTGTTTTACCTCAAACCAGGACATATTCCACACTTGACCTCCTTGCATGCTCCCATAAGTCCAGTCAAGTGTGTTTCTGCATCTCAAAATAAATTAATGCCTCCAAAAAACCTGACCTTAAATCACTTTTGAAAATAGGGGATTAGAATTCCTTATTGCTTCTGAAAAATGTATCTCAAGTCTGTCCACAGATGTGATTCCACTTTGAGTTCACAAACTGTAGTGTGGTAAAAAGGATTATTTTTTTTCCCCATAAAGGAAAGCATCCTCTCTATCTGGCTGAGGCAAAGAATAATGCATATGCTACTACAGATGATAAAAGGAAAAAATGTGTTACAGCTGTTTCCCTTTACCCAGCCAAAAATATCTGACTTGACACAAATAGGAATTATTGGTAATTACTGTGTTTTATGCTAATAGATAGCTAGAGTGGGGACAAGAATACCAAAATAATGATTAACACAACAAAACTATTATGTTTAATCAAACTGAGTTTTGGAAACAGATGTTTGAGGGCTGTGGTGAGAGATAAAATACTGTCTATAATGTGCACTGAAAAAGACATTAAAAAAAAAAGGAACCAAAAGGCAGAGAAAAATGTAATTATTTTGGAAAAAAAAGTGTTATGTAGTTTGAACTGCACAAAATAGATTAAGATTTCACAGATGTGGAGACATTTCTAAATAATACACAGACAAAGTATCATTTCTTTAATGGCTAGAATCAGTGGATGGTTCTGAAGGCCCAAAGTGACAGAAGGATTTAATGAACAATGTACTTTGCAGCAAGTGGGAAGGATGAGTATTGTTTATGGAATGAGGGTCACTAGAGTTTTATTTCTTAGAATTATAGAATCATAGAATCATTTAGGTTGGAAAAGACCTTTAAGATCATCTTAGTCCAACCATTGACCCTACTCTACCAGGTCTGCCACTAAACCATGTCTCTAAGCATCACATCTACACGACTTTTAAACACATCTGGGGATGGTGACTCAACCACTTCCCTGGGCAGCCTGTTCCAATGTTTGATAACTCTTTCAGTGAAAAATTTTTTCCTAATGTCCAGCCTAAACCTCCCCTGGTGCAACTTGAACCCATTTCCTCTTGTCCTATCACTAGTTACTTGAGAGGAGAGCAG